>OY998177.1:60924697-61524697 GCA_963921935.1 Galeruca laticollis
TAGATATAATCACAGAAGAAGTTGAAAATAACAGAGACGAATTAATTACACCGGATATTGAAGATATTTTTAAACCGATAACTGTTACCACGTCAAAATCTTCTAGTCTGGACCTGGACAATATTTCACTCATAGTTCACCCAGAGTCTGACATAGAACAAGAAAACGAAGGACAAACTATTCACTCAAATGCGGAGGAAAATCCCGTAGTTGGCATTCCTATCAGCGAAAGACCTGTTAATCATGGTCAAAACCAAATAATTATACAATCTGTTTATCACTCACCATCAAAACCAATAATTACGAAATTATTTGAAAATAAGCAGAGAATAACGTTACAAATTTCAGACAATAATTTCGAAAACGATATAATTAATTTCATAAAAGAATATATTGCCCCCGGAGTATCATATTACTTGTATTTTGTAAAAACTGAAATGTTTGAACCGGTCTGCGAAGTTGTAAGAAAAAATTTTAAGTGGCAGTCATTAAAATTTCGTAGATGTACAGAAAGGTTAATAGATGTAACTAGTAAAGCCGAAATAATACAAACCTATCACGAATCAAAAAGCAACTATAGGGGAATCGACGAAACACTTAATAGAATCAAAAAGATTTATTATTGGCCGAATTTGAAACAATCTATTCAAACTTATATAAATAATTGTGAAATTTGCCAACAATGCAAATATGAAAGGAACCCTATTAAAATGCAAATGAATATTACACCCACAGCAAATAAACCATTCGAAATAATTCATATGGATACATATACAATAGAAAAAGCTAAATTTCTCACTATAATCGACACATTTTCTAAGTATGCTCCAGCTTATCATCTAAATTCAGTAAATTCAACAGATATAACGAATCACCTGGTGACCTTCTTCTCTCATCATGGTGTCCCTAAACAGATAATCACGGATAACGGTACAGAATTCAAAAACTCGGTAATCTCTGAATTGTTAGCTCTACATAAGATAAAAATCCATTTTTGTTCCCCAAATCACCCCCAATCTAATTCGCCTGTAGAAAGAGTTCATTCCACATTTAACGAACATGTCAGATTACTTAATACCAGAGGGTTTTTGAAAACACCTATACAAGTTAAAATGAAATATGTTATTTCAGCATATAATCACACTATACACTCATCAACCAAATTCAAACCCATAGACATAATTAACGGTCATTTAGATGCCGAAAATCCATTTGATTTAAATATGGATATGATTTTAACAAGTAATTTTATAAACGAACATAAAGAAATAACTCGCGAATTGAATTCTAAAATTAATGAAGCTTTGGCCAGACAAAAGCAAAACGTATTTCAAAAAATTAATGAGAATAGAGATAAACCAGATACTTTTAAAATCGGTGATAAAACTTATATAAAAGATAATCGGCGACCTAAAACTGCGAATAAATTTTCGAAATCAACAGAAATAATTGATATAAATGAACAAAGAAAAACAGTGAGTACAGATCGTGGTGAGAAGGTCCATATGGACAATCTCAAGAGACCGCGAAAGAAAACATACTTATTTTAAAAATTTTTACAGGTTTCCCATTACGCTCGGGCTTCGGGAAAAAATAAAGATAAACCCATTGGACAATAATTTAGGATTAATACCACTTAGGTTAGGAACCGCTAGAATAGAAGAATATTCCTATAAGATGATACATTATTACGATTTAACCTCAATTATCTCGGAAATTGAAAAACTACAGCGAAAATCACGATATATAATAAAAGTAGTATGCACAAACAAAAACTATTCTTGGGACGTTTCAAACGATATGAAAGTATTAGAATATATTGAAGAAAAGGTGGAATATAAAATTTTAAATATACTACCACATAAAAAACGAGTAAGAAGGGGTCTAATTAATGGCTCAGGTTCAATCTTCAAATCAATATCAGGTAATCTAGATGCAGAAGATGGTGAAAGATATGAAAATTTAATTAATAATTTACAAAAAAATCAAGAGAGGATTGCCTCGACATTAAAATTTCAAATTTCACTTTCAATCAACACTATCACAAATTTTAACCAGACAATTGAGAAAATTGAAGATAATGAGAAACTATTGGAATCAAAAATATATGAAATTATCAAAATGGTTAACTCCGTAGATGATAGAGAGAACTTGATTTCCATTAAAGATATTATTAATCAAATTATAAATATGTTCGAAATTATTCATTCCACACTTCAAGATATAGAGACTTCTTTAACCTTTGCAAAAATAAAAGTAATGCATCCCAGTATAATTAAATCTACAGATTTGTATACAGAACTAAAAGCAATAGGAAAACAAATACCAAGTTCACAGCTACCATTTGATGTTTCTTTGGAAAACATTTCACGATATGAAAGTATCATGAAAATTCAGTGTTACATTTATAATAATAAAATAGTTTATATCCTTCATTTACCAATAATGTACATAGATAGTTTTGAAATATACCGTTTGTATTAGACTCCGATTCCATACAAGAGTTATAATTACCGAAAATAATTACTTGATAAAAAATAAATTGCACTACATCCTTCGTAATGACCTATGCACCGAAGTTTTGCCCCAATACTACTTATGTGAGAATCAGACGCCCAAGGAAATACAATTGGCCAAAACTTTTGGATAATTGAAACTCATTGGTTGAAACTGAACATCTATCTTATTTTGTTTAGTAGTCAATAACCCAGTTTCAACTGGGACACCATGTATTTTAAACAATAAACTTTAAAGAAACTAGAAAAAGATATAGTTATAATACAATGTTTTAAACAATTAACTTAAAGGTAATAATACTTGGAACATTTTTAAACAGACTAGAAAATAACGGCTCTTGTAACTATATTAAAATAATAAACTTAGAAAGAAGCTACCAAGAATCATTTATAAACAACTGCAGATTTTCTAAAATGTTTTCCAATGAAACAAAAATTGTTTCTTTAGCTACAACATCTCTTTCATACTATTCCAATTTCTTGTTAAAATATTTTTCTTTCTGTTGTAACTTCACTTCATTTTGTTGTATTAATTTTTTATTTGCAGATATTGCTTTGTCTAATCGCTGTACTCGAATCAGTTTTTGTATTTTATTGGCTGCTTCCATCTGCGAATGTTATATCTGACTCTTCAATTCCTTCATGTCCTTCAGCTGCTGCAACACCCAATATGCCTACTACTATTTCCTCTTCATTTGTTAAGGTAGTGATTACTGAGGGTCTTTCACCAGTACCTGTTTCATATTTTTTAATAGTAGCCTGTTTTTTCTTAATCTTTCCTTTTAAATCTAAAGTCTGCAAGCAATAATATCAGTTAGATCGTTAGCAATAAAATTTTTATAATTATATAGTACTACTTATTTAAGAAGTTTAATACAAAACTATGAACAAGTTTGAACACGACTATTTGATTGTAAACCATAGTTTACAGCAAGTACGTATAAAGTATTAATGTAATTAGAATAGTTACTAGTATAACAATACTATAAAGACCTATCTACTTCGGACAATAATGCAAACATTGTTTTACGATAAAACAACAATATTCTACTAAATTTCAATCTCGATATCTATAAATTAAGTCATAACTACCTTTCTCCATTGTTTCCAACTTTTTTAAGATCCAGGAATTCCATTTAATATATTAGTTATTTTCAGGCAATGTTTTTCTGCGTCTTTAAATGAAAACTCTTGTGAAAATTTGCCACTGTGTAGATGTGGATGTTGCTGAACTTAATAAATCAAAAAAAATTTGTTCCTCTGTCACTCGTGACGCTTTTCCTGACATTTTTTGATAAAACGTAATTTATACCTTGTCTCTTAATTTATACCTTGTCTCTAAATTAATGTAACACTATACAAATAAACAAGAAACATAAAATTAGAGGTTATATTTTTGACATCTACTGTGTTGCCCCGTTCAAAATTTGGCATTAGAAATAAGCGAGCAAAATACAACATTTATAAATCGTTCGATGCGGCCGTCGCAAGCGGTTAGTCGTGTACGATGACCGTCGATTGATTTCGAAAATCGCACCCCAGGTTCGTCGTCCATTCTATTGCGGTATTTTGTTTTCGTGGCTGCATATTTTGAGAATCCTGTTACGCACAAATATGTTGTTGGGAACGGGAGAAGAATATTCAGAGCCATTTTGGCAAGCGTTGGATATTCATCACGAATTCTGTACCAAAAATCGTTGAGAGTCTTCGTTTTGAACAGTGAATCCATACTTGTATCTGATGACATTTCTAAAAGAGATGCATATATATCGTTGGACATACTTTCGGACTATTGCAAGCTGGATAAAAAAGGATTATGAATCCATGAATTCAGGTTCCTTTTTGTTTTCTGTTCTTCGGAAAAATACTTCTGAAAAGATGCGCGCATCGAAGTGAGATATTGGACCAATTCTTCAAATACATAATCTTGAAACATTTCTGAATCGTTATCGCTAACAAACTCACTGAGTGACGTA
This sequence comes from Galeruca laticollis, assembly GCA_963921935.1. Lineage (NCBI taxonomy): Eukaryota > Metazoa > Arthropoda > Insecta > Coleoptera > Chrysomelidae > Galeruca > Galeruca laticollis. The sequence goes on from OY998177.1 coordinate 60,929,190, forward strand.
AAGCTTTCAATTTTTCTCTTACCAACGCAAATAATCCAAAAATCTAATTTTCTTTTGAAGGCAGTTATTTTGTTACAGGCCTGGAACACTGTTGTCCGTGTACCTTGCAATGATAAATTTGATTCGTTCAGTTTTTGAAAGATATCCGCCATATCAGACAGTCGGAACAACCAAGTTTTATCATACAAACGATCATTCAAATTAAAACGAGTATCTGATAAAAACATTTGTAACTCTCAGATACTTCTTTTAATTTGAATTTGATCGTTGGTAACATTTGTAACTCGGCTGTAAGTTCAAATAGCCTTGTTAAAATTTTACCCCGAGACAGCCATCGCACTTCTGTATGGAGCAGCAGTGTTTTATGTTTGCTGCCATATTCTTCACACAATAATGAGAACAATCGGGATTGTAGTGGTCGTGATTTGATAAAATTAATTATTTTTACCGCTTCATCCAGAGCTAATTTTAAATTTGATGACATTTGCTTAATCGCAAGTGCTTATCTCTGTGCAAGATACAATGGCTGGAACTACAATTTGGCGCCTTATTTTTTATTAGTGACACTGCTCCTGCTGTTTTACCCGCCATCGTCTTGGCTCCATTTATACAAATGTCAATGCAATCGTTCAAACTGAGATTATTTTCTTCAAAAAATTTCATCTCCGGTAGTGTTTGTAGGCAGTGATGAACACATAAGCATGTCTTCTTTAAAAGAACTTTCATATGGATATCTCACGATAACCAGCAAGATAGCCAGACCAGCGACATCACTCGACTCATCCATTTGCAAGACGAATCGTGTTTTTTGTAGACGTGTAATTAGTTCTTGTTTGGCGTAACATGCATTTTATTATATCTAACACACATGGCTTTATTAAATTCTCATCGATAGTGTGTACTTCACCTGCTTGTGCAATGCGATAGCTAACTAAATATGATGCCTCCGTGGCCTTTTCATTGATAGTTTGGTTTACAAGCCCATTGGGGTATCGCGGAACACTATAGTTTCGCGGAACACACTAAGAGAATGGCTGATCTGAATTAACAACTTTGACCGTAACGTATTGTAACGAAACAGCACGCTGGTATAGTCCCTAAATCCGACTCTGCCTAAGCCAGGTATGAAAGTTAAAATTATGGAGGACGCGCAGGGTTTCCTAGAATTTTCTACGAGTAGTGACTATCTTATCAATGTTTTTGTGACCAGTCTTATCTAGAAAATGCCAGAAACCCAATTGTTTTTGAGTAAGCCGCAGTCCGGAATTTTCTAGTAAAAAATGCACTAATATATATATATATATATATATATATATATATATATATATATATAATGGACCGATCAGCGGATAAGTTGAGTTGATAATTTGACATCGTGAGATAAACAAGTAAATAAGTGAATATAAATTAGTTTAAGTGAATATACTATGTATATAATTAGTGAATAGTATAGAGAATAAATAAATTAAGTAAGTGAACCTACCGAGTGTTTAAAGTTTATCCCACCCGTAATAAAAACGTTTAAATAAGTTAGAAAAACATTAGAATATACAATGCGGTCCATATGTATGGAATAAATTCAATTTTAGCGTTATTATGTACTATGTAAAAAAACCTGAAACAAGTCGATTTTTATTCTTAAATTGACAATTTACAGTATGAAAATATTATCCCCCTCCAGCACCCCCTCTGAATTATAAGCACCCCCTCTGAATTATAAGCACCTCCTCGAAAATTTTAAATAAGAAGGGGGTCGTGTGGCACCTTGTTGGAAAGGGATTCTAGTCCTCTATTCAGCAATATAAAGTTTTCTAAATTTGGTGTAATCCCAACTGAGCAAATTAATTTTTAAGATGTAAAATTTTGATAATGTCTCTGTTACAAAACTTTACGTATAATGAAGATAATAATGTCGCATAATATTTAGACTGTATTTTTCAATGTACTTTACAATTAGATTAAATGTTCAAAATGACCACCATTCACTTCTTGTCAATAACCGAGGCGATTTTGGAATTCTCGTACAACATTTTGTATGACCTCAGGGGTTATTTTGTTAATTTCTTCCGTAATCCTAGCATTTAAATATTGTCTGGTCTATTAAAATATACTTTAGAAATAATAAGATATTTTCATATCTGTTCTACTAAACATCAGGAGAAAATCTTTGAAAATACTAAAAAATTAGTCAAAAAGCCAAATAAACAATTAATATGAATCTAGTAGGCTCCTGTCATTTAGGTATTTAAAGTAACTACAAGACGCCAGTATAATATTTGTACGCGTATTAAATTTAATTATGGCTCATTTGTCCGAGACTCAAAGAATAGGCATATCAATTATGATTGGTTGGGATAATAAAACAAGAACTCAAAAGGATGTTTGAAATTTTTAATAACAAATACCCTGGTCAACACTTTTCGCAGTCTACAGTGAGAAAAATTGAAAAAAAGTTTCGTGAAACTGGACATGTAAACAATATTGAAGAAACAGATAGAAATGTTCAATTTACTGATGAAAAAAGTAAGATGTACTTCTAGAGATTGAGGAAAATCCACATAAGACAACTCGAGAACTTGCCGCCGACAATTTTGATAGTTTTGCATAAAGAAAAATAAACGGTTTTAAAGATTAAAACTAACTTTTCCGCATCTGTGGCCCTGAACAATATTCTATCATAAAATTGTCACTTGTGTACACTTCGGGGGATGTATCGTGTTAGCAAACCGATATTTCTCCAAAAAGAACCAAAAATGTAGTATATCTGGATTTATAGGACCCACTGTACTCGCTCTAGTCAGCTGAAGATCAATAGGGTACAGCTGTGAGACACCTTGAACAATATTCAATCATAAAATTGATCAATCGTATACTCTCTGGAGGCTGTATCGTGCTAACAAACTGAAAATTCTCCAAAAATGACAAAAATTTGGTACTTCAAGTACCATAGTACCCGTTGTACTGGCTTTAGTGAGCTAAATATCAATAAAGATCATCTTTGAGACCCTCTGAATAATATCCTATCATAAAATTGGTCACTTGTATATACTCCGGAGGCTGCATCGTACTAACAAACTGAAATTTCTCTAAAAATGACAAAAATATCGTACTTAAAGTACTATAGCACCTGTTGTAGTGGCTCTGGTAAGCTCAAAATCAATAAGGTTCTTCTGTGAGATGTCGTGAATAATATTCAGTCATAAAATTGATGACTTGTTGAACTCCGGAGACTGTACCGTGCTAACAAACTGAAATTTCTCCAAAAATTACAAAAATATCGTACTTAAAGTACTATAGCACCTGTTGTACTGGCTCTGGTGAGCTGAAAATGAATAAGGTTCATCTGTGAGATGTCGTGAATAATATTCAATCATAACATTGATGACTTCTTGCACTCCGGAGGTTGTATCGTGCTAACAAACTGAAATTTATTAAAAAATGACAAAAATGTCGTATTTCAAGTACCATAGCACCCGTTGTACTGGCTCTGGAGAGCTGAAAATCGATAGGCTTCAACTGTGACATGTTCTTAACAATATTAAATCATGAAATTGGTGACTTTTTACACTGCGGAGGCTGTATCGTTCTAACAAGACATGTAACGAAAAGTGGCCGACGACAACGACAACGACGACGACATACACAAAATTTTTTTTCTAAAAACCGTTTTTTCGTGTTGTTGTTGATGGAAAACGTAAAAATAATTCAAACATTTTTTTCAAAATTCCAACTTTTTTTGGGGTAAACCAATACTTTTCTCGCATATTAGATTAGGCTTGGCGGAAAAGTAATACCACCCTCACAAAGTTCACTTGGTTCAGGAGTTGAATGAAAATGATCCTGATAGAAGGCAAGAATTCTGTGAATTGATGATGGACAGAATGAACGCAGATTTACAGTTCCTAAACAGAATAGTTTTTTTTTGATGAAGCGAAGTTTCATTTAAACGGAACGGATAACAAACAGAACTGTAGATATTGGAGCAGAAAAAATTATCACTTGATGTGTGAGGCTCACACTCAGTATCCTAAAAAAGTGAACGTTTGTGCTGGTATCATTAACAACAAAATTATTGGCCCTTAATTTTTTGAGAGCACAGTTAATGGTGAGGTTTATCTAGATTTTTTGATAAACTTTTTATTGCCACATTACAAAGATTTTTTCCTGATGTTAATCATCCCAATGAGATAGATCGATCCATTTACTACCAACAAGACAGAACTCCACCGTATTTTGCACGTACAGTTAGAAATTATTTGAACGAGGTTCTTCCCAATAGGTGTATTGGAAGACGTGGAACGATCGAATGACCGGCTAGATCCCCCGATTTGACTCCTCTCGATTACTTCTTATAAGGTTATTTAAAATCTAAAGTATATTTCAATAGACCAGAAAATATTGCTGATTTAAAAGTTAGGACAACGGAAGAAATTAACAAAATAACCCCCGATGTCTTACAAAATGTTGTACGAGAATTTCAAAATCGCCTCGGTTATTATCAAGAAATGAATAGTGGCCGTTTTGAACATTTAATTTAATTGTAAAGTACATTGAAAATACATTCTAAATATGATGCGACATTGTTATCTTTATTCTACAATAGAGACATTATCAAAATTTTACATCTTAAAAATTAATTTTCTTGGTTAGCACTGAACAGAATTTAAAAAAGCTTTATATTGCTGAACAGATGACTAAAATCCCTTTCCAACAAGGTGCCACACGACCCCCTTTCTTGTTTAAGATTTTCGGGGGGGGGGCTCTTATAATTCAGAGGGGGTGCTGCAAGGGGATAATATTTTCAAACTGTAAATTGTAAATTTATGAATAAATATCGACCTGTTTCAGATTTTTTTCACAAAGTACATAATAACGCTAAAATTGAATTTATTCCATACATATGGACCGCATTGTATAACAAAATTGATGAATGCATTTCAAATGAGGACTCTCGATATTAGGCGCAGATACTGCCATTTAGCGGCTATTTCGATTATCTGATCTATGCTACAACCTTTTAACTACCCATGACATTTATGTAGCATATATTTAAATTGTTAGTGTAAGAGGTGCCTCGATATCAAGAATTTAATTCATGAATTTTTACATTAAGCTTACCTTTAGTCGATAGTTTTTGCCTTGTGGTATAATTATTCATCTTTACTCATTATAAATCCTATTGTATAAATCTACAATAATTCCTTTTATTCATCAAATAAGATAGCCATTTTTAGATTGTTCATTCGACTTTTGTATTTATTTCTCCTTATATTATTATGATATTCAATAATAAACATGAAATTTCCATAGTTAAAAATTATCCAGTTCAGTTCTATTTGTCGATTTTGATATTGATTACAGATGACGAACATTTCTAATCGCCACCATAATTCACTCGGCCGTCTTGATTACTGCACCTGAAAGCCTCATCTACTCTAGGCTGCAATAAGTCATGACCAACCGTCCCCTTATTGGCCCTCATAGATCTTCATTTCACGAGACGTTAAAGCAACTTTTTCACTTGCCACTCGATCGATATTTGCTACATGGCATTCGAAAAATAGAAAGATTACTCACGATACAGGGGTGATACAATTGGTATATATATTTTTCCCAATAACTCTTAACAGTATTTTGCACTGTTCAATTTATTGTATGAAATTTTCTCATCTCATAATTTTGATGGTCTTTGCCGATTCTAGGAAAAAAAGCCCACAGAAAAAAAGCGCTCAGCTAAAATACACTCATAAAAAAGCTCACAGGAAAAAAAGGCCACACATAAAGGAACTCACATGGAAAAATGCCCACACAGAAAAAAGCTCACATGGAAAAATGTACTGCTAGAAAAATGCTCGCGTGGAAAAAAAATTGCTATTGATTCACCTTATCCCACTTGAGGTAATAGAAAAGAGTGTAGCTGAGGCCGAATTTCATAATCTGAGCAGTGTCCCAGGCCGGGAAAGAAACTCACGTGGCACTTTTAAAGCGAAATTGTGTCGTTCTTGCGTTTTCTCGACACTCTTCTACGTACTTGTCTCACGCAGTTTCTTTTATGCGATGATGGCAGATTAACCAACTATTGAAAATTGTAATCTACAAACATAGAAACAATAAACGTACGTGCGGAGACATCTCCGCCCACTTAAAACACCCTGTGTTTTACTATTAAAGAAAAAATTGAGGAAAAAATAAAAATAATCAAAAGATTAGGCAATTGCCTTGAAATTTGTCAAAACAAAATATATATCCAAAAAAAATTTTAAGTGGAACCGAACAGAGTTTAACCACCGGTCTGCGGTAAATTTCGGTTGCAGATTGAACGTCGACCACACGAACCACACCAGCTCCCGGATACAAAGCCACCACTCGGGCCAGAGTAGTTGTTTCATTTTTTATAAGAGCAAGTGTATTTGGCTCAATCTTACAAGCAGGATACGTCCATTTGGAACATTGCTGAAGTGTGTGCAAATATTCTGACTTCCACCTTTTACAAAATTCGGCCTGATACCTTTGGATAAGTTGTCAGCGCGATAAGTGTGACATCTTAACGTCAGAAAGGTCTTGGTCCGGTAATGAATTTAATGGCTCTAGCGTAAGGAAGTGTCCCGGTGTAATAGGAGAGAGGTCATTTGAATCAGAACTATGTGAAAAAAGAGGTCTGAAGTTGAGGACAGCCTCAACTCGGCGAAGAAAAGTTGTAAATTATTCAAACGTAAAACGTTGATCCCGATTACTCACAAAAGGTGCGTCTTAACTGATTTTACCACCGCCACACTGAGAACATTAAAATGAGGACCCCCACTTGGACTCTAGTGCCAAGTGATTGTGAAACAACCCTCGGATATTCTTTCAGAAGATTGTTTCCTCCATAAAAAGTGGTTGCGTTATCCGAGTAGATATGTGCAACTGTGCCTTTGCGGGCGATAAATCTACGGAAACACGGAATAAAAGCTTCTGAAGATGAATAAGATGTAAGATCGATATACTAGTACAGACAAAGACCTAGCAATATGACTCAAACATTTAAATTTTTGCACCTCTCTAGCGAGAAGCTAAAGTATATAAAGGCCCGCAAAAATTGATTGCAGTATGCAAAAAACATTTCAACTGCGAAACTCTATATAAAGGTAAATCGGACATGGGTTGAACATAAGCTTTCGGATTTAGACGAGAGCACTTTAAGCAATAAGATAAAGTATGTTCAATTGTTCTTCTGGCTGAAACTGTCCAATATCTAACTAAATGTTTTGAATCCAGGATGAAGAAATTTGTTATATGTATACTCCATCACAAGGGTGGTAAATCTGTGTGATTTAGGTAAAAGATGAAGATATTTTTCATCGTAGGTTAACTGAGAATATTTGAGGCGTCCGCCCACTCTTACGAAACTTCTTGAATCCAAAATCAAGAAAGTATTCGATAAGGTGTGGGAAGAAGTCGATTATGTTGAAATTCAACGATAATATCAGAAAATTCTTCTGAACATGATTTATAAGTACACAAATCGCGTTCTCCATTTCAGCAGGTGAAGGATATATCGAAGTATGAGTTTCCCCTTCGTGATATAGGAAGGAATCTAAGTAAATAAAAAATGATTCTTTGAATTTTTTGAAAATTGGAAATATTATTAAGCAGTCTATAACGACAGTGTTAAAAACAGTTAATTTGCGCTCCTCTTGTAAAATTGTGAATTTACTGTCCTCGCTAGAATCAATTATTTCGATAGTCCATTCTGATGCAGGCAATCGTAAGAAAGATGGTGAGTTCCACCAAAGCTTCTTAGGCGTAACTCCTCTACTACCCACGTCCGCTGAATTAAGTTTGGAACGAATGTGATGCCAATTTGTAGAACGTAAATTTTCCTGTATATGGTTTACTCTGTTGGCAACAAAAACCTTCGAACGATATGGTGAAGAAGCTATCTAATCTAAAACTACCTGAGAATCCGACCAAGCAAATATATGGTCAAGAGTAAGAAAATTTTGGAAAGTAGTTTTTACTGACTGAATTAAATCTAGAAGAAGAACCGAAGCGTAAAGCTCAAGCCGCGGTAGATAAATTGTTTTTAGTGGTGCAAATCATGATATGGCTGTGATAAAAATTGAAATTCTTTCAGGGGCTGTAAATCTAAAATATATCATTTGGCAATTATCGAAATTATCTGGAACCGCTCGTCTTGGCAACTGAAGCGTACAAAGCTGCGGAAGTTCTGATCTAAATTGATTTCAAGTATCAAGAATAGACTTGTCAGGACGACTGTCACAAACTAAACCCTCACAGGCCCACAAACGCTGCATAATATGTTTTGCCATTAGTGTAACTGTGCTTAAAAAACCTTGTGGATCGAATAATCGTGCAATTTGACTAAGAATGTTTCTTTTTGTGCAAGTTCTATTGCCAAGTGCAACATTATATAAAAATGTGTCACTACTAGGGTTCCACTGCAACCCTAGCATTTTTATGTAAGTAGGATCATCATCATCGAAGCTCAAAGATATTTGACGATTGCATTCTGTAATGCTAGAAGGAATTTCCTGACAATTACTGGCCCATTTTCGGAGTTGAAACCCTGCTGATTTTAGTGAATTTATTAATTCTTTTTGAAAGGACAAACATAAATCAAGAGATGAGCTACACCCAAAACAGTCATCAACAAAAATTTGTGAGTCCAGAATAAGTGCTACCCTAGGAAATTTTTCCCTTTCCTGATTAGTAAGCTTTATAATGTGTGAATACATAAGTATGCTGAAGAAGGTAGGTATTCAATCTGTAAGTCTGTAAATGTTGACTAGAATCAAGACGCCAAAGTATTCTTTGAAAATCCTTGTCCTCGTGGCAGAATAAAATATTTCGAAAACACTGTTTTATATCGCTAATGAAAACTAAAGCATATAAATGAAAAATAAGCAATAAAGAGCTGATATCCTTTTGTAACTTGAGTCCAGCTAAAAGGGTTGAATTAATGGAAATTGAATTGCTCCCCCTTGCAGCTCCATCGAAAACATCTCGCAATTTAGTCACTGCGTTGTTTTTTATAACGCAGTGGTGTGGTAAAAACCAGAAACCTTCAGGAATAGAAAACTCATTCAAAGTTCATGAACTTTGAACAGTCCTTTTATTAGGAAACATTTTTCTTTAAACGATTTTCCAGTAATGTAAACCTTCGAAAGGCCATTGAAAAGGAATTACCCTGGCTTGGATTTTGAATTTTGAAAGGAAGTGCAACAATGAAACGTCCTGTGGAATCACGAGACACTGTTTCTTGAAAACACTGCTCACACTTGATTGCATCAGGTGAGAGCTGAGCCTTGTGAGGAATATTTTCTAACTACCAGAATTTTTCTAAACAATGATCTAATTTAGAATCACTTGAAATACAACTTGTAAAGAAGGAATTTGTCTTGGTTTGCAAACTACAATTTTCAACTTTGCCCAACAAAACATATCCGAAAATAGTCTCCAAAGCGGTAGGTTGCCTGGGATCACCAGCAATTCTACCATCCTTAAGGGTTTGAATGAAAATATCTGCACCTAGCAACAGCACAATAGGACAACTTTCATAGAACATTGGATCAGCTATCTGTAATTTTGTAATATGATCCAATGTTTTTACCTGAAGATCGGAAGAAGGCAAGTTTGAGCAAACGTTAGGAAGCACGATTGCATCAAAAGAAATATGCTGAACGCTTGAACCTCGGAGATTTACTGTAAACCTCGAAATTCCCTTTAAAAAAGCAGTTGACATTTGATTTAGTCCAGAAATAGAAATAGAAAAATTTGATCTAGAAATACCAAGCTTACGAATAATTTTTTCTGAAATATTGTAAATTGAATTTAAGGCATTGGTAGCTAGAAAACGCTTATTTTGGTACCAATCTGTAAGGGTTTTTATAGCTATATCGTAGTTAGTCACTACCAATGGTATCGATTTTATTAAACTTTTTGCTTCCCCATCAAGGTAAGTAATTGAACGTTAAAATTTTTCAATACTTGACTTGTTTTATTATGAATTAAGCTTTTGTATAAATCATAGAATGTTGGCAAATGTTACCTCTAAACTTGGGAATTTTTAACCTATCTAAAATAGCATTAGTATTAGTATCTGGTTTTTTCTTTTTGTAGCAATATTGAATCTGGTTGAAACATCTCGAAAAAATAGCTTTTGATTCACTGTAAAAGGTAGAACACGATTTTCTGACTGCATCTTCCGCTTCAAAATCATCCTCAGCCCCCTTATTTTTTATGACGTCAATATGAGAGTTTAGAAATTTTTCATAACTATTTTCTAATGATTAATATCTTGCAAAAAAATGAGCATGATGTGCCTTATCATTTTTTGCTAAAAGCGCGGATTGGTAGGCTTCCGTAACGGTATTGCAATAATCTGTAGGTATGGCTTTTAATAATTTTAATGCAGCAATTTTATTGAAAATTGTAATCTAGAGACATAGAAACAATACGTGCGTAGACACTATTCATTACCGTTTTATAGCTTGCATGTGCTTATATTTTCGCTTCTCTCTCTGTTCAAGAGCGTTTTTCCAGTTATTAAACGAAATACCCTCATTTCGGATTTCTAGTACAGGTTGGCAAATTAATTTTGGCAGTAGACGATGTGCGAGAAAGCCATACAACTTGACAACTTTGTAAACGCCGTTACCGGGAAGAGCAGGCGACGTACATTCCGCAAGCAAAATTTTAAAGGTTGTGAGGCTGCTAATACGTACGAGGGTAACACAATATTTTGAATTTGGATTTAAAAATAATAAATTGTGGCACATGTACAATGCTATATAAAATCGAGTTTACAAAACAAAATAACATTAATGTGTTCTTTATTATTAATTAAATGAATAAGGAAATAAGAACTATTATATTTTTCTACGAAAATTGGTTTTTTTTGTAGAGACATAATTATTTATTGCTTCAAAAACCATACTATAATTACCCTTTATTATTTTTAGAGATGTAAATAATAAATAGATACCAAGAGACGTAAAATTTCACCTTTACTTCAAATTAATGTCTTTTAAGTGGCCCTTCATAATATTCGTCATTGAGGTTGATTTGTATATAAATTAGAAGTCAGGTAGATTTTGTAGATAAAGCGTACAATATGATATGGATTGTTAAACCACTTAATATGTAGTAGATAATAATGTAAATATTCGGGTTTATACATAAAATTTGAAAACAAATTGGAGAAATCGCCTTTAGAGATGGTCTAATAAGAATACTAATAATATAAACAGAATATTAAAGCTTTTTTGTGGTAAATATTTCTACTTATATATGTAATTTTTGGTTTTTTTTGCAAATATTTACTATGATATTAGAACATCCCTTCACACTTTTTACAGAGCTAGGACTGGCAAAACAGAAAAATCTTGGTTCTGGGTGCCATCAATTATTGTTTATTTAGATCTATGTACAGATGTGCTACAAATATTATATTACTCTAGTGGAATTCGTATCCAATATCTACAATTTTATAATACCTATTTACATTTTCACATTTGTTGCGTTTAATGTATTCAGTCATACCACCTACAAACAAACACTATAATGAAAAATATGTTTATATGTACAGGGATCATCAACAGTAAAATAATGATGTGCATCTACAAAAGATTCTTCAAAATCACTTTCTATATCAACTTCATCATACTCGCTATCTCCGTCTTCGGCCAAATTAATAATAATATTATCTACAACAGTATCAAAAAGTGGTTCATTGTTCATAAATTCATCTTCAATCTTTTTAACATGGTCACATCTAACTTTCCAATCATTTGCAGAAAATGTGTAAAAAAATTCATTACAGAATTCTTTAACCTTAGTAAAATCGTTTGACCACATATTCACTGTAATATATGTTTATTTCAGAAAGCCAGTTTTTAAATTGTTGTTTAGTCCAAGCAGTCGTAGGTAATTTTTCATTTCGAACATTGTGATATGGGGCGTTATCAATTACCATAACAGCGTTTTTTTGGTAGGTTTGGAATACGTTTTTCTTGTACCCACTTCTCATAATTTTCGTACGCCAGTTCATTATGATATGATATGATAATCTCCTGTTTTTTTGACTGGGAGTTCCACATAATACCAGCATTAGGTACAACACCATTTTCACTTCCTGCATGCACAATGATGAGCCTATTACCTTTTGAAACGGGTTGTCTTAATCCTTCGTTACTCTTGTCACGCACCTTTAAGGTGCGTGTGACATGAATGAATGTATGTTTCATCGATATAAATGATAGATTTGTTCTGTTCTCTGCACTTTTCCATGTTTCTTATATATAGTAGGCGTAAATGTCTGATTTCGTGACGTTCTATTAACAAACTTCTGTTGTTTTTCATGGTGGTCCAACGAAAACCCAAAGAATGTATTTGTTTCCGCAGAGATTCACGACTTCCTGCGAAGCCATAACTATCTGAAAAGGTTTGGTGTACATTTCTTAGCGTGGGTACTTTTTACTCGGATATGTGATACTTTCTTATGCACCTTCTAAGAACAGTTTTGTCGAATTGATCCATATGGATACTGGACGTTCTTTGATTTTTAGTAGGCACATCAGTATCAACATTACTTCCTGCCCGAGCTTTTTTCAATACGGGAAAGCGTTCTTTGGCTAACTTTCGGAGCTGCAGAAACTCGTTCAATGACCTGACAATAAAATAAGTCGATATAAATGTTGTATTAAAAGTTTTACTCACGTGTATTTTTATACAAATAAAATGAGGAAGTAGTTAAATTTGTTTTCAGTGACCGTTCTATGAAATAAAAACTTTTGTCGTGGTTTTCGGCTATTTAAAAGAAGTGTTTTTAAATGAAACTCAAGGTCTCTAGTTAATTCCACAATATAATACAAGTTATTGAAAATTCTAAAAAATTGACAATTGTTTCGATAAATCAATATCATCGTCATTCTGAGTTTCATTTAAAAACACTAATATGAGCATATTCCACGAAGTAAGGGTCGAGACAGTCCATTTTATTTAAAAGAAGTATAAAATTCAAAAATACTATATTACGTTTCAAACGATCTTTAGATTTTAGTTCAAACATATTTTGATATGACCAAACCGCAATTGTAATTGAAATCGGAAGATAGTTCAAAATAAATAATAAAAACGGAAACGTCATAGAGATAGGTATGAAATGAGTATAATAATTATAATTATAAGCTAAAAAACCTATTACATTTAAATAGGTATCTTACACAAAATAAACATGTGCCCTTTTATATACTCCTGTAGACAGAAACAGAATAGTTATTCATGCAACAAGTGCATAAAGTGGTGCTTTTTTCACGAATGGAAAAATTGACGCATGAGCCGCAGGCAGTCTCATTTAGGTTGCTCTAAATGAACTAAAAATGGTGTCGATTTGTTTGTCATGATGACATAACGGTGCATAAAATTGACACATGAGTTCATAAAATTGACACATTAGTGCATAATTGTATATTAAGCACCAAGTGTCAAAAATATTACTTCAGTCACGAGTGCCTTGTGAAACGAGTGATAAAGACGTTTTTAACACGAGGAGCTTACTATACTTTTTCTTCGCCCACAGGAAGGAAAAATTATATTATATTTTAATTATATTCATAACATTGCGGACGATGGCTGACTGCTGACTGACAAATCAAATGACACTGAACAACTAAATTATCACGGAACAATTTAATATACAAACGATACACTTGATTTGACGTTTAAAAAACAAAAGATAAACGAGATGTGACTTTTTGCAGTTTAAACACTAGAGTTTAAAGAGTCGTTTTGTGCATGTCAAACCCGTGTTCAAAATGCGGTTTCAGTAACGGAAGTAGAAAAAATACTTTGACTCTCCCAAATGCCACTTTTTTAAATCGTTTAACAAATAAATATTTTATGTACGAAAATCGATTTAAAAAATTTACTATCGAGTGTAAATTTGTTAAATAATTACTTTGGTTTAAAAAAGTTATTGCAATAATTAAAACTTACCTTTGTTAATAAAATTGTTGACTTGCCATTGTTTCCCTCTTCGGTCGTGAAATTTAAAACGTTGATAATTATTTCACGACACTGCTCACTCAACTTTTTATGAACAACTTCAGTTTCTGGAGTCGCCACACACCCGGTAATCACACTTTTCTCTGAAGCTTACGAATTCTGCCAGCGAAGTGAGCTCTTGCAATCCGCATACGTCTTTGCCACGGCGCATTGGACGTTGCCAAGCTTGTGACTGCCAAAATTAATTTGCCAACCTGTAACTGTCTTGTTTTCGCTGTGTCGGGTTGATTTTCAGCGGTGTATGTCATGGTTTGTCTTACTATTACTTTGTAAATTCTTGATTTGGTTTCTATTTTTAAATATTTCAGTTTAGTCATACTGTGTCATTTAAGCAACCCGCTATTCTCGTTGCCTTCATGATCTGTTCTCTTAATTCTCCCTCAACAGTAGTTCTTCAGAGTAAATTTTTCGATTATCTCTCATCAGTCATAATTCTATTATTCCCTATTCAGAAAACATATTATCAGTGTTTGAAATTTAATAAAAAATGAAACCAAAGACCACGAAACTTCAAAAAAAACATATCCAGTATTATGTCGGTAAACACACTATAATTTGAGATGTAATGAACTGATGAAAATAAGAGCTAAAATCATTTATGAGACTCAACAAAACAACAACTGATTTGTGATTGTCATAATAAATAACAATAACGATTTTGTGGCGCACACATACTCGATTACAGCAAAAAATATCTATTATCAATTTCCTTTTTCATGTCCTCGTAATCTTAAAATTAATAAAGATAGCAACAAGTGGTTTTCCCTGTTGTATATCTAAGTTTTTACAGAAAATCAAAAAATAGAAAAAACGTACCAACTTTTGTATTCAAGTAATTGAGAACCGAGTTATCAACTCATTACTTCACTATTTGAACACACTGTATATCAGTATACATGCTAACATGCATGCTTCTGCCTCATTTTTTATCCTAGGTATGTTGATTTTTTGTTACGAAGTGCCATTATGAACGTGTCAAATATAGGTCCTTTATGGCATTAGAGTTTCATAGCATCATTTTTCAGTTCATTTATGAAACCATCTTGTAGCTTGTCTGCTTTGTTATATACTTTGATTAATTCTCTCACTGCTACGAGATTTTCTAAGTCACAAAGTATATCGTTTATTGTTTTTATTTACTAATTTATACGTTCTTTCGATGGTGAAATAATAGTCTTATAGTCGTGAAACGTCATGTAATAAGCATTTATTTTGGTTTTAATTTCCAGTTCATCTGCGTTCTGAGGTGAGAGCTTGCAGACTCTGTCAACTATGTTGCCGACTATAATCTTCAGTCTATTGAGATCTTTCAGTACTCGTCCGCTATTAATGTAATAGTGAGAAAAGAAATTCAATTCATTGATATTTACAAAATTAACAATTCAATTCTATTCAACAATATACTTGATGAGTTCCTATATATTCTCAGAAATTGTATTTATCAAGGTTCTCAACGAATCTGTTGTATGTACGTGATGTATCCTTCTCAAATTGAAGAACGAATACCTATGGATTTCATGAAAATATCGGAATTGCGTGTTTTAGAGCATGTATTAATGCAAAAGGATGATCAAGAATGGAAAAGGGAAGTTCACCATGTTTGATTTGAAATAAAATACAGAGCACATTTTCTGGGCTTGAATGAGTCCAAAACAAATATCACCACTATCAATTTCAAACAATAAACAAATTTTGAAGCAGGATAGAGAACAGATTACTCTATTTTGCTTGAATTATCCAGAGTTTCAGTGATATTTTCAGAATACATAAATTTTGGTTGAACCGTACTGATGAGGCTAATGAGCTGGAAACATGCAAAACGGTGGTTAGCCAGTGTAATAGAATATTTGCTCATTTTTTTCAAAATTTGGATTCAGTCCAAAAATATAGCCCTTCAGTCCATAAATACAAGGTGCAGCCGCCGTAAACATGTATATTGAGTCTATGAAATGACGTAATTTCCTAGAAGTTAAGTTTGTATACTGGCATCTCATTCATCCACAGATCATTATAACGTATCCATTATTCAAGACACTACATAAACTAAACACTTAATATTGATTAATGACCAAAATTCTATTTTCCTTGTCAAATTTTGGTTTTATAGAAACTATTCCTAATATATGTCATCTATTTAATTTCTATCGTTTCTGAATGTATTTTCACATAATCGAGTATAAGATTGCTCGTTTATCATACTCTCAATTGATATGCAAAGTAATTGGCTGACAAATAAATTCTATGTAACCGAAAAAATTGTCATTCGATAGGAAATCCTACTGAAACTGTGAATCCTGATTAAATGGATTTGTACTCTGTACCCATTCGTCTCTGTAATTGTTTCGATGTTTAAAATTGCTTCTAGTGATTTATGATCAAGTTTTATCTTGGGCTTGTTCAAGCCTCACAGATATGCTTCACCTTTACTTTTTTTAGGTAATACTACTCCCAATATATCCATATATTCAATTCAAAAACATTCAACTAAAGAATAGACTACCTAAGATTCCAGTAGCTGCGATTAAACAAAAGGTAAACATTTCGTCGACGTTGCTACATTGTCCTAAATAACAATAGTTTATCTATAACATTTGTGTGAAAGCTGCAAAAATAAAAAATATGATAAAGTAATTTATTTAAACATCAATACCTATGCAATAATTTTTATCTTGAAGTATAAAATAATCAATTTATATTTATTTACACGCACAAAACAATTACACAAGTCCCTAATTAGTGCATATTTAGAAGTTTGTGACGCGCTTTCCTGCTTGCTTCGTCCTTCTACACCTCTCGCAGTTTCTTACCAACGGACGCGTCACTTTGGACTCCTTCGATGCAAAGTTTTGAGAAAGAAATGCCAGGTAGCCTCAGATGGAGGTTACGGAAAATTCCAGGGGTCTCGTTGAATTTAACACATCTACAAAACCTATAAACCTTAGACGGTGATGCTACGGGATATTAAGAAAACACTGATCGTATTTATTTGTATATTACAAGTCCTATTTAAAATATATACAAACAAAATAATATTCAACAATTTCTGATTATTTTCAAGCGGTACCGAATCAGTTAAATATATACAGTAAGCAAATGTATTCAAGCCTTATGTTATTATGCACCATGCGAAATTTGAAGGGAATTAAGGAATGTGAGCAATGACACAATAAAGCAGGTGTAAGCTAGCAAGTGCAATTGTTAATAACAGCGGAAGCGGTGTAAGCAGTTTTGTAATTATGCGGTAAGCAGCGGTAAAACAATAATTTCCTATCACGGTAGTCAACAGGATAAAAACTATCTTCGCGGTAGGGATGGTCAATCGGGATAGGAGGGAAAATGTGACCAGACCAGTTTATAACAAAAAAAATGAAGAATTTAAACTAAATTATCAATCAATCAGTGGCAACAGCCTCATACTTGGTTGAGAATCCTATTATTATAGGAGAATTTACACTTTAAATTTTCAAATTACCGGTTAAAATTATTCTGAAATATTGGTCAGAGGATAGGACAGCGGTTACCCAAATACAAGCAAAATAAAACTGTGTCTCAGAATAGATAAATATGAAACGAAATTATTACCGGCTGAGAGTGGAACAGCTGCTGGCAACAGCCTCTGATCCGCCCCACGCTCAGTTTTAACTTTTCCAAATTGCCGGTCAGACAAAACTAAATACAATTTAGAACTAAAATAAATTAAGGTAATCTAGAGAAAATTATTCCCGTTCCGAAAGGGAAACTGCTGGTGGCAACAGCCTCTGATCCGTTTCACAGTCGGTTTTCAATTTTTCAAATTTCCGGTCAGTTACAACTATATATAATTTTGAACTAAAATAAATCTAAGTAATTTAGAGAAAATTATGCGAGTTCCAAAAGGGAAACGGCTGGTGGCAACAGCCTCTGATCCGTTTCACAGTAGGTTTTCAGTTTTTCAAACTTCCGGTCAGTTGAAACTATATATAATTTGAAACTAAAATGAATCTAAGTAATTCAGAGAAAATTATGCGCGTTCCGAAAGGGAAACGGCTGGTGGCAACAGCCTCTGATCCGTTTCACAGTCGGTTTTCAATTTTTCAAACTTCCGGTCAATTAAAACTATATATAATTTAGAACTAAAATAATTCTAGGTAATTTAGAGAAAATTATGCGCGTTCCGAAAGGGAAACGGCTGGTGGCAACAGTCAGTTTCTAGTTTTTCAAATTTCCGGTGAGTTAAAACTATATATAATTCTGAACTAAAATAAATCTAAGTAATCTAGAGAAAATTATGCGCGTTCCGAAAGGGAAACGGCCGGTGGCAACAGCCTCTGATCCGTTTCACAGTCGGTCTCTAGTTTTTCCAATCTCCGGTCAGTTAAAACTGAATAACATAGAGGTTAATTTCTGAATAAAAAAAAACAAAAGATCACAGTCGAAATAGAATCCAATTATCGAGGAGAAAAGCAAATAAGAATCTAATATGTATTTGGGTAATTTGAAACAGGACAATAGGTATAACAATCTTAATCGCAAAATCAAAATCAAAATGTTACTTCAATGTATTGAAGGCTCAGACCTTAATTCCAAAGAAACAATATACAGAACGCGGTGATACAAACTGTAGATAAGTTTGGTTTTTATCGTTTCAAAAAAATGCCGGCTTACCAGCTTTATCAAAATACGGAATTATATTCTTAAATAGCCGAACTACTAAATTGTTTATGGAAATTGAATATAAAACTTCAAAACCCCGGTGAAATATTTTATTCGGTTTCCAAAATAAATTTCCACTTACTCAGAAAATACTGGACGGTCGGACCCTTCACAACTATCAATTTTATATCTGCTTACTGCTAAATTATCTCTCGATTCTACTAACTCTAACTCTTTTAAAACGCCCGGTTTTCGAATTTATAATTTAATTCCTACCTTAAATTTTTGGCGATAGCGGTGGTGAGGGAATTAACTTGAATCGATTTAATTACAACAAGAAATCTTTCTGCTATACTAGACGGCTTCGGTTTTAATTAAAATAGTTTATATACCGGGCATCCTCGATAATTTAAATTCTGAAAAGCGGAATTTAATAAATTTTACATACTTCTTTAAAGGGTAAATCATGGCTTATGAATCACTAATGTAATAAATACTTAAATTAATGTTACGGGACTGAAACGGTACCAGAAATCAAAGTTGGAAAGTAAGTAACGAGTTACATCCACTTATTAAAATTAAAATACCATCGGAAAAAAAATCAATCAAAAATGCTTAAAAAAAATAACTCGTTACAAGTTAGATTGTTCACAACACAAGAAGACATCCTAATTCTGAAGCCGCCTTCTATTGGATGCATATATTATTATATCCTAGTAAAAAATGAATGTCATTCATAGATTTATCCCGAAAAACTTATCGTCACCGTGACAATTTGCGAATCGTGTTGCCAATTCAGTTTATCAAACAAAAATTCAAAGCCCGGCGAGCGAGGAAATATTGATGTGGACGGTAATGCAGCGTTGCCAAAGCAATGTAAAATGACTTTCTCCCCAAACCTAAGGATTGACCGCCTTTTCTATGAATTTATGAATGACTTGAATCGTTTATTCTTTAGTTGAATGTTTTTCGTCCAATTCAATCATCATGTATCTGAACTTGGAACCATTTCCCATTATTGATGATTCTTCTGCAGTAATAATTATATACCCCAAAAATACGCAAATTCCATGAAGTTCAAAGATAAAGGTTTTTTACTTTTGAGTGCTTAATTTACATTATTATGTATGGAAGGAGTCTGAAAATTGAATATGAATCGAGGAACTAGAATAAATTAAATCGTAAGAATACAAATTTTGCGTTATGTTTTTGGTTAGAGAGTTATTGATAAAAAACAACGAACTAAAATTCAATCTGTAAACTTTATTTAGAACGAAGTCAGCTTAAAACAAATGACTGACATAAGTTGCTATGGTGATATTAAAAATTAATTATAAGTACTGTCAACGGCTGTCACTATTAGTACAAGTATAATTTCATAGGCTTATTTGGTAAAAAATGGCAAGTTATTATTCTAATCTAGAAAACGTTCATATGTTAAAAATATTAGGTGCGTATAATCATAGTGCTAGTGTTGTAGCTAGAGCATGGATATATAAATAGTGAACATAACATTTGTATAGTTGGCACAAAACATATAGTTTGGCAATATATCCCCTTTAAGTTATGTTGCGGAGCTAGACTCTGAAAGGTATTAATAATTTGTTTACATTTACCAATACCTATATTGTATTTGATGGTATGTAATGGTTGAAAGAGCGTTCGGCTTAATTGGGATACCAGACGTGAACTGGGCCCTTTTTTATTTATTTATTTTATAACAATGAATAAAACAATTCTTTAAAAATAAATATTATGTCTAACTCCTGTTTTTCACTACTATATAAGTAACATGAAAAATATATTAAACTTAATTAATTTTCTTCTTCCAAATATAATCTTTCTCCCATATCATCTGCTTCACTATCACTATCGTCTTGTAAATCAATGATAAATTAATTTCCTACATTAATATGGACTTGCACAGTATTCTTATACTCATCTTCAATTTTGATTACTTTTTCAATCTCTTTTCTAATTGTGCCCAAATTAACTCGATGGAATTGAAAATACAAAAATAAAGAGGAAGTCTCACTATAGAGTGTCCATGTTGTTCAGCAATGCTCTCTAGGGCGTATAATTTATTAAATTTCTCTGTTCAATCAGTTGTTGTTTTGTATAAGAATCTTGAAAGTATAATTATTATCCAATAAAAACTTTAGTAGTTTGGTCTTCTTGTAGCTTCTATTTCGTATTTTATTGAGCTGTCGTTGATGATAAGAAGCGTCGTCAAGAACTACAACACTATTTGAAAGTTGGAGATCAATGTGAATTCAAACCATGTATTTATGATAGTCAACGTTGCAATCTTCAACTTATTTTATTTTAAAGTGTTTCTAATTGTTAATTACACATGAAGAGAATGTTATTCTGTTTAATTTCTGAACAACTGTGGGCCATGCCCCCCCTATGACCGCTGCTGTCTACATGCTTTTAAAAGAACATATTGTTTCATCTTCCTATTATTAAGTTGTGCATGTGAGAACGATCTCTAAAGTTTAGCTCATCAAGTTTCTATACCTAATTCTGAACTGTTTCGCATTATAGATATTCTAATGAGGTATCAAATTCATATACTAACTTAAATCAAACCGGGATCTACAGATAATAATCTCAAGTTCGTCACCGGAAACACGAATTTGATAAAAGCTGAAATTGAAACTAAAAGGGGGGATTAAATTGAATGCAAGAACTGATTTGGAAATATCGAGCACGCTCTAATGGTATCATATTCAGAAATTATATAATAACAATAATGTTGATACAGCCAAAAAAAATTACTAATGATATCATTCTCATGTTAAGATCAAAAATATATGTTGATTTGTATAAATTGACCATCTAATTTCATATCACAACATGTCCCAGGGAAATTCGAATTGAGAGTACGACAAAATGCAAAATTTATAAAAAAGCATGAGAAACATATACACTAAAAACTCCCCCTCGCAATTTCTCCAAAATGTGTTTGAGATTCAGTCAAAGAACAAGTTTAGACCAAATTCATAATTATTACCAACATACATGATTGTCTCTAATAGGCTTTATACCCAACATACATCTCATGAGAATATTTCCGGGAGATCTAGCGTGAGAGAGGCAGAAGAATAAGCCAGAAATTTTGTTCATTTCTATCTCACGAGAACCAACTCTCCATGTCAGAGGAATGTGAATACAATAGTCAAACGGTCCAACACGGAACAAAAATTGTGTGAAAACCAACTTTCCAGGCACATATTCAATCCCACAAAAGTGCCATGCATTAAAACATTGACTCCCAGTATTTGAAACTAGGAAATCGACTTTTGGCAAGTCAATACTAAAACTACGAGACCAAAACAGTGTCCAGAAACGATAACAAGTATCTTGTACACATTAATAACAATTCATAGAACAAATGTCCAGAATCATGTAATAAAGTATCTAGTGAATCAAGGCCCAAAAAACTGTCTAAAACACTCATCTAAACAAAACATAGCCGTGAATATTTCACCTAGTAACTGCAAAGAATCTTTACAGAACTGAACGGAAAGGAGCTACCATAAAATTACTCATAAATGATACTGTTTTAAATGAAACTTACTGTTTCTAGGTAATTCCAAAATATATTGAAAAAATGTTAAAAATCCTAACAAATTTAACAATTGCTTCGATATTAAATATCATCGTCAGAATGAAAGAAGGTACATTTCATTTGATGTCTACCTGATATTTAATAATTATTTTTGTCCAGACCAAAAAGTGACCTACCTTGTGATTGACTTAATATATGTCAATAAATAAAAGAAGAAGATATGATATTACAAATATTAAAGCTTGGATATTATTAGCCCAATGGGTATATCCGGGATATATTTTTCCAATTAAGGTCAGTATAACAGTGCAATGATATTGAAAACCAGGAAAACTATATCTGCTGATCTTTACAATTATCAATAAGGGAGACAGTTCAAAAGTGGAGTTATAGAGTGAGTCAGACTATGACGGCTTCCTTGAAACATCCTTCTGTGACTCGGGTATCGTACAGTGGTGATTTGAAGATGGGAGCAAACCAATTCATATATATCGTCCATTCTTCTTCATGGCTGAATCACGTAGTCTTCATTGGCTTCTCAAGGTGGTATCCGAACTCGATGTCGCATTGTAGTCTGAAATCACCTCCGAACAGAGCTTAGGCAGATGTTTGGCCTGTTGATTCATTTACAGCGGATCCATAGACCATTGCAAAGAGCGAAATATACTTATTCCAATATCGTTGATGGCAGAAAACTACAGATATTTGCCAATGGTCTTATTAATTTCCTTCACTGTTCCATCCGACCGTGGATGCAATGTTGTAGTTCAGGTTTTCTTCATTCTTAGTCTGTCGCAGATTGCCAGCTTTCGAAATGCCTGATTTGGTGGCTGTGTAACTCTAAAAGCATTTCAAATCGACAGATAAACTTTTTTATTAAATTGAAAATTGAAATACTGTAGACTTCCACCTACTCCGTAAAATAATCCATAACCACAAATTTATTACCGTTCTCCGTCATGGGGAATAGGCCAGCAATATCCAAGGTAAATTATCTCAAATGGGCAACTGACGTTGTATTGTTTCACGTTTTCCATTGAGGCTTATTACTCACAGCTCAGATAATATATTTACCACATCAGTCCTTCACATCATCAGAAAAATGTATTCAATAAAACCACTCACGAGCTCTGAAGAGTTTTCCGAACAAAAAAATGTTCTCCTGACAGACTGTCCTGTGACTGACGGAATACTTCCGCTACCCCAGTTGTCGGCTCAACTGCCTTCTGATTTCAGAGCTATCATCGTTTTCGAGTATTCGTTTTATTGAGACTTCTTCAAGGATGAAGGAGTTCCATGATCGTTCTCTTGATCTTCCTCAATTTTTGTAGTGATCCACTACAGTTGTTCTTAGTATTCCGCTTTCTTTGGACTCCAATCTAATGCAGTGAGAGCACTTTGCAGGGCAGGGTCTTCTAGAAAGCGAATCGGTATTTCTGGGGCTTATTCCGGTTCATTGAAGTTATACTCACGATTGCATTTTCTATGAGCATTTTTTCCCTATGTGATTCTCTGTACTGACGACGAGTGTCGCTTCTTTGAATACGTCCATAACATCTTTCCGACAAAAATTGTGTTTTAACACGAACAGGAGGAGTTGCAATTCCTTCCAATTTCGCCTTTAACTCCACCTCATCGTATTTTACTTCACCTTCTTGGACTTGTTCCACAACTTCCCCTTCTGTTTTCTTCATCTTTTTACCATATTTTTTATTTTCACATATCACAACTTCATTTTCCAAAGAAGAAATTTCATAAGATATTTCATTTTGTGAAGAAGATTTTCAAGAAATTATGGAAGAAGCATAATCGGTGAACACATTCGTTTCATGATTTATACACCCACTTTCTATTATTTGTTTAAGACGCTCCAACAATTCTATCTTATTTTCAGTTGTACAATTTCACTATCTTCCAGATTCCGTCGCAAATCTCAATTTTTTAGACATCTTTACTCACTATTTATCTGCAAAATCTTCTGACACCCCTGTAACAATCATTTAGTTTCTTTACAAGTTTATTCTAATTTATATTCACTAACACAACACTATTTATACATTAATTGATCTTGAAGTATTTGGAATTTGACGGTTATCAATGCCCCATTTCCCATTTCACTATCTTCCAGATTCCGTCGCAAATCTCAATTTTTTAGACATCTTTACTCACTATTTATCTGCAAAATCCCACACTTCTGACACCCCTGTAACATCCATTTAGTTTCTTTACAAGTTTATTCTAATTTATATTCACTAACACAACACTATTTATACATTAATTGATCTTGAAGTATTTCGAATTTGACGGTTATCAATGCCCCATTTCCCATTTCACTATCTTCCAGATTTCGTCGCAAATCTCAATTTTTTAGACATCTTTACTCACTATTTATCTGCAAAATCCCACACTTCTGACACCCCTGTAACATTCATTTAGTTTCTTTACAAGTTCATTCTAATTTATATTCACTAACACAACACTATTTATACATTAATTGATCTTGAAGTATTTCGAATTCGACGGTTATCAATGCTCTGTATGATTTTATTGATAATAGAACTAGAATCATTATAAAAGCGTAATCTATTTCTAAACATTTCTAGGTTCTCAGTAATAATTTGTGGATGTGATAATCTTACTATCCTACTCTTTAATTCTCTCATAATAGCAGTCTTTTGTTGGAATGGATGACATGAATGGAAACTGAGAAGTCTGCCTGAGGAGAACGATTTTTCATAAAAATTGGTGATTGAAGGTTGGAGTTCTGTTCTGATTACCATGACATCTAAAAAAGGTAAACTGAGGGACGAATTTCCACTTTCTAAAGTAAATTGAACATTTGCGTTGGAATAATTAAAATAAGTCAGCACATTATCAACTTTTCTTTTTGGTACGGACATGATGGTATCATCAACATACAACTTTAATATAGACACTGGAAAAGGCAAGCTAGACACTATTTCACTCAATACATTCTCCATTACTATATTAGCCAAGATAGGGCTCGCTGCATTACCCATTGCAGTTCCACTAATTTGTTTACAATGTTTACCGTCAAATTGGAAATAACTGCTGTAATCGAAAAGTGATATTTTATTAAAAATCACATCAAGTGGAATGCTTGGAATGGTAACTGCATTTTCCCAAGCATTCTTAATATATTTGACTACTAGGTCGGACATTAGTGAACAAAGATACAACATCAAGACTGATCAGCACATAATCTGGTAAAACTAAAGGTTTAAGATAATTGATCAATTCAAATGAATTGTTCATTGAAAATTTGAAGGTAGAAGCAATTGATTCCAATAACTCAGCCACAAACTTAGAAATCTTATATGAAGGAGACTGTATGCAAGGTACTACGAGTCTCAATTTATTATTTTTGTGAACTTTTACTAGGCCATAAATTCTAGGTGGAATAGTATTATAGGTTTTCAAACTCTTTGATTTTACGTCATCTATATATCCTTTCGTTAGTTTAGTTAATTTTGAGTAAGTGTTTGGGTCATCAATTAGTGGCTTAATTTCCAAAAAATAATCCTCCCTGTACATAACAATCGTAATGTTACCCTTATCAGATTTAGTTACAAAAATATTTTTATTATTTTTCAAAAAATTATTTGTGTTTTTATACATAATCATCAATTTTTGGGATTGTTCAGAAGGTCGTTTTTAGGGGATTTTAGGACTTTTGGGGAATTTCTTGTAATTTTTGTAATTTTATGATACACTTGTACGTAGTTGTGGTACTATCTTGACTTTGTAAGATTTTTTGAACAAAACTAAGTCATTTATTGAACTTAAATTTGGGTAAGTGACATCTGACTTTTATTTCTCCATTTATTTTGTAGTCTTAGGGTGGGAAAACTTGTGTAGGTAGTTACCAGGAGGCAAGATTGCCTGGCGCCTTCTATATTTTATTTAGTCTTCGAACAACGTACCTCCCTGTCTCCGCAAGAGTTAGAGGCGACGCCTAAAAGCGCAAATATGCACCTAGTTTGAGGTTGAAGAATCTTAGTGTGAATGACGGTAGGTGGCAATAGTAAGATTATCACATCCACAATTTATTACTGAGAACTTAGAAATGTTTAAAACTATATTACGCTTTTATAATTATTTTAGTTCTATTATTAATAAAATCATACAGAGCATTGAGAACAGTCGAATTCGAAATACTTCTCAAAGCAATCAAAGAAATTATTGTAAAATTTCGTTCCTAATGGATTGTCTCAGATAATCAAACACATTTTATCTAATGATACAAATCAGATAGTTCAGCGATTTTTATAGTTTGATGAAAGATGAGTTGGATAAACTATACAATTAGAATTTAGTTTACAGAATTCCCTGTCAGCTGCTCCGCCAAGAACAAAAAAAATTTTCTATGAATAAACATTTTATTGACCCTAATAGAACAGCTCTGCCGTTTCACCATTTTGAAAAAAAAAACCATAACATCGATTTTGAAAACTTGTGCATTATTGATTTTGAGGTGAATTACAAAAAGAGATTATTTTGTGAGATGGTTTTGATCCAAAAAGACAAGAATTCTATTAACAAAAAACAGATACGGATAATTTAAGTCGAATATATAACCATCTAAATAATAATTTTATTCGTTGACTCTCAACACAATTTGGCAACACATTATAATCGGGTATCCAGTTTTCGGAGGTATCAATTCTATCTTTAGTTTTGTACACCGAATACTACTCTACGAATAGAAAAGAAAGCAAATGTACTCCCGTCAAAACTTATTTATATTTTTAACACACCCGGAGGATGGCGCTGTCAAAGGCTGTTGCGCTACTCATTATAATTGTAATGACTGTAAATATGTAAACCTTTTATTGAATATAAGAAGGCACCACGGCCTAGTATTTTCTATACGAGAGAGCAGTTGTAAGAAACGAATCGCAGTTTATTTCTTTATTTTATTTTCTTCGTTAAAAATTAAACTTGTCACTTGTGATTATAAGAATAATAGTGTATTCCTAAAATGAATTCAGATTACCGACCTCCTTTATCTAAACGGAAATGTTGCGTACCGAAATGTACAAATCGAGAAGGAAAAATGCATCGTCATTAAAATGAACCAATTGTATATAGTGAATGGATTTCAAAAATACGACCATTACTGTCTACTGAAGAGATTTATAAAAAATATGTAGTGTGTGACGAACATTTTTCTAGTGACTGTAAAGTTACAGGCACAAGAAGAGGTATTAAAAAGACAGCAATCCCAACTGTAAATGGACCGGATGGTAAGTGAATAAATAATAAATTCTAATGTAAAAACACAAAACTAGATTTGAAATTAGAGAAATAGGTATATCTAAATGCACTTATCATAAAAAAATCACCCATTCTTATCCTATATGTTGACAGAGTTCATATATGCATACTAATTTATTTTATTTTAATTCCAGAAATCACAGTAGGTGATAAGGACAAAACTGTTGTAAATTATGAATTTGCTGTTGAAATTGGGGATATATATTTGGATCCTAAACCTGGACCAAGTACAAGATACGGTAATTTTTGATTATGAATAAATATGCTATATTGTATTTAAATTAGATTTTATCAACATACTTTAATAGATTTGTATTTTTTTAGACGAAGACTATCCAATTGTATTAGATGAACAGTATGAAGAAATAGGATCTGAAACACCTAATAAAAGTAGATTTGAGACACCTAATAGGTTTATACCAAGAACACCTAAAAAAGGTAGTTATTATAATGAAGCTTAATAAATATTATAACTTCTAACTTCTAGGAGGATCCATCTTAAAAGAAATCAATGTATCTAGAGCAGTTCAATTAACGCCAAAAACTAAAAAATTATATTCAAGAGTGAAAGAGTGTTGCAATAAAATGTATCAAATGGGACAAAAAATAAAATCAATCAAAGGCCGCTTGTGTGCAGCTGAAAAAGTTACAAACTCAGAAAATTACAGTTTTTTATTAAAATATTTAAATGATTCTACATCTACATTTATTAAATGTCGAATAAAAAATCAACAATTACATCCCAAAGCTCGAAGATACACTTTGGAAGAATTTTTTTTATCCTTGAGTCTTTATAAAAATAGTGCCAAAGCATACAAACTCTTGAGCAAACTATTTGCTTTACCATCAAGAAGGACTTTAGACAACCTTCTCACCAAAATACCATATGAGCCAGTCATAAATGAACATATATTTTTGTCACTTAAAAGCAAAATAGAAAAAATTAAAATGGCAAATGAAAAATTTTGTATATTGATTCTTGATGAAATGGCTATTAGCAGTCAATTCAGTTACCAGAGGGCAAAAGATATTATAATAGGGTACCACGATGAT
Organism: Galeruca laticollis; assembly: GCA_963921935.1. NCBI lineage: Eukaryota > Metazoa > Arthropoda > Insecta > Coleoptera > Chrysomelidae > Galeruca > Galeruca laticollis. The sequence goes on from OY998177.1 coordinate 60,957,814, forward strand.
GGTTCTGAAAGAAAAGCTGTTCTGGCGGATCATGCAAATGCTTTTATGTTGAAGGGACTCTACAACCATTAGGTTTTACATTTAGTGAAGGCCCTCATAATTCCAGAGTTTTAAAGAATCTACTGAAGACTTTCATTGGCAAATGCCAAAGTATAGGATTGAAGGTAGTATCAACAGTTTGTGACCAAAGCGAAAATAACGTTGAGGCTATTAGACTGTTACTGAATGAGACACAGGAGGAATATTTAAGAAGGAATGAAGAGAATAGAAATTTTGGTTTTGTTGTAAATAATCAAGAAATTATTCCTATATTTGACGTTCCTAATATCTTCAAGTGCTTGAGAAATAATATTTTAAAATATGACTTACATTTTAACCAAAATGGTCAATCCAAGATTGCCAAATGGAACCATATCATTCAATTTTATGAACTAGATAGTGAAGACCCAAATTTTAGAATATGTTCAGAATTGACAGATTCCCATATATATAGACAGAAATTATTAAAATGAAAGTAAAACTTTGTACTCAAGTATTTAGTCACACGGTAGGATCTCTTATGAAAAGAATTTCTCAGTGGAGTAAGCAAACATTTTTGCTAAACTGTTCAAGTCTTTTTCTCGATATAATTTTTATTAATAATTTTTTATGTAGTGCTTATACTCTTATTAACATGTGCATTTCAAAACTTAATTTGTTGAATACATTTTTTTTTAATATTTTTTACAGTTACGTGATAAAAACAATTTACCTCAAGAAGCTGAAAACACTGCAGATCTGATTTTGCTCTTCGACCAAATTTTTGATTCTTTGAATGTTTCAAGAATATCCAAAGGTCAAGCCAAACCTTTAAAGCTTGCTGTGAGCAAAAATTCGCAACATGAAGACTTTTGGAAAGAATCGCTTCATCTTATGACTACGATGAAATATTTTTCATTCAAAAAGAATAAGTATTTTACTCCTCTTTCTTTAAAAAACTTATAACACAATTTACGTGCATTTATTTATCTGAAATAACTTTCAATAGAAAAATTTAAATTTAAATATATTCTGACAGCTGCCTTTAATCAGGATCCACTTGAAAATTTCTTTAGCTATAGCAGAAGCCATGGAGTAACAAATACAAAACCAAGTGCAGCTCATTTTATCGGTTCTTTTAAAGCTATTGTTACAAATAATTTCATGGCAGCACATTCGCCAAATGCAAACTGTATCAAGGACTACAGTTATGGCTTGGATAACCTACAAAGTTTTTTAACAAGTGAGTTAGTTCCAGGCATTTTACCTTTAAAAGAGCAGAGTTGTAACACCCCTGAACTTCCTAACGAAATATACAGCCAAGGATGTACAAAAATTGGAGAATGTACAATGCAATATATGGTTGGAGCAATTGGAAAAATTATGTTGAAACAAAATTTGATTAAAAATTGTAGTGACTGTAGAAACTTAATTTTTAAAAGACATTATGATGATTTTATCGAGAGCAGGAAATATCCAAATGCCCAATTAGTAAAACCTGGTACTTTTTTTCTTATTTAGTTTCGAATAGTTTGAATTCTCTTTTCTATAAAATACCAAGAACGTGCACACTTAAAAATATAAGTCGACATTTACTTAATAGTTTAGATAAAGATTTTAATTTTAACACTTTTAACTGTTTAAATCTTGAGCATAACTCTGGCAAAAAGTAGAAAGAATTAATTATCTGATGTGCTCTTTTTTGGTGGTGTAAAAGTATTAATAACATTATTCAAGGGAAAGATAATAAATTTTATAAATTCATAATGCAAAAACCGCATAAAAATTGGATTGATCCTATAAAATTACATGCTTTAAAAAAATTTGAAAAAAGAAGTCTCTGCAAAGGAGTATACCTTTAATTCTGTAAAAGTAAAGATTTCGATTAATTTTATTATTTATTAGGGGTTATACCTATACAGTACGTCTGAAAAAGTTGGCAACATATGGGAAACTTTTTTATTAGTAGTGTTACGAAAATAAGTTACTCTTTATAAAAAGTTCTGCATGGCCTATAAAGTAAAACGTGAACGTCCGATGTGAATTTTTTAAATCGTATACGAGGTTTGTCAAAAAATATGAATTTAATACAAGAGTAAAAAGTACGTTTATTTTTTACAATATCGAAAACTTCATTTATGAAAAGTTGTTCGAAATAGAGAACTATGTTTTAATATACAATTAGAACATACTACTTAAAAAAATGATGTTATTTTTACAAATATTCAATGTACTTTTGAAGTGTTCATAGGAATTACAAATTACGTTTAAGTGCAATTACTGATTACTCCACTCATTATCTTATTGCAAAATTGATAAACTTTGACTTTCTGTTAAGAATTATCACAAATAGACAAATACAATTAATACACACTAACGTTTTTAATTTTGTTTACATTAGTTACAATTACATTTCAATTTCAATGCACACTAACTAAATGGAATGTATTATTTAGTTCTCGAAAGATTTTACTAGACTGACTTTCGGAGAGAGGAATGTCATTGTCAGAGACGCCTACATTTTAAATTATTTCGTTTGATTTTGTGTATTATAGTAGAAAATACATTATTCTGTTTTTGGTATTACTTATTTATTACTGATTTAAGTTAATTGCTAAAACATTTCAAATCAACAAATAAACATTTGAGGTGTGTTGACTAATTAAATAAGATAAAAGTTGACGTGTTTCACAACTAAAATTTGCAAAATTGAAGTTGAAATTGAAGTGGTCAAAATATTCCTATTAATCTTTTGCAATTTGTGGACACCCTGTACATCTAATGTCAAATGTAAATACCTGAATATTATTATTTTCAAAAGCAGATATTTTCATAAAGAATAACTTTTTTTCGTAAAACTGTCAATAAAAGTTTCCCATATGTTGCCAACTTTTTCAGACATACTGTATATAATAACAATAATAATATTTTTTCTAAATTCTTGAAATAACTAGTTTTTTTTGTAAGTAGTAATGAATAAATAGTTTTATTTGAATTATAGCTATTAGTTGGTGTATTCTTTGTTTATCGGTACTAGGAACCGTATTTGTATTATAATATAATACAATGAAATGCTTTTGTGTAGTAACAGTTACATTTACTATAATGTATCAAAAGTTTTTGTAAATATACACATCATATTTGTCATCGTTATAATAGTATTTTTCTACTCCTATTAAATTATATAATAATTATCCATAGCTTTTGAGCAATGCTGAGGGCATATAACGGCACTAAAACGCCATCCAGTTAGTACCTACATCAACAAACATAAAAATAAATAATAAACTTGCAATCTTTGGTCCCACACATATTTAGTTTACTGGTTGTTGAAAATTTACAAAATGAGTAATTACAACAAAAATTTGTATAGCATTGTTATAGGTAACTATTAAGATTTGTGAATAAAGTTCTTTCTCTGTACTTCCATCTTTGTATTTATTGTTATAGTCGTAGATAAAGTGTAGTATTCAACTAGCGGTAATGGTCATATAACTCCCGCATATGGAGTTTGTAATTCATCAAGTTATATAACCACCCGTTAAATAATATACTATTATTATAAACACAAAGTTTGTGTCTATGTATAAACAAACACAGCTATTGCTTTGATCTCATAAAAATTTAAATAACAGATTTCTTTAAAATCATGTTGATATATTTATTACTTTGTTAATCTAATGTTAAAATAAGGTAAAGAAATATGTCAATCTGATTTTAAACTAATCTGATATTTGACTTAAATTTTACTAGACTGTAGCTGCCTGCTGTCCATTGTGGCAAGGAGTGCTTTTACGATTCACGGATAGATGGCAATACATATATTTAAATACTTCGCAACACAACCGCAGCGAGTTGATGTCGCATAGGGCTGAAGACGTTTAACAGGCAGATGCCCTTCTATTCGTAGAGTAGTATTCGGTGGTTTTGTAATTGCTGTCAAGCCCATTAGCTGTGTGTATTGTTTCTTAATTGTTTTTAATTTTTAATTGTTTATTGTTTTTATTGTTTTACTTCGGCATTTTACCAATGTATTTTATATATTATTACAACCTTGTAACCTGGTTTCATTCATATTTTCAGGTGAGTTTTTCCTCCACTATTGTTAAGCTTTTGTTCAGTTTAGTCTTGTTTTCGAATTCTAATTGTCATCTGTATGTTCTAATTTACTGTATAACTGTATTTTTATTGTTCGGTTATTGTAGCCCAGAAGAAGGTGACGAATTGCACCGAAACGATGGCGAATAAAATAAAAGAGTCAAACTAGTTATTATTTTATATCCGCTTCCACTAAACTTTCACAAACATTGGTAATAAATAACTCAATTCAAATGAATTTTATTCAATTTATGACCAATAATTTGGCTCTTTGAACTTTTTTGAAGAAAATTTTAATAATAACCCGTCATATTGAAAAGCGGAGAAAATTTTAAGTGTCATTTGAAACTCGCAAAAGTCAATTTCTTTAATGTATATACAACATCCACCACCTCGAGTCATACGATCAGCTCTGAAAATTTTTTAAGCAGGTAAATATATCGATGATTCAGGAATAAGACTGTGCAACCACAACTCGGTAATAAGAAATATAGAAGGGTTTTCATATTGAATAAATGCAGTAAATTCAAGAAATATCATGTGCCATATCATATTCGTGTACATAATAGTCCAATGGTGGAAACTTGAGCTAATATTTTTGGGTTAAAACTAACTATGCAAGAAATTCGTTTTTCGCTTCGTTTTTAAATATGAAAAATCGACGTATTATCGAGACACAATATACGTGCTACGACTACACCATGTAGAACAAAAAAGTCATATCACCAAGATCATATATCCTTATGATTATCTGGAACACTCTTTGTTCTCAGCGTTACATCAAATATGTTGACATCCTCAATTTCTTTCTGAAATATGTACTGTTTGTTTTAGGATTTTTTTAAAATTTATAGTCGGATTTTCATCTAATACTTTCAGAAACTATCATCTTTATCCCTACATTACATCTTTCCATTACTTTCACATTTTGTTTGGTTTCCCATTGGATTGAAAGAAATTTGAATAGCTAACGACTTATTCGGATAGTTATGCATGGCAAATATGTTTATACAATAAAATGTGGCGGCTGACGTCAGTAGACGTTCGAGAACAGTTCCACCGCTATATAAAAAGTCGTAACCGACAACACTTAAGTGAATGAGTAAAAGGGCCGAGTGTCGTTAAAATGATTATTGCCAATAATATAAATAATAAGTATGAGTGTGAGTTAATGGAATAGTGTAACGATGTTACTATTTTTCGTTCCCGACATCCCACAGTATATATTTTAGTTTCTTATTTCTTAGTATAAGTTAAAAAAAATTTAATAAATGCTAGCTTCACTTTCATTTATTATTTTTTTTACACACCCCTCTTTCATAGCAAGCTGTAAATTTATTTAATAATTAATAACTTCAGAATATGTGAATTACTTTTGATACACCTGGTATATTGTATATGTATTACTTACTGTACCGTTAGAGCAAAGCAGTCCGCGCCGTTCTTAAGATTCTTAAGTAGGGGACCTCCTGAGTGGGGTCAAGAGAAAAATGTATAAAACCTGGAAACGGTACGATATAGCTCTCTTACTATTTGCCGAGCTTTTCGCTGTGCTTTTCGCAGTTTCCGCTGTCGTCCGCCGTCTACGAAATTGTGACTGATTTTCGCCAACGAGGTAAACGAATTTTAAAATTATTTTGTAAATCATTCTTTCTGTGATACATTTATTTGCTCCTAGCGTTTTTTGGTAGTTATACTAATAGAATTTATTTTTGCTTACTGCTTGTTTGATTTGAGTGATTTTCCGTGTATTTGTGTACAATTCCGAAGTAAAATTTGATCTGTTGGCTCTATTAGGGAAAAGGAATATAATTGGGAAACTTCCAAGCATCATCGCTGCCATAGCAGGTAGATTCATGGGGGATTTTCAAAGTATTTCGGGAAAAGTTTAATCTAGCACCATAGGCCTTGGTAGCGTGACTATAAAATTAGACTATTTGATAATAGGCAACGTGGAGGAGCCTCGTCTGTGTACGCTGCCATAGCAGGTGCACCCTTCGAGGGTTTTCCAAGGCGTGAAACGAAATAATATCGCGAGCGTTCGCTGCCATAGCAGGATCGTCAGGGGGAGGTTATTGGATTCTGCCGGCTAACTGTTCTTTAAGTGATTGATTTAGCACCAACGGCCGGGGTAACATCCGTACAAAAATTAGGGTATGTCGAACGTGATAACCTGGAATAATCCCGTACCCGTACGCTGCCATAGCAGGTACAAAATTTGGGAGGTTTCCCTGCTGATTGATACAAATTTCGTTTTCTCGAGTACTCATTAAGTATAGTATCGGTAACCGAGGGTAACTTATTAGTTACCGCTGTTTTATTTTAAGCCGTACACAAATACTAAGAAACGATCCCGTAAAATACCGTAAGTTCCTTAATAACGCTTTCTCTGTGTAACTTTTACCTTACTGCTAGTTAATTTCCATTGATTTTCACCTGCAACCGCATAAACTAATGAAGCTTTGCACGTTAGCTTTTGTGATTGTGAAATATTTATTGTTTGGTATAATGCTTTGGGCCTGAATAATAACCTGACTAGATAGTGTAGATACCGAAGGATTTTATTCAACATTTAGTTATTTCAAATATATAACTCCTTGGTTCGTGTTATTTCTTCTTTCCAAATTATTTTGAGGTCGAAATAAAATTTATGATTTTATCAAGCACCGGTAGTTTCATTTTTCCGATAGTGCTAAACAGTTAAAGCCTGATTCCCACTTCGCACGGCATAGAGGTCAAGAACAACAGATCCCTGGAATTACTTAACCTCCATATGTTGCTACCCTGGTAACTCTTGACGCTACATTTTCGAGAGTTCGGTGGAGTAAACCATCCCAAAAATCTGGCGCTCGAGAAAATCTGGTAGATATTGAAGCCGTTGGTGTCATAGAGACGTCCGTTATATTTTTGAGAAAGAAAGAGTACGTCACAATAGTTTAAATAAATGAAGAAAGAGGCAGGTCCTTGTTTTACATAGTCGCGTTAAACAAATAAAACGAAAAATCCACCGATAGAGACATTTGGAAAACCCTGATTAAACGATGAAATAAAACAATTTGATTTAATTAAAACTTCATTTATTTGAACTAATGTTCAATTTAAACTGGTTGACGCGTTTCACTAATACAGTAGCTTTCTCAAAACGATTGAAGTTATAATTTAAAAATGTTTTCATATATACAGCGCATAAATGCAGAATTATATTATACTAATGTTATCAAAGGTATTGAAAGAAATTACCTGGAAATTCATTCACTACAAACTATCTTCTAGGTAAAAAGGTTTGATAAAGGAGAGTGATTGATATATATTTGGTCATTAAGAAGGTTACCCGAATATTTATTTTTGTTTATCTCAAGAGCCTCTAATAAATTTAAATTGAAGGATTTACCTACAACATGTAAAATTTCAAAATTTAGGTCGAAAATGTGTTGGTTTTCTAATAAATTATTTGAATAGTTAGAATCTAATTTTTTTGTTGTCATAGCTACGTTTGTGTTCCGAAATTCTAGTTTTAAAAGTTCTACCGATATAAATTTTATCACAGTTGTCATTACCACATTTTAATTTATAAACCTCTGATTTGTTTGATTTTGAAGATTTAGATTTGTTATTTTTAATGTTTCTAAAAATGATTTAATTTTTAAGGATGGTGTTCCAAAGTATGTTAAGCTTTTAAATTGTTTATTATTATTTTTATCAAAAGGGAATACTTGTACTAAAGTCTGTTTCTTTTTCTTTTAATTTATGATAATGTCAATTAAAGTTGGATGGTAATTATTATTAACTGCTATGTATTTTATGATATTTAATTCTTTGTTATAATTATTAGTGTTTAATGGGACTGTTAAGAGTCTGTGAATAATACTATTAAAAGCTGCTAGTTTATGACCGAATGGGTAGACCGAACTATTATGAATTGTAATATCTGTATGTGATGGTTTATTAAATATAGAACAATCATGTTTATTATTTATATTTGAAATTGTAAGGTCTAAAAAGTTTATAGACTTATTTTGTTCAAGCTCTACAGTAAATTTAATATTATTGTGAATTGAGTTTATGTAAGTAATGAAGCTGTCTAATTGTCTATTTGTACCGGTGAAACTAGCTAAAATGTCGTCCACATATCGGTGCCAGTACATACATTTTTTACTAAGGGGGTGTTGAAATGAAAATAATTCTGGTTCAAACACACTTTTAATAAAGTAATGATATCAGAGTGAATTAAAGGATTAACATTATTGTATGTGAGCAAGTTGTCAAGAGAGTTATAGTTTCTTTAAGAGGTATACGAGGGAATAGATTAATCTGAAGAAATCTGTTAGCCATTACGATATCAAGAAACTTGCAAAATCAAGGATTGGAATGGCTCGGACCGAATTTATTGGAGATCACGAGGAGTATCATCGACATAATTTTAGGATATTCAGATTATGGTATGTTGATTTCATATAAGAGGGGACTATCACAATTTTTTCTAGAAGAATACCTGTCGAGATGGATCCAGTTGTCGATTCCGTTATCAAACGCAGGAAGTATCTGATGTGAACGATCATAATTAAAAAGAAGGTAGTGTTGTGAATCAACGTCGCCTCTTGTCGAATTTCCTAGAAGTATCTTCCCGAAGTCAGAACCAGTCAATGAGATTAAAAAAAGAGTCGAGAGAAGTCGAGTGTGTTTGCTTTTACAAGGAAATGACGGCAGACTTCATACATTCGAGAACAATTCGACACCTGTATAAAAGCCATAACCAAAAACACTTGCTGTTTTCTACTGGGCATGGTTCCTACTTTTTTCATTTTGTGATTATGGAAAAATTTATTAATTATTCCACTTTATGCATGATTCCACTATATGCATGATCGAACTCTGCTTGCTTCATGTCTGGATACTATTTGACGCCTTCCCACATGTACAAATAATACTGATTTAACAATTTCTATGCTTGAAAACTGACATGTGATATTTTTTACTTGACTAATGTTCTACTCTGTCCATGTTATATCGAACAAAATCATTCTGGACAATCGAACTAATAATATGTTTCTTCTAGTTTATTTATTATTTATAATGTATAGGTGAACAATCTAATTTTAACTCAATCAATAAAACCAATACTTTTGTACTACTAGACCAAAAATACATTCGCTTAATAAAAATCATTTAACAAGCTTCAATATTCATCAGAAGGACGTCTAATATTATAAAAATGAATGAGGTCTAAATAGACCAAACATCATACATAATGATGTTATGCACCCCATTTTCAATCTCGACCCTATCTTCTACTTTATTCGACGTAGCTTATTAATAATGCATGAAACCCTTTTCTGTGACGTGTAAGCAAAACATAAATTGTTACCAAGTACGTCTACAATTCTCGTAGAGAAATGAAATAACAATTTATATAGTTTTTCGATATTTGCTTTTGGAGGAAATCAAATAGAGAGCCATGTCGAATTTTGAAATATATCTATTGAGTTTGCAGTGGCAGCTTACGTGACATGAAATATTTTTTAAAACTGTTGCATATTAAAGAGATACTATACGCTTTTGATGTATTTTATTATTCAATTTCTGATTGAATAGTTTTAACAAATATAAAAATTAACGTTCGAAATAACCAATCAATATAATCATTTGACAATGACTTGTGTAGTTAGATAGACTTACAACGGTAATACTATATTGTTAGGTACAATGTGTATAACATAAATAAAACATAGGTAACCCCCTTGAAAGGGTCGAAGTCGCGTCCGTATAAATTTGCAGCGCTGTGGCATCCCCCGATATACACAATATGTATATAGAGCAGCCCAATGCATCGAGATCAAGCACAGAGTGCCTTCCTATTATTTGGCAACACTGGGAACTTGATAGATTGATACTTGGTAGATTTAAGTTTCAATGAGAATGGATGCGTACTGTATATTGTGTATAAATCGCGTTCGAAATGACTTCCAGAAATTTTAAATACGTATTCGTTTGGCTTATGAGAGAGGAGAATGGAACACATATTCTAGAAATTGGCACCGATTAACAAACATTTTTAATTACTTTTCTCCCACTTCTAGTTATCCTGAAGTAGTAATCGCTAGCGATTCGTGAAGCAACTAACGTTTTTTCCTTTTTTTCATCATTGTTTGCATCAAACGATATCTATTCGACTTCTGAGGGCTAGAATCCTACACTAATTAGTAAATCATAATGAATATCAATCAAATTCAACATGTCTAACTTCGCGCTGCATACATAACATTTTCCTATATGAAATTTCTCTTCGAATATTCTGAAACATACGAGGGGGTAATTAACGCTACGCAATATCTTATACACTGTTTTAAATTGTATGTGTCTGAACTTCTAAGCCCTATTATTAAATATCCCAACAAAAAATCTAGATCCGGTGGCCTCGCTGGCCAAAGATTAACAGAATATCGCCCAATCCATTTTTCACCGAATTAATTATCCAGTCATTCCCTGACTTCTATGGTTAAGTAGATTGAAGCGCCAAATAATATTGGTCTTTGCATTGCACAACTAAATGCGGATTTTTAGTTGTCCACCTGAGATAATTTTGAGAGATAATATGTCCATTGGAAGTAAATGTGGCTTCATTTCGTTCATCTTCTTTCAGTGTTATCACTTCCGCCCCAGGTGCGATCCGTGTTTTCTTTTGTGGAACATTCTTGGCTTGTTGTTCAACTGTCTCTAATAGAAGATCTTGGAAAGAAGTATTACTCGGCCCAACTGCCAGTAAGTCTGCATCTTCGAGTTCGACCAGTTCAGGATTTTAGGATTTAAGTTCCTTCACATATCTCGTACCATATCTGAAAACTTATGCATCCCAATTAGACTTGAAAGACTTGAGTACAGCCAAATCTAGTGGATAGAGGAGGTGAGATTTGTGAAGAGGTAGCTTGGATATTGTGAAATTATTGTCTTGCGCAAGTTTTATTAATCTTTGATCAACGTACGTGCTATGGCCATCATAAATAAGTAATACAGGCCTTTAATCACCTACTGTAGGAATAAATATCGTTTGAATGTAATTCAGAAATATTTCAGCTTCCATCCATCCATTAGTGTTTGCTGCATACACAAGCTCCCCACCGTCATCACTATTCGCCATCCACTGATCCCAGACATATTTTCCTTTGAAAATAATAAGTGGTAGGGCTTTAGTCCCTGCCGCGCTGACTGATGAGAGAATTGTCACATTCTCTTTTCCCGAGCCACTTGTTACTTGTGAACATACTGCACCTTCTCCTTCTACTACTTTCGTTTTTGAGGGATCCATGCACAGGCTCGTCTCATCCAAGTTCCAAATTTGGTCAAGTAAGTTGTGCAGTTGCAATTCATCTGAGAGTGCCTTTTGCAATTTGAAGTAGTCTCCAATGACAAACGGATCGGTCATTTTTTTGCGAGCAAATTCTACTGCCTGTGGAGTTTTTATAGATAAATAATAACACACTTTGAAAGGAGTAAACCAATCAGACCCTGGAGTATTATTACCAACTGAGAAACCAAATAAATAACTTTTTTGCGCGAAAGTCCAAAGCCCAATCGCTCTAATGTTCGGAGACCATCTGCTAGTATAACTTCTTGGCAAGGCTTCAATCAAGCGTTTCACTTTTATGACTATTTTTTCCAGATTTGTGATCAAGCAGTGTACTTTTAGGAATGTTATATTTCAGTGAAGCGCCATGAAGAGTAATCACACCCCTCATTACTTCATCAATTACTGCATTTAGATCGTCCTTGGTGTATTTTTGAGCCCTTTCCGGTTTCTACCATAATTTTTAGCCATTCTGGTTACCTTTAAATTAAAAGAACATAGTTATTAGACTTAGTGCTTTAACACAATTTGAAACAAACATCCATGGGGCAAGATCGAATCTATAATATTTCCATATCCTTAAAACAGGTGCGATCTTTCCCTGTGTGGGGTAAGATCGGATACTTGTGAAAGTATGTTTTCTCGTAAATTTAAGACAGCAAATGATTAACAAAATATTAACTGCAGTGTTTAAAATATGTATATTCACCTTAATTTTCAAATTAAATTTTACGGGGTAACACCGGATATCTCAATATAGTCTTAAAAATGCACTTATTGAAGGTCGCACCGATGACGTAGCGGCGCTTACACAATACTGTGTTTCAACTGTTTCATCGCTAAGCAGAAGACCTTATTTGAAAATTGAATAAAATTGTTCCGAAAGTTTAATTATCTCGGAATATCCTTATTTATTTATTTTTTCAGATATTCATCGAATCAATTAAATTCAAAATTTCCTTCTTCTGTTAATTCAGTATTTTCCTAAATTCAATTATTATCGATTCAATACACTCTTTCCGGTATGTAACTCTACAGCACGTCCATCACACATCTATTTCTGACTTGATAGTCATCTCAAAAATTATCAAAGTAGTACGCCACTGGAAATTTTATGAGACTATTCACACAGCGTTAACAAACCAAGAAAATTGATGTATTTTGTCCTTTCTGGTACATTGTTGGAGAATTTAATGATGGCGTCAAAACCATCCCTATATTATGAATGAGATGCTAGGTCTATTCTTTTTCTACGTCATTGGTTCATAATTTCTCCTATTTACATTGAAAGTTCATAATTTTTTTGTGATACGTACAATTTTACAATTGGTATATACTGGGTGTCCCGGGACTAATGAGAGCGTATAGTATGAGGCAAAATAATGTTAATACTTCATATAAACTGTTCCAATACAGGCCCTCGTTTTCGAATTATAAGCCTCCAAAGTTTGAATTTTGAATTCGTTTTTGTTTTTAATTTGAGGACTGTCCATTTTCCGCATATATATAATGTACGGGTATGTTCATTTTGGTAAGGTAAGCAGATTTACAGTAGTGCTTTGAAGCCAGAGACAAACTAGTCGTAATGGTTAGCGATCCAAAATTTGATTTTAAAATGCAATTTTTAATTCATTGTCCACTTTAATTTATGAGGAAATGTAAAGTGCTTTTGAATGTATTTTTCATTTGACCTATAAACCATTTAATATTTGGCAAATTTAATTTCTAATTATTGATAACAATATGATGCAGAACTTTATATGAAGAATAAAAATAATATGCATTTTATAAATTTTATCGAAAACAAGTAAAAATACTTAATACTACAAAACTTCAACACATCCACTCCACCGTCCCTTTCCAAACAGGTTCTTTGATTAAATTATATCAAAATAGTTTTAACTATATCTGGAGTTATATATTTACATACTACCCTAATTATTCTTTCAAGATGACCAACCTCTTGAAATGACATCTGAAGGTATATGTTTTCTTTTAAATTGTCCCACAAGAAAAAGTGTAGATGGGTTATGTCTGGTGACCTTGGAAGCCAAAGGAACTCAGTGTATCTTCCGATTACTTTACCATTAAAAATGTGAAGGAGTAAATCCCGAATATTTTTGTTGCGGTGGTGCTTCATAATGTTGGTACCATATTTTTCCTCTTTCATTTAAATATAGTTCGTCAAGAAATTAAGACAATTGTTTATTTAAAAATTATAGAAATTATAGGTATCTTTCTTCAATTAGGTTATTTTAAAAAAGTATGGGCCAACAATTCTGTTCTTATAAATCCCACACCATTGATTAGTTTTAAATGAATACTGATTTCTCGCTTCGACATGGAAATTGGAATTAACATTGTTCCACCATCAGCAATTTTGCAACCTTACTGTTTCAAACCAACCCGTTTGGCAAAGGACCCAAAACGAAAACAACTTCAAGGTAACCAAGAGAAAAGAAAAGAAAATTCGAAAGCCTTTACAACACAAGAACTATTGGAAATGATAAAAAATCATAACGAAGACACCCTAGACGGTCTACAGAAAATATTTCATTTATTCTCTTTTATCTTGCCTGGCGAGGCAATGAAATAGTGAACTGCAAAGTACATTATTCCCAACAAGAAATAGACCTAAAAGGATAATAATTTACGGGACGTATCGAATACAATCCCATTCAAGGGAGGTGCAAAAGCCTTGGTCAGTAGCAAATGGTTGGTAATATACAACACTAACAAAAATCTTTATCCTATTTTAAAAATTATTGGAAAAAAATACCAATCCAGAAATGACAAGTGACAGGCTTTTTTTGACATTCCATCCAAATTGGGAAAAAGGAATTTGGTACATGATTGATGTGACTAATTAAAGGCTTTTATTAGTTTGCGGATTAATTTATTTATCGAATTAATAATAATTATACAGTGCCCGTCTAAAGTCCCCTCCCCCTATCTATTTCGTGAACCATAGCACTTGAATCCATAATTGTTTGTGTGCCTAAAATAGGGTACAAATGTATCATTTTTGATAGTATTTCGTGACGTCATCATTCAAAATGACGCTCTTTACAAGTCCTGTTTAATGACACCATGACGATCAACCTATTTCTACTTATTTGTGAATTTCAACCCAGTTGCTCATTTAGAAGAGATGAACGTGTTTATTGGTGGCTTGGATATTACAAAAACTCTCAATTTTAACAGTAGTACGATGCTAATGTCAAAAATGAACCGATTAATAGATCAATGACACACGAAATATGCAAGCGACCAATGAACACGTTCATCTTTTCTAAATTAGCAACTGGGTTGAAATTCACAAATAAGTAGAAATAGTTTGATCGTGATGATGTCGTTGAACAAGACTTGGAACGAGCATTCAAATGAGGTATTACTTGCCATATGATCCCATTTAAAATTATCTTACAAAATGGCGGCAGTCCGAAAAACTATCAAAAACGTTGCATTTGTACACTATTTCAGGCACCCAATCAATTATTGATTTAAGTTCTATGGTTCATGGAATAGATAGGGGGCGGAGACTATATGCAGACACAAAAACCTGCTACTGACTGACAGTGCCAAGCTACGACATACAACATGACAGATATACAAGCGCTATCTATCAATGGGAAGCCTAAGCATAATATTGCAGATTTCCTAATTTTACTTAACACACTGCCTCAATGGAATGTTATTGTTATTCTAACCTAACGACTGAAATTGACAGCAACAGCTGATTCAATGTCGCAAAATTATAAACAATACATTTCATTGAAAACGTAAACAAACAAAAAAAATCAAAATACATTTTCTAAAAATAACGAGTGCACAAATACATAATATTGTAACTGATGAGTTTTCTAAATGATTCAAATTTTATTCTATCCTGAGCTTATGTAAACAAATCAGCACAATGTTGGCTAATATCAATGTAGTCAATTAAAATTTTCATTTTAGTACATAAATCTTTGATAAACTTATAACGGATTTCGATATGATTACCTCTTTCTGAGTCCTCAAACGTCTTCATCATTGAAGTTGCACTCATATTGTCCACTTTCAACTTAACACTTTCCTCCATCTGGGTATTGTATTCTGATAAGACGCCATTAACATTCATAAGCTATTGAGTTTCAGAAGCTGCTGCTATATATTTAGCTTCCATAATTGACAAAGCAACACAATTTTGCTTTTTGGAGGGCCAAGCAATGGGATTTCCGGAATTGAAACAGATAAATCCGCTGACACTCTTTCTGGTCTGTCTGTCTCCTCCCCAATTGGCATCTGACATTCCTACAAGCTCCCCACTTCCCTTGGTGTAATTCAATCCAAGGAGATTAGTTGATTTCAGGTATCGGAGTACTCATTTCGCTGCAATCCAGGCTTGATTGGTTGCCTTATCCAAGTATCTACTAAGGTATGATACACTAAATGCTATATCTGGTGTAGATAACAATGAAATATACATCATACTGCTTACCAATCTGCGACAGGACATGTCTGTTCTGATTAAATCTTCATTCAGGTTAAAATTAACCTCCATTGGTGTAGTCACTAGTCGACATTCTTCTAAACCAAATTCTTTGCACAATGGATCGATCATTCTGGTTTGTACAATTTTCAAGTCGTCTTCAGTATGTGTAATTTCCATTCCTAGGAATATTGAGACTTCAGTACTGATTTTAATATTAAATTCTTCATTCAAGTTTTCATGCGAGTCTCATGGAAACCTCTAGCCACTAATCGGGCTTCATTGGTGCCATCTTCTTTTAATTTAAAAACCCAACGGGTGTCTTTTGCAATCTGATTATTTGGTATTTGAGCTGGAGTCCAAGTATTCATCTTTAGATTTGAATTTAATTCTTTTTGGATTGCTTCATTCTATTCTGGACACTTTTTGGCTTCATTATAGATCTTCGGCTCTTCATATGATTCAGACAATAAGCAATGAGCTTCATAAATTTCTTATTCATTCAGATGATTTGGTCTTTTAATTTTATTCGTTGTCATTTTCAATTTCTTGTGTCTTGTGTCTTCTGCATCATGAAATTCCTTGATTCATATGGTTGAATTTTTTATTCAACTTTTTCTTAATTTGTATTATCATGATTTTGTTTGTATTCTAAAATACTTTCGTCAAAACGTACGTCGCTGGACTTGATAACTTTATCTTCTGAAGGTATCCAGAGTCTATAGCCGCCTCCACAGTGTCCTACTATCACAGCTTTTTTCGCCTTTGGTTCAAGTTTATTTTCTCTTGGTAGTTGAACATACCATGCTCGACAACCAGAAACGTTTAGTTCACTAATATCATTACGGCCATGCCATTTTAGTGATGGGGTTTCCCCTTTACCGAGGATTGAAGTGGGTCTTCTATTTTATTCGTATACAGATGACATTAATGCTTCTCTCCACAGTGTCTTGGGTATACCTGCGTCTATAATCTTAGTCCTGACCATATTCAAAATGGTTCGGTTCATGCGCTCTGCTTTAATATGTATATTCTAATTGAATGCCCTCACTTTTGGCAAAATCTTTAAAATTACGTAATGTGAATTCACCACCATTGTCCAAACGAAATCTTTTAATTTTAACACCAAATATTCTTAACACTAACATGACAATTTTGATTCATCACATTGTCTATAAACAATATATACAGTCCACCTTTTTATGGCATTTAAGGGAGAAATTGGGTCCACACATTTTTGTGTTTTCTTTTGATACTATTATCTTGTGTCCTTTTTCAGTTATTTTTGAAGCTAACATGAGGTTATGCTTCAAATTTGGAACAATGAGAGCTTCGATGACAATACTCTGCCCTGGCACTTTGCATTCAATTTTCCCAACTAGTTTGACTTCAAAATTTCACATTTTGCTATGTGAATAGATATATAATTAAATGAAATTAATTGTCTCGACCCTTATTTCGTGGAATCTACTCATATTAGTGTTTTAAATGAAACTCAACGTTTCTAGCTAACTCCACAATATAATGAAAAATGTTGAAAATTCTAAAAAATTGATAATTGTTTAGATAACTGAATATCATCGTCAGAATGCCTACCTAATGATTAGTAGTAATTTTTGGCTATACCAAGAACTGACCTACCTTGTGATTGACTTAACATATGTTAATAGAAAAAAGAAGGAGATGTGATATTACAAATATTGAAGCTTAGATATTATTAGCCCTATGGTGATATCCTGGGTAAAATTTTTCCAGTTAAGATCAGTATAACTGTGAAATGATATAGAAAACCAGGAAAACTATATCTGCTGATCTTTACAATTATCACTTAAGAAGACAGTTTAATAGTGGAGAACTCCCTATATTTATCTGTTTATTGACGACTTCATATTGTGGGTTTCTTAAGTGTCTCCTAATTTTCAACACTTCAAGGAAATCCAGTTCTTGTTTCTTATCACAATAACGTAGTACTTCTAGTTCAGTGTTAGGTGTCAATGAATGGTTGGTGTCAAGTAGATGTTTTGCGTAATGGGATTTGTCTGGTTGTTTTAATCTATATACTCGTAAGTGTTCACTGTATAGGATTTCAAAATTTCTAAGGGTCTGACCCAAATACACAGCATTACATTCTGGACATTAATTTGAGTTTATATATACCTGATTTCTTTAATGTTGGTATTTTTGTTTTAACATTTAACAATTTTGTACTTACGTTACTTTCTGTTTCAAAAGAAATTTAATAGATATACAATTGTTCAATGTCTTGACATTAGTCATATAGGGTTCCAGATTTTTTTTCACAAAGTGATTACTAGCTCCTCTCCAATAGTACGTGCAATATTTACATCTGAGTCACACAAATTAGCCAGCCATGCAAAAGACTAATTTTACTTGAATATTTGGAGTATACTATATCGGCTGAGTGCCCGGGTTCGTCGTGAACTATGGTTTGTTCAGCTTCCCAGTCACTTTTCTTTGGATTTTTTTTATCAACGGAAAATGTTTATTGTTTTTTTTGCTATTTTACTTTTATGGATATAATTCTGATGATGTTGGGGACGTTTTGACAGACACTATAGATTTTTTAACACACACATTACTATTATTAATGGAATTGTCACTAGAGAATATGTCGGGTTTAGTCTATGGATTTCGTCTTGTAGCCTACGAGTATACTCGGTAGGGTATGGACTTGTCCCCGTGATTGGAGGTGACGGTAAGGATAGGATATCAATGAGATATTTTACTCTTAAATTGAATAGATGAGGTTTTTACTTGAACGATGAAATAAAACAATTTAATTTATTGAAAACCTCATTATATTTGACCTAATGTTCAATTTAAACTTGTGATGCGTTTCTGGGCAAAGAGGTTTAAGAATGCTTAATATCCACTTGGTCGTTAAGAAAGTTACCTGAATATTTGTTCTTATTTACCTCAAGAGCTTCTAAAATATTGGATTTAAAGGATTTAGGCTCTACATGAAAAATTTCAAAATTTAGATTGAAAATATGTTGGTTTTCTAATAAATGTTTTGAATAGCTAGAATCTAATTTTTTGTTGTAATAGCTACGTTTGTGTTCTGAAATTCTAATTTTAACATTTCTAAAAGTTCTACCAATATAAAAATTATCACAGTTGGCATCACCACATTTTAATTTATAAACTTCGGATTTGTTCTACTTTGAAGATTTAGATTCGTTATTTTAAATGATAAATGGATATAATGTAATCAGTTTTGAAGCAAATATTCATGACTAAAGTTTCTAAAAATGATTTAATTTTTAAGGATGGTGTTCCAAAGTATCTTACGCTTTTAAACTGTTTATTTTTATCATAGGAAATACTTGTTCTAAAGTCTGCTTTATTATCTTTTCATTTATGATATTGTTAATTAAATTTGGATCGTAATTATTATTAACAGCTATTTGTTTTATGATATTTAGTTATTTGTTGTAATTATTGGTATTTAATGGATCAGTTGAAAGTCTGTGTATCATACTATTGAAAGCTGCTAATTTATGACTGAATGGGTGGACCGAACTATTATGAATTGTAATGTCTGCATGTGATGGTTCATGAAATATAGAAAAATCATGTTTATTATTTATTATTGAAATTGTAAGGTCTAAAAAGCACAAAGCAAGTAGGTAGATAAAATTAAATTATTATTAATTCACAAAAAGTACCAAGTAAAAAAGAATAAATTAAAGTCACTATTAACTAATAAACCACTATAAAAAACCCACAAACCAAATTATCAGAACATAATTTTTTTATAGATTCGTTAATCTTCTCGATACAGTTTTTTCAGATAAACAAGTTCAATTATTACAAAAAGGTTTTAAAGATAATATTCAACCCACCTGATCATTTGATAACTTCAACAAACTAGGTAAAAAACAGAAATTATCTTGTATAATTTTTCAAATAATTCTAATCTAAAACATAAAGCTTCTGAAATTATTAAAAAATAATTTATATATACTTTAACAAACCAAACTATGAATTATCAAATCAATCAAATTCAAACAGTCTTATTCCCACAAAAGCAGATAGAGGAAATACGGTAATAGCATTACCGAAAGAAGATTATATATTAAAAACCAACAATTTTATACAGGCAGACAATTTTGAGATCTTAAAAAAAGATCCTGCTAATACATTTCAGAAGGAAATAAAATTAGCAGTAGATAATGCTAAATCTATAATTAACGATAAAGAAAAATATTAATTATTTCTACCCAATCCTCAACACCTTGAACTTTATTCATTAAGTAAACTGCATAAAGAGGGGTACCCAATTGGACTAGGTTGTTTCTTTTTCACAGCGCCTTCATTTAAAATTTCAAAGATTGTCATAGACTTAGAGTAATAATATACAATAGAGAGGGATACTCACTTATAAACACTGCATCCAACAATCCTAAACGCCAGTAGTGAAATAATGAATGAGTTGCAAAAAGTGGAGATGGTATTGCAGATACATGGCCTTAGTAATTTCGGCTGGGTTTCTGACAAACTTGGCACCGGCGAATGATTCAACTTAAAAGGTTATTTTGTAACTAAAAGTCTTGAAAAACACATCAAAACTAAAGAACTACATCTTTAGTCTCTAGTCGTAATGGCGCTCATATAAACAAACCACGTTTGACATTATTTACTACGATACTACAGCCTATTCGAAATAATCGTCGATCACACTCTGACGATATTTGCAACTCTCTTTAAATGGTAATTAAGCAAGAACAAAACCACTAAAGAGGTTACCCTTATACATAAAACAGATACTGAAATTTTGAGCAATGTTGCCACTTTTGGTTGTAATCATAAAGGTTTCTAAGGTTACAACAAATAATTGTTTAAAATTAATATAAGAATATGCCTTTATTAAATAAAATTAATTTTGAAAGCAGCAACTCAATTGCTTAATTTAGTATGACTTTTTTTATTTGCATAATTTTTTAACAAATTTTCTATTAAACTTCTTTCATTTTTCCTGCAACTAAAGAGACTACGTAAATATGACAAAGCAGTGATAGTATCCGCAAGTGATCTTAGAATGTGACTCTATGTTTGGGACAAGAAAAAATCAAAACAAACATATCTATTTTATTTGTTAATCTGAGGTCATAGATATAATTTCTAAATATTGTTCATGCAAACCTCAATTTTCGGTTTAAAACTCAACGGAATCAATTAATAATATTCAAGATATAAAACTACTACCACATAATTCTAAATTCATATCGTTCGATGTAACACATCTTTTCCTTACTATACCTCCTAAAGAAACTATAACTCTTGTTCACCGGTACACGTAGACAATTAGACAGCTTCATTACTTACATTAAATCAATTCATAATAATATCAAATTTACCGTAGAACTTGTACAAAATAAGTGTATAAACTTTTAAGACCTTACAATTTCAAATATAAATAATAAACATGACTTTTCAATATTTCATCAACCATTACATACAGAGATTACAATTCCTAATAGCTCAGTCCACCCATTCAGTCATAAAGTAGCACCTTTCAATAGTATGATACATAGACTTTTAACAGTCCCATTAAAGACTAATAGTTACAACAAAGAACTAAATATCATAAAACAAATAGCAATTAATAATAATTACTATCCACATTTAATTGACAATATCATAAATAAATAAAACGGTTTTAAAGATTAAAAATAACTTTTTCTACTTGCGTGCGGAAAAGTAAAAATATCAAAAAAGTATACACATTTGTCACACAGTAACTTCAATATTAATAATACCAAATTTAGGGGTTAGCGTCATGTTCATTATAACAAAGCGGAAAACTAATTATAATTATTAAAGAATTATTATACCAAAGAAATATACCTACAAATTTGTGACACCCAGTATCATAAATATCAATAACCGCTATTAATAATAACATAACAATTAGCATGCCACGTCAGTGTCAGTTATAACAATTAGCGTATATGTCAAATTTTGCTTTTATCGCCCTGCCAACATACTGTCAACAATTCGAATAAATTAAAAACGTCAACTTAAAGTGAGACGCGTTTATGATATTGTGTTAAAATCCTTTCATTGTTATTATTATATTATCATAGACTCATCCGATGATGAGTTGCCCGAGTCAATACTGAAAGCAGCAAGAGATGTAGAATTGCTACCGGAAAAATCGAAACACAGGTACGAAAAAGAATATGCAGCTTTTAACATGTGGTGCAAAAGTTAGTAGGTGAAAAGTTTAGAGGAAGTGTTTTGGCATATTTTATAAATCTAAGCAAAAGCTACCGTCCCAACACATTATGGTCCAGATATTCGATGCTTAAAAATGTTATTAACATTCAAAACAACGTGAACATCGGTCAATATTGTAAGCTCACATCTTATTTAAATAAACAAAATGTAGGATTTCAACCAAAAAAGCCAAACTTTTTACCAAAGAACAAATTTCAATATTTTTGATGGAAGCACCAGATAAGACATATCTTCTAATAATAGTTGCAACTATTTTTAGGTTAGCCGGCGCATGTCGTCGTGATGAACTCACAAAAATCACCACTAATGATATTACGGAAAGGGAGGGCCTTTTGATTGTGAAAATACCAGACTCTAAGAATAACACCGGCAGAAGTTTTGTCATTTCAAATGATGTAAACGTCGGCAGATACGTAGATCTCTACCGAAAATACGCGAATCTGAGAAAACCCAATATTCCTCACAACAGATTTTTCGTAAACTACAGACAAGGAGCATGTACCGTCCAATGTGTTGGCGTAAATAGCCTCGGTAAATATCCGCCCGAAATTGCAGCTTTTCTGAAACATCCTAACCCCGAATTATATACTCAAACTCATCAATAAACTTAGTTAAAGTATTAGAAGTAACTCAATAAAGTATTTCAATCAAATTTAAACTTACCTGCCGTGCCAGCTATTAATTAGTTCTGCCAGTAGATGAAGATCCAGCGTCATCTCAAGAAGATGATATAGGAGAGTATTGGAATAAGAACTTCCCGGTGTATTGTGAACATGTCAGTGCGAATAATTTAATTGATTAACCAATTTAAAATTTAAAATTAAACATCGAAAATTTTTCTAATTTGGCCAAATTTCCATTTATAATTTCATTTGTACAAAGAATATATCCATGCTATAAGTATTTTTAGGTCGTAGCAATTTGTTTAACATAAGAATCTTCTTAACTTTGTAATGTTTTTCAATTGATTTCTACTGATAATTATAGTTAACTAACATTCGAGTCATCGTGTTTTATTTGAATGTCAAGTGCTAAATACAGGAATCAGCTTGATACCATAGACGTCACATTTATGTATTTTACATAATTTATTTGCATCAATCAGAGGAGAAAATTTAATAGAATATTAATAAAGTGCAAATTTCATAATTCTTATTTGATTCAATCCGGAACCCAACGAGAGTATAGATTTCTCATGCTCTCCTTTTGAATAAAAAATTTACCCTGAGCTAGCCATTTACAGATATCAAAAATAATACTAAACAGGTATAGTATATTTATACCAAAACAACATAAAAATAAAAATCAAGTATAATATATATATATATATATATATATATATATATATATATATATATATATATATATATATATATATATAAATATATAAATATATATATTTTAATTTAGCGTTCCCTAAATGATAGCCAATTGATACATACAATTTTATATAACTGTTTATGTCGATGTATATATAATGAAATCTAGTTTTTTTAAAGCAAATATATAGTTAATTTGTTGCAGTTTTTTTATTATTTATCTATTTCATGGGCGCCAGAAGTGGTAAGGTCATAAACCAATACCAAAACCAATTCAATTTAATTTGGTGTTATTCAATTTTTTATTCCTCGTTAATACCTCAGGGATGTGTCCGGCACGAAAGGCTCGTCAGTAACAGGAATCTGATAGGTAGGGATACTTGAAGAATACAAAAAGTCAGACATAAACGATTTAATGAAATATAGGAAATTTATCGTTTTTATTCATGTTCCTTGTTATGAAATTAGAAAGAAATAAATCAGTTCTTATGATGATATATAAAATTCTTAGCATAATATTTAAATATAATTCTCATGATTAAATTAGACTCTACCTTCTGTTATACGTAAATTGAAAAAAACATGTAAACATTAATATTATGGAACCATGATATCATGTTACCTGATCAATCCCAACTCTACAGTTTGTTAAAGTGTAAGATTCCGTCCGCGCTCTGAAATGAATTGTAAATGAAGTTATGTGAAAACAATGTGCTGTATCCGATGTATTATTGTTGTTTAGATGATTATAAATTGGTAAGTAACTATTATTGAGTTTATTACGTTTAATGAGATTCGTGATTTAGTGGGGATTGATTGTGTCTAATAACTATATTCAATTCAAATTCAATGATATTATTATACCTAACCTAACATTTAGAAAAATTGGTTTATTGTTCGTTTCAGAAAGATTCCAAATACATCAAGAGTAAAAGAGTTCTTTGTTGGTTCTTTTTAGCTCAGCTTTTCAGAACAGATATTCTATCCAGGATTGAGTTCAATTAAAATGTGACACTGTTTCTTTTGAAACATTTTTCCTGCTTCTCTCAGCTGAAAAATGATTATCACCGGTTTATTAAAGGTAAATTGTTCTAGCTTACCAAAGTTCTTGTAGATAATCACTATTTTTCTTTTTTTACACTAGTATATTTTCTTTAATTATTCGATATTATGGCCTTATATGTATCAACACTTATGTTGTTTTATAACTTATTGAAATTTCATTTTTATTTCTGCAATTCTTCAGTTTTAAATTTAATAAATTAAAAGAGAATATTTTGCCGTCATTATTCGTTTCTCACCCGCAACGCTTCTCTTTCAAGCCACCAAAATCAACAACCTTCAACTTTTTCATTGTTCCTTTTTTTGTTGAAAAAAATAAATTTTTTCTTTAAATCAACCCTATCCATTGTTACGTTCTTTTTGACATTTTTACCACGTTCTATCAGTTTTCGAGACTGCACTAGTATCACTACTTATCTACACATTCTACACTAACCTAATTATCGACAAACCTCAATTTCTGCATGAAATATTATTCATTTGACATTACGTTAACAAAATTGTTTAAAATGTTTCTACTATATACAGTGTTCAATCTAAAAGTAATAATAATGAGAAAAATAGAATTACGGAAATTTGTTTCGGGAATTTATATTATTGTATACGGGGTTTATTGAAATTATATGATCAGAAATATAATTATTGAGATTTGCTTATAATATCTTATATTCTTTTTAAATGAAATATACATCTCACAATGCACGCTTTAGTGTATACAATGTGCAAGTCGGTTTATTTATCGATATGTTAAAGTCATATGAATTCGAGCAACAGTCGTTATGAAAATTATAATTGGTTTTATTGAAAATTAGTATCTACTCATGTAATCTTATTAGTTTATTTTCCTCGTAGCAATATTTCGCCTTAGATATATATAGCTCTTCTGCCTCGGTCCTCCTACCTTGGGCATCAGTCGTGACAGGGTCGCATCGCTCTGACTATCGACGCTTTGGCACACACGTGTTTTGCCTGCTTCTTGAAGTTGGGCCGAGAACCAATCATTACTTCCAGACACCGAAGATACGTCTGAGTTATAACTTTATGTTTCCCAATTTGTAACGTCATAGTTTCTACTTGTGATAAGTACTGCATGGTCTTGTATTCTGCCAGATTTAGACCAAATGTCCCCATCGAGTTATTTTAAAGATAAAATGTATCTCTTCCAGATACTTTGCGACTATCACAATGGCAACATCTTCCACGTACATCACGAGTTTAGCTTCTCTTGGTAATCCTAGTTTTAGTAGCGCGTCGTACATAATATTCCACAAGACACGGCCTAGTACCGAATCTTGAGGTACTCCTCCAGTGACTCTGCTGCTTGCTACCATTCTGGTAGGTTCATTTGAGTGACAGCTTAAATGATACACTCTCACTTGAGAGCTATTTGGGTGTCCATTGCTACTACCAGGAAGTATTTATGTGTCCCTCTATACCATGTAATGCTTCCCATAGCGTCTTTGGGTGTGCTGCCGTCAGGATCAATAGCCTTAAGAGTGGAGCGATTTTTTCGAAAACCATAGTGGCTGGTTCGACTGCTGCTTTGATTCTCCTGTAAACTAAACGTTCTAGAATCATGCCGGCTCTATCCGATATGCAGAGTGCACAGTATGATGCTGGTTAGTACGGAAGCTCCTTCTATGTTGGAAGAAATACTAGTCTCATGTTGCCTCCATTTTTGTGCGTGAGTATCTTCCTCAAGACATGCGGTAAGACTTCCTGAATCAGCGAAGGTGCCGTTGTGATAGCGAATTTCAATGCGATGTTTGGGATTGTATTAATGCTAGGAGCTTTCGTAGTTCTGATAAAGTTACACGCTTCCATTAGCTGTGATAAGTGGAATCTCTTCTATCTAGTGCTGTTTTGTCAGATGATGCAGCTACTTTTGTTAGGGAAAGAGCGCTGTCAGGAAATTTGGACAAGTGCGCGGTTGCATTAGTTACCTGTTAAGGTGAGTCATGACTATCTTAAAATGTTGTTTTAGTTGCTTTGTAACGTGAGTTAGTTGCTTTGTAACGTGAGTAATGACAACCTTATAAGGTTTTCCACACGGGTCGTTTTGTACTTCCTCTATCCGCTCAGGACAGCTTGTCGTTTACGTTCAAGTTGAACCACATTTAAGTATTCGTAAAATTGCAAGAGATTTAGGATTGAATAGAATATCAGAAGAAAAAAAAATGGATCCTTATCATGTTGCGTTACACCAGCAATTGAAAGAAACAGAAACTGGTCGACGACATGGCCGTTGCAATTGGCTAAAAGAAATGTTAAACTAATCCAGACTTTCTATCTAAAACATTATGGACAGGTGAGCCTTCCAGTACGTGTAAAGTAAAATACTTAGACTTTTTCAACTAGTGATATCCGAATTCTACTAGTAGATATTACTCAACAAAATTGATTAGACATGTGGTATTTATTATCAACATATCCAGAAGATATGAGTATAAGATTATTTTTTAGTATTCCATGGATCACTATATCTTGGATTTCTATTTTTGAGGAAGGACTAAAAATTTAGATTTCAAAACACATCCAACTACACGTGAGGATATGGAAGATATAATTCGGAAAAAATATCGAAGTATTTCTCTTGTTCACATTGAAGCTAGCTTTAATTCCATTTCAAAAAGACTGATTTTTTGCGTTATTTAAATTTCTGTTTTTAGTAAATTATGATTAATTATGTTCCATTAAATATGTTATTCAAATATTATTGATGCTTTCTTACCTGTTATTTCGTTGTCCAGAGAAATTTACTATAATCAAAATTTACAAGGAAGTCAACATCAACATTGGAAGTAATGCCAATATCTGTGGAACATGAGATATCAATTTGAGGTTTTGATAGGTCAATTTGTCATATTATCTTCATTTCTCTATGCTGGTTAGAGTCATAATGTTGTATTTAAAATATCACAAAAAACTTACAAATAGATCTAGGTGTTACCTAACGCTTATGTACATCACTTTACGCGTACGGAAATTATATTATTACTTTTCCGCCCAACCTATCTAATATGCGGAAAAAGTATTGGTTTACCCCAAAAAAAGTTCGAATTTTTTGGTTTATCACCAAGAACAACACGAGAAAACGGTTTTTAGAAAAAAACATGTGTGTATGTTGTCGTCGGCCACTTTTCCTGACTTGAGTTATTTTCACGTTTTCCATCAAGAACAACACGAAAAAATGTCGTCGTCGTCGTCGGTCACTTTTCGTTACATATCTTGTTAGCACGAAACAGCCTCCTGAGGGCAACAAGTCACCAATTTTATGATTGAATATGGTTCAGAACATCTCACAGATGAACCCTATTGATTTTCAGCTCACCAGAGCCAGTACAGCGAGTGTTATGGTTATCGAAGTACGACATTTTTGTCATTTTTTGAGAAATTTCAGTTTGTTAGCTCGATACAGCCTCCGCAGTGCAACAAGTCACCAATTTTATGATTGGATATTATTCAGAACATCTCACAGACGAACCATATTTATTTTCAGCTCACCAGAGCCAGTACAACAGGTGCTATAGTACTTTAAGTGCGGCATTTTTGACATTTTTTGAGAAGTTTCAGCTTGTTGGCACGATACAGCCTCCGGAGTATATACAAATGACCAATTTTATGATTGGATGTTATTCAGGGTGTCTCAAAGATGAACCGTATTGATATTCATCTCACTAAATAGTACAACAAGCCAGTACAACGAGTGCTATGGTACTTGATGTACCAAATTTTTGACATTTTTGGAGAATTTTCAGTTTATTAGCGCGATACAGCCTCCATAGTGTATAAAATTGACTATTATGATTGAATATTATTCAGGGCGACTTATAGATGAAGCTCATTGATTTTTAGCTCACCAGAGCTAGTACAACGGGTGCTATGGTACCTGATGTGCCAAATTTTTAGTCTTTTTTGGAGAAATTTCGGGTTGTTAGTACGATACAGCCTCCGGAGTGTATACAAGTGACCAACTTTATAATTGGATAGTTTTTAAGGTGTCACACAGATGTACCTTATTGATTTTCAGCTAAGTAGAGCGAGTACAGCGGGTCCTATAAATACATTCCCCGAAGTGTATACAAGTGACAATTTTATGATAGAATATTGTTCAGGGAATCTCACATATGCGGAAAAGTTAGTTTTAATCTTTGAAACCGTTTATTTTTTCTGACAACCGCTCAAAAATAGGTAATAGGTATATGAAAAATACTGAAACAAAAGCTATGAAATGGAAACATCAGATTCTAATGTTAACACTTTTAACCAGCTTTAATTGGGGTATATTTTGTAGAAACGAGATTATATCTTGTAAGTGATAATTTACACAAGCTAGTAAAAAACTACGAATTGAAACATATTTTAAAACACTTTTTTATAAGACAGCCAGCAATTTTATGATTGTGTATTATTCAGGGTATCTTACAGATTAACTCTATTGATTTTCATGTCACCAGAGTCAGTACAACGGGTCCTATAAATCGAGATATACTACATTTTTGGTCACTTCTTGAGAAATTTCGGTTTGTTAGGACGATACAGCATCCGGAGTCTATACAAGTGACCAATTATATGATTGGATATTGTTCAGAGTGTCTCACACATGCATCTTAGATATTGATTATCAGCTCACCAGAGCCAGTACAACGGGTGCTATGAATCCAGATGTACCACATTTTTGGTTGTTTTTGGAGAAATTTCGTTAGCAAGATACAGCCTCCGAAGTGTTTTCGCGGAAAAGTTAGTTTTAATCTTTAAACCCGTTTATTTTATCATTAGTTCATTAGTTGTTCAATTTTTGTTCTTGAAAATTCGAAATGCTGCATCTCCGTTCAAATTTCTATGAAGAATCTAGTTTATGATAGAAAAGAATTGGATGAATTTCTGATATTTTGAAATTGCTGATTTTCTGAATAAGATGAACAATAGGAATCCTTCAAACGTCAACAGTTTTTTGAACATAAAAATTTTTGTAGGAGTTATATTTGGTTATTATTCAATATTAGTGTAACAATATAAAGTTGACTGGGAAATTTCCTTGTTTTATCGTAAGAGTGTGAAACTCGAGTTCCTTTAACAACTTTGCCACAGGACCTGACTAAAATTTCGAAAAATATTCAACTCCAAAAGAGAGTATGTAATTAGATGCTCAATCAGTATAGCCCAGTCTTTCGGTAACTCATTTCGAATCTCCTCCTCTTGCAGCTCTTACACTGGAAAGCTAGACAATATTCTTCCTATCTTCAAACACTCAAATGAAATGAAACCCTTAATTCACCTGCCAATCACTTGTTCATAATATTCCTAACAACGTTCGAAATAATAATGTTACCTGAATTTCCACTCACCTTGTAATAAATGACAACAAAAACCGATAGCCTTACTAGGAAAGTTGCCCTAACTTCTTAACCCCAAATAATATTCAAGTGTACAAAATAGACAAATAATGAAATAAGAGACGGTTTCATGCATATGCGGCAAGTGGCACAACGTTTCTGCGACACCGCCCGCGCATGGAGTCTCTGCAGTCGCGCGAACTACGAAATTGTTGTACATAAACAAAATAGAAATAAAATAACTCAAAATATTATATTATACTGCCTTTTAGGAGTTATTTTTGATGTTGAAAAATTCCGAGGCTATGTTGGAGGCATTCATTTTACTCTTAAGACCGATCATTCTTCTTAGCAGTATCTTTCTAAACTTTCGAATCCCTCAGGTCGCTTAGCACGTCTTTCTCTTAGGCTCTCCCAGTTTTGATTTTGAAATTAAACACAGAAAAGGAACCACATGGTGGTCAGTGAAGCTTTATCTCGTTCTCTATCTGACATTTCTGTTATTGACGAAAGTACTTTTAAATCAGATGCTTGGTATACTTCTACGTTTGACAAAGTTTCGAATAATCCCGATTTATATCCCACATTTGAGGTTGACAATAATGTTTTGTATAAACATATCTTTGCATCTAATACAATATCTTGTAATTTATCTAACTGGAAAATTGTTGTTCCTACCACCAACCGAATTGACATATTAAGGTTATTTCATGACAATGAATTAAGTGCTCATTTAGGCATATCTAAAATCATTTCTCGTATCTCTGAAAGTTATTATAGGCCAAAACTCAGAAGTTCTGCATTTCGTTACGTTAATAAATATTCTGTTTGTAGTTCTTGTAAAACCCAAAATCTACCTAAAGCTGGTGTTATGGGTCAATACAAGGATATTAATTTTCATTGGCAATGTATTTCCGCTGATCTTATAGGCCCATATCCAAAGTAAAAATCTGGTAACAGATTTGTTTTAGTAATTACCGATTGGTTTACAAAATTATGTCTTGTTCATCCAATGCCACACGCAACTGCTAAGGGCATTGTGAAGTTTATAGAAAATCAAGTTTTTCTCCTTTTTGGTGTTCCACAAATCTTTTCTGTTGACAATGGTACTGTTTTCACTTCTTCCCTTTTTAAGAATCTAATGTCACAGTACAAAGTGCAAAGCATTTTTTATAACGCTCGTTATCATCCCTAAGCAAATCACACAGAAGGAACAAATAAAACAATTGTTACAGCAGGTGTTATATTCATGAAAATTTGTCTCACAATAACTGGGACACTTCGTTACATAAGGTTGCACAAGCAATTAGAACCGCGAAACATGACGTTACGGGTTATTCCCCAGTTTTTCTAAGTTTTGCTCGAAACGTTCCGTTAAGTGGAGATTTTTACGGCGCAATTTCTGAAAACGCGAATAAAATTATTAAGACTGGTGAAAAATTAGGATTAATTAATGATGTTCAAACACTTTCTAAACTTTTTGTTGAGGTTCGTAAAAAATTAAGATATGCATATGAGAAAAATGCAAAATATTACAATTTACGAAAGAGAGATTTGCAATTTCATGTTGGTGACAGGTTATGGAAAAAGAATTATGTTCTTTCATCAAAATCTAATAAATTTTGCAGCTAAATTTGCTCCTAAGTACATACCTTGTATTGTCCACAAAGTGATGTCCAAGCTAGTGTATAATTTAAAATTGAGTGAATGAAAACGACGAATACTCAGTGTGTATGTAAATAAATACACACTGAGTATTCGTCGTTTTCATTCTCTCAATTTACATCTAGTGTGTACACCATATCAACAGACAGTTCTATAATTTAAAAGACCTTTCCGGTAATGATTTAGGTAATTAGCATGTTACAGATTTGAAAAATCAGTTAATTGGCGTAGAAGAAAATCTTCCTGATGGTGAGTTTTCTGATCAGCATTCTGTTGATACAAATTTATCTGGCCATGATTATAATTTGCGAATCAGATCAGAAAGTGACTCTGATTAGTTTGGTGATATATCGATGGCCTAGAATCAATACCTCGTAAGTGAAAACTTCAAAGTTTTCAGTATGAACAAAAAACCTTCCATTTGTCATAATTAATAATCTACACTTCTACAATTGCAACTGTGATTTTATTATTGTGAAATAAATATAATTCTAAAGAAAAATTACAATTTATATGCTCTCAAAAAAAATGCAAGCACTTACGAGGTATTTCACTTATAGTGTTTGACAAGTAAGTGGTATTGCTGGCTAGGAAATTCCTTATCTTTATTTTAAATTTTATTAATTATTAAAGAAATCAAAAAAATATTACATGTTGCTTAAAAATGAAACAAAAAAATTATTCAGTTAAATTGATCACTCGATCAAAGTACTGTAAGTATTAATTATTGTTAGTCTTGATCGGTTTGCCTTCCTTTCTTTTTTGAAGTTTCATGCGGCAAATTCTTGTAAAAATTAACGTAGTCCGGTTCCATTACCTGGCTTATTTCCATTAAATGTTCATATTTTTCTAAAGAAATTTTGGGTTTGGTGCGGTATAATTGCGGGTAAGTAGGTATAACGTTTGGTAAAGTTTTACCTTTTCTTAGAGGCAGGTATTCTGAGTCGAAATCAGTCTTGTAATATATAATCCCCTCGGGGGTGTATTTAAGGCATTTTATATCTGTAACGTAGGAGGTTCCTGGTGGTCTTAAGGAGTTATACCATTGAAAGTTTGGAGAGGCATAGTTTTTGAAGAAATACTTAGCATCTAGAGGAAATGGCTTCTCTCTTGCTCGTTTTGTAACTGAAATAAATTCTGCAGGTAAATGAATGTCTCTTCTATCCAAACGTCTCTCAATCAGGCTGTGTACCGTATCACACTCCATCTGTGTATGTCCCTTGCTAAGATACTTCTGCTCAATCGTTTTCCGCTCTTTTACAGCAAAAGTCAGCAAAGCATTCGATACAACAGTGCATCTGTTCTGATACCCACATCCATCTGAGTATAGAATAATGGGCTTGTCACTATTTTGGAAATGTGTGTATAAATAGTCAATAACGCAGCTTGCAAAATGCGTTGAAGTCACGCCTCCTTCTCCTTCATGCCACCAGAAATTAGTGCTCTGATGCGTAGCAACATTGTATACAGTAAAGTTATGAACCCTTAATTTCATTTTAAAATATAATTTTGAGGCGTATAACCTAGGGCATAATTGAACAGCCTGTAAGTCCATGGTTACCATGTTGCAATTGCCTAAAATGCTAGCTTCTTTATCAGTTTGTTTTTCGATTCTAGCTCGATCTTTAGTTGCAATGTGACATTGATAATCCTCCTCTGTGACGGTTTAAAAATTACCTACTTTGTAGGCGCAGCACACGTCGCACTGGTCTTTCTTAGGCTGGAAAATCGCTAAGTTTTTTCTATCGAAAATTTCGTCAAATGTAAAAGAACTTAGTGCCTTGATGTTGGTGGAATCAGTTGTGTACCTTTTGTAAAGCTCGGATTTACTTTTTATGAAACTGTCTTCAATGTATTGTTTATTAGTATCTCGCCTTGCGTAATGGGACGGTAGTTTTGGCAAGTTATCTAGCCATGTTCCAAGAAATTTCCGTTGTTCGACGTTTTTTAATATTGTGCCGTTAGCTTCGCGATTAGAAGATCTACGCGCATTCACAACATCAACTGATGGTAAAGTACCACAAGTACTATTTTGGCACCATGACCCAACTGACCATTCGCCTAGACTAAGGGTACTGAGAAACATGCTCTTACATACCCTCATTTTGGTGGTTGCATCTTTCAAGAAATATTTAAATGTTGAGCTCTTTTGGGTTTCTTGATTTTCCGTGCGTCGGCGAGTTGGTTTCGAAATATCCACATGATTCACAACAAAGATTTTCTTCTGTTCCCAGGTCATTTCACTCCAAAATTTTGAAAATATTATGCTTCTGACGTCATGCGTAAGCTTGCTACATTCATAAATTTTGGCGTGTTTTCCTTTGCACCTTTTGCCCATAGTCTTTGCTTCTCTCTGTGTATCGTTTTTCCATACTTTTTCCTTTGATCTCGTATACCCTATATAAGCCTGCCCTTTCATCCGTTTGTATTTATTATTATTGCGCTTCCATTGGGACCTATTTACAAAACGCTTGCGTGATCGTTTTCTTTTTAGATTTTGGGAACCTTCCACTGCCGCATTTACTACCGGATCATCTTCTGCTTCTTTCGGCGCATTTTCTTCCGCTTCTTCTTCTGATGTGGAAGAAGATGATTCTTTAACATCTTCTATTACGTATTCTTCGTCGGTATCGTCTTCTACCTCTTTCCCAGGATCATCATTGATTTCTATTTCAAACGTCTCCACGTTTTCAACCTGCATTCCTTCGAACTCCAAATTATTTTCACAATTTTCTAAAATAAATTCATCATCAAATTGGATTGGCAAGTTAGAAACGGAGTATTTTTCTATGCTTTTGATGTTTTCGATGGGGGATGGTGATTTTTTATTGGACTCGAGAGCCATTAATACCATTCGGCTTGCGCGACTGTTCATTCTGTAATAATATAATGAATTAAATTTCTGGCAAATACCATAATATGACGAGTAGGTTAATAATTTTCAGTTTTCATTTGGTTTTAGTTATAGGTATTAATAATAAACAAAAATCTAACCTAATAAATAATTGCTAATACCACGTAAGTACTCAAATTATTCATTAAACCAATATCTCTTATGTACAAGTCATACATAAATTGATATAATTAGAAGTAAATCACTATCTTTCTCAAATTTCTTTACTAAACAAACATTCTAAGGTAACAACAATTACAATTAGCTGGTAGTAATCTAATAAACTTACCTGTATAATAAACACTTCACAAAAAACACCACAAAACACTGGGTGACAGAAACGGCCATTAGCAATCTGGCGCTTACGAGCAATTGCATTTAACATTTGCACGCGAGGTATTGGCACGTGACAAATTGAAGCATTTTTATTGGTCTGGCAGTTAAGAGCTATTGCCAGGATGTAGAAACGACTTACAACAATGCAGTGGCGCTAAAACCTTAAAATTCAAAAAAAGTGTACTTACGAGGTATTGATTCTAGGCCATCGATATCCCGTATTTCTATATTAAGTTTTTTCTTGGATTAAAATTTCTTAACGTGACTAATTTTTTTATCTTAATTTTGATTTAATACCAAAATATTCCTTAAGTATTTTGTACTTGTTGTTGTCAACAATTGTGTTAGGTTACAAATACATTTTGTCTCTTAATTTAGTAGAGTTTGCTTTTCTACTATCGTATATGTCATGGTACCTCTATACACTATCTTTTGTGTTTATCTTTACCGTTGTGCAAAAGCACTAATATCTTTATTTTTCGTATGCCTTATGTTCTCTCTTGATGTTGTATCTAGAGTACATTATTTTGGATCCTTGCTATAATATTGTGTATAATACATTTGATGTATTATGTTTGTTTTTTTATCGTATCTCTTTTTTTGTTTTTGGGTTTTTGAAAAAAAACGCCAAAAATTTTTCCCGCGAATGTTTCAAATTTTTTGAGATTTTCTTGCGTTACTCACCTTTAGAAATCAATTTAGCTTGGAACAACCTTTATACTGAAATATTTTCTGAAATTTCTTGCTTTAGACAAATTTTGAATTCAGTTAATTTTGAGTAGTCCCCTATCTCTTTTGTTGTGTGTACTGAGACATTATATTTTTGCTTGGTAGCGTTTTCGTTCTCAGTATACGATTGATTTTTATCGTACCTGTATGTTGATACGAGTAAAATACGTTCTTTTTGTTACATGACAATTTATGGATTATTTTGGTATACTGATACATATTGATAGTATATTTTTTGCGGCATTCTTCTGTTTTCTCTTTCCGTTGTTGACAAAACTGTTTTTTTGTGGACAACTTTCTATGTGGTTTGCAATACCATAGTTTACAATTTTGTACTTTCATAGCGAAAGTGTTTCCAATTTGTAATAATAAGTTCCCCTATATAACTTTCTATTTTGGTTTTTGAGTATTCTGTGTGTGTTATCGCTAAATTTTTAGATATTGGTTCTGTCTTGGTGGCTTTCTTCTCTCCAAAATTTTCAACAGTAGGAAAGGGTGAGAAAGGCCATGCCTGATTGTTTTTTCTTTTTCTTTTTCCGTATAGTTACGTAATGTATTTTAAATACACACGCACACATTTTTGGTCACGTTAAAATTTTTTTCTTAGTAGATTTCTGTCCATTGCCGTATATTTGTTTAACGGTGTTATATATTTAGAGATCCAGTCATTCTTCTCTTTGGAAATTTCCATTTTAGTTGTGGCGTTTCTACATAACGCTGGGTTTGTTAATTACCCGAGCTTGCTCAAAATTTCTTCGTTTTTTACTTTTCTTTTGTTTCCAGTTGCAAGGAATGTAGTTGTTGGACGATCATGTCTACACTTCGGTAGTTGTAGGAATGCGAAGTTGATTGTGAGGAATAAATAACCACGACGCGATTAAGACCTCTCGTGAGGTTTTTCCTGCATGATTGATGCTCTCATCAATCTATGACTCTGAGTTTGTTTTGCTCTCCTAAGACTTCTACTTCCTCCTTATTTCTTTTTGGTTGTTTTAGTTTTTTCTTATGAGGTACCTGAGATCTTAACCACCCTATATCACATTTAGTGATTATTTTTTGTATACGAAGAATATAGTTATTCTCTTGTCATATCGTTGAGATGTTAGCATTTCATATTTTATTAGAGGCTACCTCTCTAATGTTTCCTTGGATATTTTGCTAAAGCGTTTAGCATTTCATATTCTAAGTGGAGGTTACTCCTCCAATTTTTTTTTAGCGTTTAGTCTCATATTTTGGTAGAGCCAACCCCTCTAATTTAATCTTTTGGTTATTCTTGAATTTCAGTACGGTACCAATAACTGATATCGTTTAATTTTTGATTAACTTTTGTTAATAGGAATGAACTCCTATTATACTTGCTTACTGCATTTTGTTTACATTTTTTTTGAGCATATAGTTTAAATTGCAATTATTATTATTGATAATAGGCATAAGCACCTATTATATTTTTACTTTTGTTAGTTTGCAAAATGAATTGAAGTCTTGAATTAGAAAGCAACAATTCTTGGACTTTCATTGAATATGTTCCTTTTTTCTTTCTTATTTTCTCCTTTATTTTCTTATCTTCTTTTCGTTTCTTGTTTGTTTTCTTGAATTTTTAAGCACTACTACATCTTCTTTTATCTAGTCACCACATTCCTGTTGTTTTTGCTACTTTTCTCTGTAGGCTGTTCAGGTTTACAAAAAAAGTATTTCTTAAAATTACTTTTTTTCTCCGAGGAGAGGGGGTGTAACATGTCGCTGACACATGTTCCTATTTTCATCAATTATTTTGGAGCGTTACTTATTCGTTGGCTACTCCCACCTCTAATTCCAAATCCTTTTATTTCAAATATTAGTAACACATCGGTGATCGTTTTTACCATCGTTAAATATCTACTTAAACTACGATTCAAGTCGAATTTGCTCTGTTTTGTTCATTCTTCGCTGATAATTAAGTTCAGCACTCAGTTTCCAAATAATGTTGTGGGTTATATTAATTCTACTTGCTGCTCTGCAGCTTCACCTGTACGGACCTCTACGCACCTCTACAGACTTTTAAGAACCTTCACGGACCCTTACTGACCTGACGGACCCTCCAACGATCCACTCACCGGACCATATCGCTTCAGAGTCCAGACAACGACGGCTCAAGAAGCCGTGAATACTGCTGCGAGCTATACGTCCCGAGTCTTCCCATGATAGGTCCCTAACTTATTTTTGGTAGATATAAAATATTCAGTTGGACATTTTTATCGTAATAACTGATCCTTGTTCGTATTGTTTTGAGAATATGTAAATTTATTTTTGTGTCAAATAAATTGTCCCGAAATTTTGTTTGTTGATTCACCTTATCCCAATTGAGGTGATAAAAAATAGTGTAACTAAGGCCGAATGCATCACCTGAGGAGAGTTCCAAGGCCAAGTAAACTTAGGATTGTGTCACACGTAAGCCACAAATAGATTTATGGCCCAAACCTGTTTCGTTCTTTGTTGTGAGTAATAACTCTTGTGATGGCTTCTTTTCGTGTAAAGATGAGCCCTCTGTTATTATGATGCGTGTTCAAATAATGTGGACTGCTTGAAAAATACTATTATGTTCAAAATAATGATTTGACACCACTTTTATTGTTTCGTTCAACGGAGGAAAACGCCTGCTGCTTGAAAGTTCTAATTTATGTTATTAGTACGTTTTCTTATCGTGTTGGAATTTTCCAAATAATGAGACATATGTGTAATCATCAGATTGATAAACTGAAATAACGGTTTAATATTTTATTCGTTTATTCAAAGTAAACCTTCCGTCTCTACGCCCTTGAGAAGCACACTATAAAAGCCTATACCCATATTTTATGAATCAGGTGAAAATAGACGGTTGGTTACAATGGATGGCTTTGAATGTTCACAGATGCAAACAACATGAAGTAATAATAGCTATGAACCTTCTCTGTACAATTTCAACGAATACGCCATAGAAATAAAAAAAACCATTAGCAGAATAAAGGATTGAAAATTATTTAACGATTTATTAGACACATCGATGTAGTGATTCTCGAAATTTATAGATACCTATAGGTTATTATCGAGCATTACTTTTTTTATTGAAACTGTTTCTAAATAATGCCACAATATATTGAAAAAATGGTAGAAATTCTAAAATATTTGATATTGCTATCATCGTCATAATGACAAATGTTACATTTCATGATGTTTAATAATAATTTCTAGCTAGACGAAGAAGTGACCTACCTTGTGATTGACTTAATAAATATGAATAGAAAGAAGAAGAAGATATGATATTGCAAATATTAAGGCTTACATATTATTAGCCCTATTGGGATATCCTCTATATCTTTTCCCATTTAAGATCAGTATAAATGTACAATGATATAGAAAACCAGGAAAACTATATCGTCTGATCTTTATAATCATTACTTAAGACAGTTTAAAAATGGAGAACACTATAGATTTACCTGTCTATTGGCGATTTTATGTTGGGGGTCTCTTAAGAGGCTTCTAATTTCTAACTCTTCAAGGAAATCCAGTTGTGTTTCTTTTCACAAATATGTTGTACTTCTAGCTCTGTGTTATGTGTCCATGAATATTTTGTGTCAAGTAGATGTTTAGCGTTGTGGAATTTCTCTGGTTGTTTTAATCTGTATGCTCGTAAGTGTTCACTGTATATAACTTCAAAATTTCTAAGGGTTTGGCCCAAGTAGACGGCATTCAATTCTGGACATTTAATTTTATTTCCCACTAAGCAAAAAAACATCCCAGTTTCGTTACTGATACGTTGAAAGTTACATTGTTATGTTATCCAAAAAGGATTTGTTACGACCTTTTCTTGTTCATAGTTACGCAAACATGACAAAATCCCAGTCACGTTTACAAATAAACGTTTTTGTTACAAAACTATAACGTATTATTTCCGTTTTTGGAATGTTCCAGTTACCTTGTAATATTAACGTTACGATTATGTGACTAAAGTTACATTTTCGTTTCGCAGCTATAACATACTAGTTTCGTTTTTCAGATGTTACATTGATGTAACATTTCTTAATCGAAACAAAAGCAAACCTATTTTTAGTGGGAAATCGGTCAAAAAAAATTATACTTTCAGTTCAAGTTCATACCGACAGAAATAACTGTCTTTGTAGCAATAGTTTTTTCTATTGAATTCCTATTGAACTTGTGATAAAAGAAAGAATAATTATTTTTATTTGGCCGATCCGACTAAAAAATCAGTAGTTATTATATGACTTCCTTCACATCTTATATGTCTATGTATCAGAATAGCTTGGTGCATACATCAAGTAATACAACTGTAACCATACTCGTATTTATCAAACAATGTATTTATATGATGGAGGCGTTTATATTTTGCTAATTATTCATTTTGTTTCACTATTATTGAGTTTTTACTATTTTCTCCACTCTAACCTAAACACACCCCAATCAAATACATGCTCCAAACATCAATTCAAATACTTTCTGGGTAGTTTTAATAATATACTTATATAGATTGAAATAAAAAATATATTCTATTTTACTTATGTACATAAATATGTTCATATAGAGATTTATGTAAAACATCTACAGCACACACGTACCTCTGAAAAATGAATTAAATATTAGAATTATAATAATATTCATGTACATGTTTACTAATATTGTTCAAAAATATTTATATTTACCAATTCCTCTGCTGCAGCTCTGCTCTCTTGAGCCATTGGTTAGCTTGTCGATGTTATGATCTCGAATTCCTTATCAGTTACAGTGTGGCAGTGCTGTGCTGCATCTAAAGATGAATATCAATGATTAAGTATAAATATCGAATAAAAATTGTCCAGTGTGATTGACTATCTTGCAGTCCTTTATTTTAAAGTTATTTTTTTAGCCCGTCCAGGAGCAATATGTATTGCCGATTTATTATCAAAAGTTGCAGCCAAGCGCCTCCTTATGAACTCCGGTCCATTCCGCCCGGCAACTTGTAAATATTTATTATACTGAAAAACGAATTTTGTTTTAGAAACAAGAACAACACATTAGACCATTAAGTCCTGTTACATAATTTTCCAGTGTATAGAACTACACTTAAAGTGAAATTTTAAAAAAGTTTTGCTTTAGTATCCTGCACTTTTGTTACATGGAAAAAAATTTAAGAAACATATGTTGGTAACAAGGGTCTACTAAATATTAATCTCGAATTTTATATGTTGTTGAAAGATCGATAACTTCTAAAAGAAAATATTGACTAATCTCATCCAAACAAATATGTTACTGCTATTCTTTCTCTGAGAATATTTACTTACTATCTGTTTAGCTGTGACATTACAGCTATTCACAAGGTTGTCAAAGTCTAATATTTCGATATTTATTCCAAAATTTTGGAAGCGAGTATTTGTTTTGTATTATATGCGCCGAAAAAAGTGTTTGAAAAGGACTATATAACATAACTACATTTTAGATCACTGACCTATTTATTATTTATAATCGCAGCCTTATTATAAGTAGAGGTAAAAGCAGCAGATGCTATAATTGGGTAAACTAGTGAATTTAGTACTTACTTTACGATTCATCTTCCTAGAACACACGCTTTTTAAAACGAACAAATGCTACAAAGTGAATTAAAACGGACGCGGGGGAATATTTCGATATCATAGGCATAGATAAGAGCACATTATACACGGATCATAGGTTATGGTTGGCGGTGGCGGCACTTGATCCTTGACGTCATCTGTCACGTATTCGCAATGATACGGTTTTAAGGGCGCGTTCCGGGTGTGCTCTAGTGATGAAAGTAAAATACATTGTTGTTTTGTCAGGTTGAAAAACTTGTACAATATATTTAAAAAGAGATTAGACAAGAGATATGCTTTACTTGAAAATTTTGGTGTATTTATAATATTTGTGATTCAAACAAGTTTATAAATCAACGGAACTGATATAATTAAAATAAACGTTTTTTAGATTAACAAAAATGTTATGTTTCTATTACATTTCATTTATATTTAACAAAGAAGTTGACGCAAAAACATGTTGGCAATGTAAACTTAAAACATTTTTTAAATCAATATGAATGCTACATTTTGTCGAAAATGTTAGAATCATATGCTTACATTTACATTCCAAAAACATAATCAATTTCAACGTCACACAAAATTGTACCTGTTGCGTCAATTAGATATTTGAAGGAGAACATCTTGTAAGTTACTTGAAAATAACGTAACTGAACGTCTCAAAGACGTTGCTTGCTTAGTGGGTTTATATATACCAGACTTCTTTAATGGAGATATTTGTTTTGACATTTCAAGGGCTCAGTGGAAAATGTGCCTGTCACATTTTTGTCGGTTTTCGGACTTTTTCGCCATCTAGCTTAAAATTTGAAGGACTATCAGTATATCTGGTCGGCTTTTCACTAAGATGTACCTAAAGCGGTAGGCTGCCATAAGTATATCCGTAACCGTCGTTACCTTTATTTGAAAAAGTGCTTCAGTGTCGAAGTCGCATGTATTGTTCGCGAAAATATTCCTTAGTCCATTTAACAGGTTATGTTTGTTAGTGGACGTGCTGGATAGTTTGTTGTTATTGTGGTTTTTTTAATAAAATATGAGTGAACAACAGGATTTAAGCGCATCTGGTAAGTTTTACCGATGCATATAGTCATTACTACATTTTAAAAACTTCGTATATCGATCATATTTTCATTGAATAGTATGTTATTGAATGTTTGTAACTTTACTGTGAGCCGCTGGATTTTTAATAAGATATTTTTGTATAAATAACGTGTAAATTCTCACTGTTTAGAAGACTAAAGTATATAAGACCTGGTTATGGCATAAAAGATGTACTACGCTAAATACAACATCAAAAGTGCTAAAACTGATACCAGTGGGGTACGTAAAAAATTTTAAATCGAGGATTCGTTTATTACAAAAAATGTCATATCGTGGAGCGCTAATTTTGAGCATTAATAAAATATCAAAATGTTCACTATCTGTTACAGATGAAGAACCGTTCAGTGGAGGTAGCAGCGATGAGTACGTTCCATAAGATGAGAAGAGTGACGCTAAGTCTGATATTGAGTTACCCTCTAAAGAGAGGTTCATTAATGAAATGACGTCTAAGACTTCCACTTACCCACATGCATTTACATCACAAGTTAACATATATTTAGCGCAAGAAACTCTCGTAGCTTCTAGAAAGTTCGTTGGGAAGACAATAAGACGTTTACCGAATACATGGAAGTGTAGGGGAAGCCGGGGTTAACTGGTCCGCTTTTTTCAATTTACTCATGTTTAGGAAAATATATGTCTTTAGATACCATTAGACCGTATAGTAGCTTATAACTTTTGCTACCCTTTCATCACCTTTGTTTGGAAAAAAATGAAATTTCAATAATAATTTTGTTATTATAAAAAAAAGTTGCTGTGGACCAGCTAACCTCAACGTACTGGGTTCAGTGGTTCATAGGAAGGGGTAAAATGGTCCTATATCATATCATAAACCTAAAAAAGCGAATAAGCCAAACAACAAACGTATATTTCCGAAAAAATAATACTGAATATATATTTTAAATAAACAAACATTACTCAGTCTTCAAATAAAATGAACGAGCTTCAACTAATGGATTCCATAGTCTGTTAAGTCAATAGAAAACCATATCATATTCTCGTAACGTGCTCTTGAACCATGTATAGGAGTAGGTAATAAAGCAATTAGTTCAATTTTTCCTACATATGCTTCTGATTCAACTGAGATCTTTAGTCGTAGATACAACCCTTTTGTAGAACTGTACAAGGTAGCCGTTTCCTTGACGGCCAACAATTTGGGCAACATAATTTCTACTAGAATGAACAGTTTTGCCAAAAACCTTTACAACCACAAATCGCTCATTTTCAATGTTTTCAGAATTTTCAAACTGCTCCTCCTCTTCAAAAGAATCCAAGTCTGTGGAGTCATCATATTCGACATTACTTCTTGAAGACTCACTATCGATGTCTGGCATAACCTTACGTTTTACCTTTTATTTTGAAGCTTTTGCCTTAAGTTTACGCTTTGGTGCATTTTTTTTTCGTTCCTTATCCTAAGTACCTTTTCCAATTCGTTTTTGACCGGCGTATCTGTTAACATAAGAGACTTTCCCTTTTTCCGACCTCTAGTAGTTTTTCGGGGCCCTGTTTTAGGAAGCGGCCATATATCTTCAGGATATTTTATTGAAGTTGACGCGCTCTCAGAGACGTTCATATTGGATGGTCGAGGTAGAGGTGAAAGCCTGGTTAAAGTAGTTGTATGGGTATCTGGAGGTGTGCTTGAAGGACTATTAGTTGTATGGTTATCCTATGTTCGTGGTGGCGTATGCGTTCTTGTACGAGTATGCTGTTGTAAATCTTCTTCTGGATGGCGGGTGTGCTCCTCTTCTGGGTGGGAGATGGGCCTATCAGTAACAAAGAAGGATAAATAATCTTGATCCGTAAATATATCCGGATTGAATGGTTCAATACCACTAATTTGGAATCCTTTTATGATATTAGAAGGCGTCATTGCCAGAGGAAAGGATTTTCTCACCATTTTTGCAGTATCATATATTGTTATTCTCGGCACGCTGGATTGATCAGAAAAGTCATTAATAAAATCAGAGCATGCTTTATTATATCGTATTTTCAAAGGTCTGAATACAGTGAGATCTAATGGCTGCATTTTATGACTACAGTGCGGGGGAAATGTAACCATAATAATGCCATTATCTTTCGCATAGTTAAGTGCATCTACACTGCTATGACTTTCGTGCCCGTCAAGTATTATGAGTTTTGGATTATCTTTGGTTGGTCTTCCATGGAGCTTAAAATGCTTTAAAATTGAGAGGAATATTTTACCTTTTGTTCAACCAGAGCCGCTAACTCCTCCAGCACTGCCCGGTGGTGCACCTTTTAAAAAAATGATTTTGAAAATTCTTCCTTGGGAAAATAAAATGCGCTAGCACCGCTTTCCCAGTTGCCCTAACAATACAGACGAGGGTAATTGTTTGTCCACGCTCGGCACTTGTAACCTGACCTACCTGTTTTTTGCCTTTTACAGCTAAAACTTTTGGATGTTTGTGAACGGTTGTAAGGTCAGTCTCATCAAGGTTATAAATATCCTGCGCTCCAAATCGAAATTTTGTCTCTACAGCTGCTAGATTATCAAAAAATGCTTTGACGTTCGTTCTGTTGAAGCTTGTTGCTCTACTTAAAGATGTTTGTTCTGGTGTCCGAAGTGATAATCGATGCTGTTTTCTGAACTGCATCAGCCAATCCTCCCCTGTCATCTTCTCTCTCTTGATGTATTTTGCATACATTAAAATTACGATAAAAGTTTTTTTAAAATATTTATTC
Organism: Galeruca laticollis; assembly: GCA_963921935.1. Classification (NCBI taxonomy): domain Eukaryota; kingdom Metazoa; phylum Arthropoda; class Insecta; order Coleoptera; family Chrysomelidae; genus Galeruca; species Galeruca laticollis. The sequence goes on from OY998177.1 coordinate 61,002,703, forward strand.
ACAGCTCACAAACAACAGACTTTTAATAGCAGCCATGTTACTTAAAACAATGAAGGCAACCTCAAGAAACTAAGATATGGTAGCGGCGCGAGATTTAAATATAATATGACCTGTTTTTCTCCGAGGGCCATTTAACCCCGAGGACCAGTTAACCCCGGCTCCCTCTAATATTAAAAAAGAAAATGATAGAAGATCAAGCATTCAACAAAGGTCTGTGCCAGATTGTCGATGTAAATGCAAGGACAAAGTCAGGGTTAATCGTCAGCATAAGATTTTGTCCCAATATGTTGATTTGAAAACAACCACAGTACAAAATTTATACCTACGAGGATGTTTATGGGTTAACACGTTGAGTGCCAAGGGGGGATTGAATTAACGCCTCTCAGAAACCAACTCCCCTTTTTGGGTTATTTACGAAAATTTTAATGTCAAATGCATGTAAATGATTTTGTAAACTGACCGTTAACATTTCTGAGGTCACTAGTAGCTGTCCAGTTAACTGGACATTGGGGTATGCACATGGTTTTACCCTCCATGTACCGCGGTCCAGTGGTCATCTATTCATTTGCTTTATTCAAAATAAGAAAGGAATTATATTTGGCCTAAATACTATAATATATCAAGCGCTAGAAGATCCTGTATGCCAATTTTTGAAACAGGGGTAAACACATAGACCTGGTTTATCTGGACAAACTGGACAGAAATATCTTGTTTTCTTTTGAACTTTTGTGATTGTACACTGACGGCCTCTCTGCATTGTGCATTTTTCTTTTTCTGTAGGAGGATTTGGCTCTAAAAAGTGGAATTTGCCCTTAGTTTCAACCTCATTCTCTACTTGCAAATTTCCTGGCTGATTGATAAGTTTCATGATCACTTCTTCCCGAAAGTTTAGGAGCCTAATATTTTTGTTTTGATGAAAATTATATAAAAAACAGGAATTCCACATACACAAATCTATTAAATGCAAAAATATTTTGCGATACCATCTAACAGTCTTACGAGGGGTAGAGTAGTAAGCCATCATTTGATCTGATCGGTCGATTCCCGACATGTGTTTATTATGATCAATACGCATGCAGGTTTTATTTTATTATTAGCTCTCTCACCCCGAATTTCGACCATCGAATTTTTGCGAGCCGTACTTATCATCCTAACATACGTCTTATCCCTCCAATTAGTGAGTAATACTGGTCCCTTTCTTTTCCAAACTGCCTCACCCTTCTTCAGCTTCGCTTTCATAGTTTCCTTATGGTTTCCTTTTTTATTTTCACCTATGGTTCCTACCAAAGCTGTTTTTTAATGCAAAAATTCAGCCAAAGAAACACTGGTGTAAAAGTTATCAAGGTATACTGTATGACCCTTTTCTAAATAATCTTTCATCAATTCTTTCACCACACTTTCAGCATGTGATGATTCTTCTGAAACTAATGTTTTCTTTCCCGTGTAAATAATAATGTTAAGAACAAAGCCATCGTCAGTTGTTAGTTCATACAGTTTTATGCCATATTTATGACTCTTGATTGATATATATTGTCGGAATGATAATCTCTAAAGATTTGTTTAATGTTTCCCAGTATTTTTTCTAAAATATGTCGAATTTCGAACATCTTGTCATTCTGTGCGATTGTAGTATGATCGACAAATCTAAGGTTCTTTAGAATTATCTGAAAACGATTTCTCGACATAGTTTTTCCAAATACGGGATGAAAGTACATAGGGGGGCGACTCCACTGTTTGGGTGAAAGAGGAAATTTACCGGTACCAGAAAGGCAACACAAACCGATAAATTTTCGAATTTCGTTGGTCGAAATATCTTGCCACTTTTTTTCTCTACTAGACCTTGTTTTTTTAGAGGACAATACTGTATTCCCCTTCTATTGGTTTCTTTTGTAATTTGTCCGATAATATCCTTATCAAATAGAAGCATAACGTAATCTATTGGACATGGATTAGGCGGCAGATCACTAACATTTATTTCTTTTACGCCAGTAAACGGAAAAACTGTTGGCCCTTCTTATATATCCGTCCATTCTTCACCATCAGGATCTTCTGCTAGTTCAGCCTGATTGGCATCATTAGGTGGATCGTAATTTATAAGATCGTCAATTGGGCTATTATGTTCTACATCTTCTGTAGAGATAGAACTAGAACTACTTGTTTCCTTATCAGGATTAAACGTACGATCTTTGGTATCATCGTCGCTCGAGAAATCAAAATCACTTCCGTCTGAGGCATTCGCATACGTTTCTAATTCACTTTGGGTTAGCGGTCTGATCATCTCAAAATTTCTCTTCCGTTTCCGCAGACCACTGCAACTAAAAAGAAATATAAAATTATTTTGGAAAATTAAGTGAATCTGGCAACGTCGCATTTCAAAGTATCGTAACTCGGCCATAAAATGAATGATATCCTTTATTTAGCGACTACACGACAAGTACCCAAACCGTGATTCAATTTGCAGAAAAAAAAAGGAATAACTAAAAATAATAGATAGGCCTTACCCTGGAGTCTCATCATTATCACTCATAGACATCTTGAAAAATCAACAATAAACTTCCACATCTTCAAAACAAACACAAAACTCAAATTTACACACGTATTTTCATGTCATGCACGCCACTAATACGTAAGATAAGAAGCGCGACCGGAACGAAATTAGTTGTCGATTGAGCTACATGTTGCCATATTGTTTTCAATATTGCTCTCAACATCGCCAAATCTATGTTAGATTCTTTGACTATAACCCGCACTAGACGTATTCAATTCATTCCCGTAGCCCTACAACAAATCAAAGTGTATAAACACGCTGTTTAAGCTCGTCCTGTTAACTGGACGCGGGCTATATGCAAAGAACTCGTACGTCCAGCATACTGGACGATGGCACTCAACGAGTTAAAGATATTGCCCGTAAGCGGAATAGGGTGAAACAAGCAAGAAAATGCAGAAATTTCGAATAGTCTGTCTCGGTGGTGTGCCAGTCTGCATTTTTAGCCATGCATGGAATTAAATGGGAAAACTGAGAAGAAAAATTCAGACGCTTCAACACACTGCTACTGATCTTAGAGGTCGGCATGAGAATCGACCTCATCGTTTACCATCTGAGACTTTAGCATCCATAAGAAACATTTTGGAGGATTTATCATCAAGAGAGTCACATTACTCTCGAAGTGACAATAAACTCAAGCGATACGTAGAGTCTTCTCTCTCTATAACTAAACTTCACAGATTGTACAGTAACCAAAACCCACAGTTGGAAGCCTCGTACGGGATGTTCCACCAAATCTTTAACTACTCCCGTGGAGTGCCTCGCAAGGATTTATACATCACTTGCGAAAAATTTAAAGTTGACATAGACAGTGCGCTAGTAAATAAAGGCGAGTCCCAACTAAAAGCACTTAAGGTATCACAAGAGCTAGAACATCGAAAAGTCAACAACTTTTTTACAACTACTACAGAAGTCTCTGAACAGAAGGCCGATGACGTGCTTGCCATCTGCTTTGATTACGGACAAAATCTTCCGCTACCCGTCACAAATGTTTCCATAGAGTATTATTATAGGCAGTTGTGGTTACACATTTTAGAATAAACAACTTGCATGATAACACAGCCATCATGTATATGTATACGGAAAATTATGGTAAAAAGGGGCAAATAAAGTGATCACGGCACTGAATGACTATATCACGGGTAATAAGAGGAATCTCACACGAAACTTCACGTTTTTAGAACAGTTGTGTGTTAGAAAGGCGTTTGAATATGTCCAAATCTTTTATCCCATCCCAGGGCATTTAATGATGCTAATAGATAGATGTTTCGCATCAATAAAGAAGCAAAGACTAAAAACTGAAAAATGTATAGCCTTCAGTATTATGTTGACTTGGTAAAGAGCTGTAGAGCAAGAAATTCCTTTGAGATAGTTTTTTTTACAAAAAGCCTTAAGCGATAATAATACCGATTCGGAAAAGGTGATTACGATCCTAGACTATAAAGCTCTTTATGCAGAGAAGATTAAAAGCATTAACGGCATATCCAAATGTAGATCTGCAAAGTTTGCTCGAGGACAAAAACCTCAAATGCCAAGTACAATTTTTGGTGAATTTGACGACTTTGCCACGTATTAAGTTGGAATCAAAAAAGGATCCTTTTCCGCTGTTCCCCCTCCTGCTTACAATGGCCCATTGCCAATTAATCCGAAAAAGTTACAAAAATGTCAATGTATTGGTTCAATAGATTCCAGAGAAGTACAGAGTGTTTTATACAGAGTTGGTTTCGGCACCTGGTGTAAACGAAGAGGATAGAGAATAAAGTACTTTTCCAATGTCTCTTGGTAACCTGATCCCACAGCAGAATCTATTTTAGTTTAAAATGACGAATGAAAGTGTTGACTTTCTTTGTATATAAAGTTGATAATAAAACATGAAATTCACTAACCATGATTTTTTTTTCAAAAAGTGCCTAACTAAAATGTTTAAACAAATAAAATTAAAAAATTATTTTGTCAAATCTTCACAAATTCCATTATACCCGATAGCTAATGATAGCGCATTATAATATTCAAATTGCTAGATCCTATGACAACCAGTTATTCTTGTCAACTATTCCATTACTTTAACGTCAAATCTTGCATAATAGGAAAATGTGACTTATGCACAATTTTGTACTCACATAACTTTCTGTTTTAAAAGAAATGGTTGTATTTGTGCCTAAAGATATTATCTTTGAAATATTATTAGAAATATTACCAGCATAAGTGATGCTTTTGTAATTTTTTATTTCTTTAGTTTGGGAAATATTAGTTGTAATGCTACTTTTTTTTCTTTTTTATTTTGTATATCTAATGGATAACCGCTGGATGCTGCTATTTCTTCAATTGTATTAATTTCTCTATTAATGTTATATTTGTTGATAGGAACTAAAATGCTATGTGTATCATTGAATTATATGCTGCTAATTTATGTGACATGGTATGATTGGAATTATATGCAATAGTCACATCAGTGTGTGTTGGTTTTCTGTAATTAGTACATTATTAACTTAATAAAAAAGAGGAAAAAGTGAGATTACAACTAATATTTCCTAAACGAACTAAAGGAATAATAAATTACAAAACCATCATATATGTTGGTAATATATCTAATAATACTTCAAAGGTAATATCTTTAGCAACAAATACGACAATATTTTTGAATACAGAAAGTAATGTGAGTACATAATTGTTTAATGTAAAAACAAAAATATTCCAGTTAAAGAAATCTGGTATTGCTACCGAATCACTTCAAAATATTGGTCAGCCAAAATATGCTACAAACCAACAATTTGTTTGTGAAGATGTTGACAAATTACCTAGCTCATCGGCTAATTAACTCATTCGTTATAGAAATTAAGAAGTTTTAACTTTAGGTGTGAGTATCGCCGAACCTAGACACAAAACAGTAGCAAATAATTTGTCTTCAGACAAAAATAAAATATGAGTTGAGCGCCACTTGGTTTTTTATTGTTTAGTCGAACCTAGAAACAATATCATAAAGATAGCCTGTTCATGCCTAGGCATTCACTGTGTAAATAATTGATTTACTTTTAGCAGTGTGTATAATATCGGTGATCTAGGAAGTAAAGAAAAGAAACAAGTTACTATAAAAATTGTATTACAATGTACTAATCTTGATTTACAATGAGATGATAATAAAAAGATTTTAGTTAAAATAAATATAAGTAATTAAAATTAGTATCGGTTAGTATACGATTTAATAAAATTTAATTACAGTAGGGTTGTCACAAAAACAGAGATGGTCATTTTTAAAACCTAAGTGAGTTGGAACATCAAATCCACAAAAAATAAAAGTACTTATCTTCTTATTGTTCCACAGAGGGGAACAATATCTAAACTCCAAAAAATGAAAATTAATTATTGTTGTCCTCACAACTCCACCTGATCATGATTGAGGTACCAAAAAAACCATAGAATCACAAAAAGCTGTGCTGTAGATATAACAATATTCTCTACATTTGAGCTAACATCTCACTTTGTACTGAAACCATATTCTGAGGTTATGAAGCCAGCCATAATCCATACTGAAGCCATACGGAAATTATACGGAAATCATCCGGAAGTAATACAGAGGTAATACGAAAGTAATACGGTAGCAATACGGAAGCCGCTAAAATAAGTTGAATAGAAATAATTACAATTGTGAAAGTAATATTATTATCTTCCTCTGCTGAAATTCGTTAGACATTTTTTTAGGTAGAACTTATGAAAGTAATAAAAACATGAATGAACAAATTTCACCAGAGAAATACATATAACAGAAGGGAGGAAAATAGGAAAGACAGTAAGAGAATTTCTAATAATATATCGGTGTCCTATAATCACCAACCTTCGGTTTTGAACATTATAAAAGTTAATGGGTAGACACGATTTTGTAAAACGGTCAACCTATTCCAATACCAAAACTCTGAAATCTGAGTCTGTTCTATCAAAATATCAATAGCAAACAAATAAACACTCACCTGTAGAAAGATCTGGCCCTATTTTAAATCTCGATGGTTAATTACAATATTCAAAATTAGTGGATTTCCTACAGCGGCTCGTATTTGAAGCTCGAACGCAGCGACAGCTTTCCTTCGAAAACGAACTACGTCGGCTCGAAGTCTCGAACAGCACTGAATATTCGAAAGTCTACTGACAAATAACGGTAGTGACTATTCCACCAACAAACCGGAACTGACTAACCTCCCGGCGGAGATTAATAAGTGAAACGTGAATCGTAAGGTTTCGGTATATATAAACTTAAATGTCCAGAATGTAATGCTGTCTATTTGGGTCAAACTCTTAGAAATTTTGAAATTCGATACAGTGAACTCTTCATTCAGATTAAAACAATCAGAAACTCCACTACGCAAAACATCTACTTGATACCAAACATTCATTGAAAGCTAACACAGAACTAGAAGTACTACATACTTGTGATAAGAAACAAGAACTGAATTTATTTGAAGAGTTGTGAGCTAGAAGACACTTAAGACAACCCCATTATGAAGTTGTCAATGAACAGATAAATACAGGGAGTTCTCCATTGTTAAATTGTCTTCTTGAGTAATAATTGTAAAGATCAACAGATATAGTTTTCTATTTCATTGCACAGTTATACTGATCTTAAATGGGAAAAAGATATCCAGGATATCCCTATATAGCTAATAATATTTGTAATATCATATCTCCTCCATATATATGTATTATATATATATATATATATATATATATATATATATATATATATTATTAAAGTTAAATTAAATCATTAGCATCACTCAGATAATGTGAATCTTAGTAGCAGTAGTAATAAAAATTCAATAAAAGGAAATAATCCATAAGGACATAATTTAAACATGTGGAGAAATATTTATGAATAGTATACAATTGATAAATTGATTCAAGAGATTACTATTTAATTTAGTAACTATTTTTCTTTAAAGTATATTTCAAAGTACAGAAGATACAATAACGTTAAGTAAATTACGTCAAATATAATTTTGTACATAATTATGATGATCACTGTATGTAGGATCACATGAATTTGAAACCAAAATTCAACTATTATAATTTTATATTTTATTAAGCACTTTCAGAAACCCCGTATATTGCATAAACTTTTCAATTATTTGTATGAAACGTCAAGGTCAAAATATCAACGCGGAAACCAACGTTCTGTTAATAGTTCGGGTAGAGTAATTCGGAGTGACTATAGAAGTGCATATAAACTCAGTGAATTTATCTACAATAACGCAAGAAAAGGTATTATGATTCGATAAAAACAATGTTTGTTTATGGACAAATGAATAATAAAAAACAAAAATAAAAACATTTGAATGTTGTTGATTCTGAGCTTGGGAGACGCCGTGTGAATTAATTAGATGGACGTGTTTAATTTTCTCTTCTCCAAAATTTTAAAATTTGATATGGTTTGAACAAAAACCTAAAATAAAGTTAACTAAAGTGTTTAGTACAATATTGAAAAGTGAACTAACTAAAAATATCATTCGTACGTTAATAAATAAGTGATAAAATTGTGATATCGTATAGATATCGTAAGATTGAACATTACCTTATTAAATATATCTTAATATTGATAAGATATTTCTATTGGTGAAATAATTTCACATCTCATCATTTCCACATCTTGAGTTTCGCTTATTTGATCATAGGCGATCGTTTTCTAAAAATGCATCACATTCTGGGTCAAGAAGAACCAATTACGAACTTTATTCCTCGTGTATATATTGAATTTCTCCTATAAAAAAACATTCAGATATATTTATATGTTAGGTTATATTATTTTGGTATTAATTTATTAGTTAAACATTAGCCTTAGACATTCAATCTCCACTTATATATCGGACATGAAACACTAAACTCATATTAAAAATAAATACTTACTAAATTCATTAAATAAATGAATAATATATTCCAAACACGCCACACATTTTTCTTCATTTTGTAAACTAAATGATGTCAACCACAGAGTAACACACCACACGACGATCGTATTAGCAATAGCGACAGTTGGGATTGAACGTTATGGATGTACATATATATATTGAACTAGTCCACTAATTCTTGAAACATTTTTAAATAAATAAACACAAAAAAAGTATCTATTATTAAGGAAGGTGTAGCAGTAGACACAACCACCTTATGAAAGTTACTGACAATTCAGGTATAAAATCAGTAGAAAGAGTGAAATATGCATAAATATAATATCAAATATCGATATGATTGATTAATAAAACGACTATGCGTAGAAATTCTAAACACAACATTATTCAAATGAGTATCAAAAGTTACCTGCACAATTAATTCCAGCATTACGTCAATGTCAATGGGTTCCACATTGATCTGAACACAGCCATATGAATTTCAGCAGAAATAAGATTTTATTTGAACTTGAAACTGAAACAACATCAAATAATATCTATTTCAATAATTGCTTATCAATATTTGCAGGTGTTTATAATAAAAGTTGACAATTTGAAGAAAGGGTTGAAAGCTTTATGAGAAATGATAAATGGAACACAGCCCAAACATATGACAAAGAAATGTATTATAAACAGGAAGTAATGAAATCTACTAATTTTATTACCAACTTAAATTTATTGATTATTGATTTTATATAGAAGAATTATAACAAAATCAAAAATAATCAATAGTTTATGTAAGACAAAAACAATAAAAATTCAAGAATTTAAAAATAATCAATTACATCTATATGAATCAGTAATCTAGGTTGTATATTTTGTAAAAATGAATATAAATAAGAAAACCGTAAAAACGTAATAATGATTAAAATTGCTAGTGTATTCTAGGAAAAAGACTTTATATAGAATCCTGAATACAAAATAAATATTTGTGAATAAGTGTGTTAATCCTCCAGGACTTAGAAATCAAACAATTTCATTTTATAACTAAAAGACATAGGAATTGACAATTTGTGTTATTAAAATAAAGATAAGCAAGCTTTGCATTTGCCAGGCCAAAAAAGTTTGTTGATTTAAAAAACAAGTGAGTGGATTTTGTATGATGGAGAGGCGAGCGTTGATATAAATCTCCTCTAATAAAAATTATTAAAATTTTGATAAAAAGTTAACAAGTGCTCTTGAAAAGGTAATGGAAATACAATAATAAGTTTTTTATGAACCCGTAAAGAATAAAAAGGTTGTCAGGAAGGTGCATCTCTCTCGGGAGAGATCTTCAAGAAATTAGAGACGCGAGTAGCAGCCAAGAACTGAAGATATGAACTAAGGTCTGTGCATTTTAATTAAAATATTTGGAATTCCATATATAAATACGAACAGTGAACTTAAAATATTATTCAGAACGTTCTAATCAAGATAATATAATAAAAGGCTTAAAAACAATATATTACGATGCATCACATTTTATCTCCAAGGACATACATGCAATTTAGTTTGTAATAATATAATTGTACTTACTAGTTAAATTTAATCCATTTTCAATGTTCACGTGTTCCATGAATGTTCACATAATTTGCAACTTTTAATTTCCGCTAATGCATGCATAACTGGTCTATCCATAACTATCTTCTTTTCTATTCACACACATTATTTCAGAATTTATATATATTGTTATAGATAGAACGAGCACATAACATTTATAGAATCCCGATAAAGGATAAAGAAATAATATTTATAAATAAAAACAAATAATTTCTAAAATAAAGTATCAAAATTAATAAAATATCCATATAACAATATAATCAAGTACAATCAATGGGCATAATCATAAAGAAAGTAAATAAATATGATAAGAAGTCATAAACAATTATTAGTAAAACAGTTCTAATATAATTCTGTAATTTAAAAAAACAACCTTAGACAGAACCTAACAAGTAAACGCAGATCAATAAAATAACGTAACGCTGCATGGAATTTTAGACACCCAGAGCATCTCTTTATATTTAAAGAATAAATTGGATGGCATAATAAAATCAACAATGCTACAATGATTGAACAATAAATGACATTTAGAATTAGTAAAATATATAAATAAGATATATTAGTTAATATTTATTCATAAAAATATATAGGAAATATAATAATAAGTAGGAAACTGTAATTACAGGAAATATCAAAAACCTATACGAAATATAACAGTTGAGACAAGTATACCAACATAAAATGTATTTGAATATAAAATACAAGAATAAAAATAAATGATTACCGACCTAATTTATATGTATAAATGTAATAATATCAAACATAATAAGAAATGAATTGTATCCATGTATATTGTGTAAATATTTAGGTTGTAGGAAATACAAAAATAATATAATTGCATTGACCAATCAGAACATCTCAAATAAACAATAACATGAAAAAAGACAATAATAATAAGATGTTAGTGAATTAAACAAGGACAATAAGTTTATAATGAATAAAAAACAATAGTTTACAATAAGTTTATGCCAGAAAAACAATAAAAACAATAATAAACAAAGTGACAGGTGAACTATAATCAAATAATTTTCTAGAACATTGCCAGCTTCCGGTTATAAACAATAGAAAGGGTTTGGCAGATGAAAAAGACCGCGGAATAGTTAGTTAGGCGTTAGTTGTTGGATAAGTAAGAAGCAATGTAAAGTTTCTCTGTAATAAAAAAATTTAAGTAATAAGTGTAAATAGGTATAAATTAAACTATGAAAAATTAACTAATAATTAAAATCAAGTCCAAGGATGAATTTCTGTGAAACTACATGAAGCAGAATAATAATTATCATCAGATAATTACAAGGAGGAAGATTACAACCTAAGGCGGGAAAGCGTCATGGATGAATCCAACTGAAGGCATTATTTCAGCAAAAAGAACAAGGTCTGTGGTGTGTTTTTAATTAAGTATTTGGTACTAAATAATAAAATGAAGTTTAAAATCATAAAAACCTGGTAGTAAAAGTTTTTTCTTTAAAATGATTATAATATACCAGGAAACGTAATAACAAAAAAACTTACCATTATAAAATTTGTAGATAGATGTATAATTTCTGTCATGTTGAATTTTCTCCAATCATATATATAAAACTTTCCACTAAACAACAAACCACAACTAATTTCAGTTCTTTTTTTCATTACCTACACAATTGTTATAATACGTTAAATAATGTTTTAAAAAGATCAAATTTGAGTAGATAAATATTTCAGATATGCTTTCAATTTCACGTACCAAATAAAACTAAGATAGTATTTTAAAATATTTCAAATAATCCTATTTAGAAAACAAGCAGAAAAAAGTTTACAATAGTTGAACAACTTTAAAACGCAGGTGGTTGTATAATTTTTCTAAGAAATCTAACGTTTACAAACGGTTCACCCAAGTTATGCAAATGAGTCTGAAAAAGTCGTCTCAAAAGAGAATGAATAGTTTTTTTTATAATATACAGAAAGTTTGTTTAATGTGGAAATTTGGATATATATAGAAAATCCATTATTTTATTTATAACATAAGAATTTTAAGAAATAATAAAGGATAATCATTTATTTTTCCACATAAGAGGTATATGAATCCAACAGTAAGATAAAGCGTCAATGATATTTCACATATGAGTAATGTTTTCAATGTTTTAAATTTTTTTCTATCTTTTAATAAGTAACATAAATAAATTCCATTGATAAGTAAGGTTGATTTTATTATAATATGCCCAGAACCCTACTGAGTTATAGAGTAGTGAATGAATAAGAGCAGCCGAAGTAATAAAAGTTTAGGAATCAAATAAACTACATGCTACTAAATAGTATAATAAATAGGAGGAATTACAGGTAAAATATATATAAGTTAGCAAGCCCAAGAGTGTAAGGTTTTTAATTGTTACAAAATATCAATACAATTGAAATTCAATTCAAAATAAATAAATATTATTATTATTATAATATAATTATATTTAATCATATTTAACTAATATTATTATTATACTCTAATCATATTTAACTTGATCCCCAACGTGGGGCATTATATAAAATAAAGTAGTTAATCCTATTTAATATATATGTAATTGCTTATTTAAATTTATACAACGTATTGAAATTCTCACTACTATATACACGCAGGCAGAGCATAAACTGTTTCTACACCGCATTGACGGTGAAGAGCGTCTTCGTATTATAGGAAGTTATATAAGCGCATGCGTTGAACTTATGCGCCGACGCAATACAATGAATTGTTGTGTATTAAGAATTGCATAGGATGGGGTTATAAAGTAATTTAAAAAGTTAAAAATAATACAAAATTTTTCATATTAACTATTTATTAAATCAATTTTCATTGAAGTGTTGGTATTTTTATTCTTTTCATGTCCTCAATAAAATTATTAGAATTAACATATTTCAATATTTCTATATGAGAGTATTCAGAAGCCCAATTTCATTGATACATTAAATAAAAAATTATAAATAAAATTGAATAATGAAATTGACGCCAAGAACTCAAAGGGAGGAGTCATCATGCTTCCGACTGATATTTAAACTCTAGATAAAATTGATAGAAGATATTTTAACGAGCTAGCCGAAAGTAAGTCGTGTTTGTATATATATAAAAGCCAAGTCATAGTTCATCATACTTATATATATATATATATATATATATATATATATAAGACAAACGACAATATTTAATAATAACAGTAAATAAATTATACTTAAAAAAAATTATAATAAATAATTATAATATATATATATATATATATATATATATATATATATATATATATTATACAATATTTAATTTACAATTTATTATTATTTATTTGAATTTGTTGTGTTTGTCGCTAGCTCAGTTATTTATTATTTATACGATATTCGGGAGCATAAGACTCATTCTACCATTCAAGTTCTGGCTTTGTTTGATTTATTATGCTTGAGTAAATGAAAAGAAACATAGTACTTTCAATGATTTAATTTTTTAAAAGAAAATTTTATTTAAATATATATAAAGCAGTTACGCCTATGACATTAACAAACTATAGTAATAAATGATAACATACACTATCCTATGCGCATGCTCAAATAAATGCGAATGGATACGAGAAAAACCGAACGTTTCTTAGAGACGCTTTGCAGTTGCGTGACTATCATATACATAAAGTTCGTTTACTTTATGATGCTAGTGATGGAGTTTGTATAAAAGAATTTATGTCTAGAAGTTATATACATACAGGTGATTAAAATGTTCAAAAGAAATGCGTTTCAAATTATACATACAATTGGAAATATTATATTAATTGATTAACATGCATTTTTCTTATACTATTTGAAATGAAGTAAGTACAACCATTATTTTATTACAGAATTACAAACATGCATGTAGGCCTTTTTCAAATTATCTGGAAATTTTATCTATTGAATAAACTACATAAAGTCTTTTTTTTCTTTTTTAGTTAGATCGGTCATATAAACGCAAGAATTATTATACACATGGAAATAGTCACTGAATTTATATTAGTTAGTTATTATTATTATTGTTGGCCAATCATATTTAAAGAAACACTGACCTGAAGTCTGGATTCTGGAATCTAACTCGTCTGGTAACAGGAATACGCCTTCCGAAGTCCAATCTGCATAATTTCTTGAGAATTTGGGATATTCTCACGGAAAAACTGTATACATACACATGTCAGTGTTCTTAGTTTTATATTTACAAGGATTCTTTAGCTTTGATCATTATATTTTGTGATTTTACTTGAAATTTGTTCAAAAATTGTTCATTGCCTCCTCTCTACTTCGACGCCAAAAACTAACTACTAACGCTTCCACTCGATTGTCAATTTTTTAATCAACAAAATAAACTATTGTTTCTCAGCTCACTAATTTTCAACAAAGTTTTGTTTCTTTTTAATTTATCAAAATTTGTCCTGTCATTTTAATCATATTCTTTCTGAAGCTGTCGAGTTCTATTTACAATTATAACAGTTTATGAATGTTTTGAAATACAATATGAATGTGAAGTTCACTTGAAAATTATCTGTTTTCTTTTTTAATTCAAACGAATTTCAATACAACAAGTCTTTTACAAATACTGAAATTCATTATTATATTTCGATATTACAATGTCTAGTTCTGTTTTGATATTTGTGACAACTTAAAAATAATATTTACATTTATGGACATAGATTCTTTTATATAACATATAGATCTTTTGCTTTCGTTATTTGAACTATCCAAATTCTATAGTTTCAAATATTTACTCATATCCATCCCCATTTTATGATTCATTAGCTCCATTAAATTTGATATCAAATTTTGACATTCAATTACTTTATGTCATTTATATTTTTATCTTCTAAACTTATCTAATTCTTCATACTAAATATGAATATGATTTATATTATTACTGTTTAACTAATACTTATATTAAATTAGATCACTAAAACTTGTTTATTTTTAGATAAACAGCTGATTCATTCATGATAAACAAACATCCATATTGGGCAGATTTAATGTTCTCCTCTATACTAGTTAAGCGTAGTTAAGCGTTTTTTATGGATATTGGATAATCGGTTTGGTTGGTTTTAGATGTTTTTACGTCATTATAGAATGTTATTTTGAATGTTCTTGTTGCAGTAATTATAAGTAACAAAGTCTGGCAAAATAAAAAAATGTTACACTAGCGCCATTTTGTAAAAACGTTACGACGTCAAGTTAAATAATAAACTGGCAGTTGTGGCACGGATCCGGTACTTCCATTACTAAGTTACACTTAATAATTAGTCCCAAAGACTATCGTAAGAATAACGACAGACGCCATTAAAAGAAAATTGATTGATATGGAAGACAGCGGCCGTGATACCAACAACATGCAAAGTGCATTTACAAGTTGACGACAGAGGAAGAGCAAAGCAGCCAACATGAAAATCACTCCAGGATATGGTGAAGTCAGATGTCAAAAAGTTCACCATTATTTGTTATAAAAGTAAACAACCGGGACACTATAAAAATCAGTGTGAAAAATACAAACAAGCTTCGAATGCATTTCGTGCAGTTTTCTCAGTGGAACTTTTAACCGCTTCGCCTGGTATATAAACTCTTGAGCCAGTACACGAATAGTGAGTGTTTTTCCAAAACCAATCATGAAACCAAGGAATCAGTCATTGCAGATCAATCAAGAATATCAGTCACATGTTGTGGTGATACTCAAATCATAACAGTTTCGAAAAACGCAAGCTTTTATATTTCGCATGACATATTTATTAATTGTGTGGTCCCCATCTTATTATTACTGAGTCAATTAATGTAGGAGGGCAATAAAGTGTCTTTTTTCGACGATGATAACTGTTATCTTCATAACAAGAAGGATAAGCTTGTGGCAATAACAAGTCTATCAGAGGGTATTTACAAGTTGAATGCAAAGAAAAGTCGATGTTCATTGTATTCACTGTCAAGGACTATGTGGCATCGACGTCTAGAACCTTTGATTAGTAGTGAGCTGGAAAAAATTCGAGTGGAGCTGTCATTTGAATGACATATACAAATAATTCTCAGATTACAAAATTTAATTGCAAAATAAGCTGCGAAGGAAAGCAGACGCGGTTAGATTTTCTCATGCCGGTAACATGCGTGCACAGGTCTGTTAGCAACTGTGCATGCTGATATTTGTGGCCCTATGGAATTAAATCCAATGCGTATGTTGCGAATCTATCTAAGAATTTTTGAGCAGAAGCCGCGAATACTACGGTTAACATGCGAAAAAGATCAGTTGAATAACAAGTAAACATCGTTTGAACTGTGGACGGGGAATAAATCAGATATCAATCTTTTGGAAATAAAATAATGGTTTATATACCAAAAAGGCTCAATTCCGATGAAAAATCAAAAGATTGCTTCCTTCTTGGCTATTCTGATACTGAAATCTTCAGAACAAACTAATATCCACACGCAAAGATATTGTTGTGTTAGAGTAAATTGATTGATTGGACGCATTTTGTGATGTATACACATTTTTTATAGTAAATGCTCCAAATTCCGATGAACTACTTCTGTGGTTTGCGAGTATGTTGCTGTTCAAACATTTTCCATGTAGATATATAAGTTCCCGTATGTTTGTTTTCTAGAGAGTTTTGCAAGGCCAATGATTGTTTTCATGGATACTTGTAATTATAGCTCACTATTGTAGTTTTATGTAGAGAGTCTTTGACCAGTGTTTTTGCATTTAAATGATAGGACTTTTTAGAATCTTCAATCAAGGTGAGTGATAAGAAATTTTATTGCTTATCTACCACTGACCTTTTTTGTCCTTCTCTCTCTCAATTTCTCTAATCTGTTCGAATGCTAGATATTTTTAATCAGACTCTTGGAATAAACACTTTTGTTTCAGTTTGTTTCTTTTTTGGAAAAATCTATGTTACTATTTCCATGTGAGGTCCCTCAGATACATTTGTATTATAATTTCTTGAACAGAAGTAGATAATTGGAGCGGATCACGTAATTTTCCACTCATATAATTTGATTTCTCACCTTCTTTGGATCAGTGGAGATTTTATTAGTTATTAAGTATTTTGTTAACTATTTCTTTAGCCTCGTGGTATATTGTGTCTGGTACGGAGTCTCCGTAGCTACTTAGAGCAGGGTCGATAATTTTTGAAACCAAAAAAAAATTACAGTAGGATGAAATCCATTGAAATAATAAGGGAAATATGATCAAAATGGAAGGAAAAATAAATTACGATCGATCCGAGTTCGGGAAGTGGGAGGAGGTGAGTTTTTAAGGGTAAAAAATGGTTTATCTTGAGTTCCGGCAAAACTACAAGTCCTATGGAAAAAAAATTAAGAGGAAAGTTGTAGGTAATAAAAAGATCTACAACTTTTGTATTCGAAATTTTTTCACATAACCTCAAAACTTAGGTGAAAAATTCAATAAACCAAGTTCTTGGTTTTTTATTTATATCTTTTCCAAAAATTTTTTTTTTACGAAATTTGGTGAAAACTTACCTTATTATGTCCCAAATACACTGTAATTTATTTGATTTAAAATATTTATTTTTTCGCATTATTTTAACTTAATATCAAAAAGCACCCTAATTTTCAATCGAAAATTCTGACGTCAAAATATCGGCTTTTTTCAAAAAGTCTGGGGGCTTTTTGTTCGTTGACATATCTATTTTCTGATGGTGTGAAAAATATACATTACTAAAGGAAATGTTCTCAGAAAATGCTATAAATTGAAAAAAACTCTCAAATTCGAAAATTTTTTTAATCACTATGTACAATTTCATCAAAAAAATGTGATTGTTGCAATTTTTTTAGTGAAAAAGTTTATTTATTTAATTCGAATTACATTCATATCATAGAAAATCTCATAAAATATAAATATACATGTAAATCGTACATATGAATTTAGATACTTAATTCTGTTTAAGTTATTCATTATATTTTTTTTCAAAAACGTTAATCTTGTTATTTATAAACACCTTATTTGAAATTCTAATCAGTTATTCATTAGTTTTTATCTTTGAAGGCATTTCTTCATCGTTAGATTCGACAAACCTTTCCAACTCTAGTTGATCGTCGAAATCTTCAAGACCATCATCTTCGTCTCCAAAGTTATTTCCAGTCTGCATTGGTTCTTCATCCACAATTTCATCTGAATCATTTACTTCCTCGTAGATTTTTTCTTCCATATTGGAGAGATTTTCAGAACCATGACAATTTGTGCATAAATTTGTGCATTTTAAACCATGTTTTCGGCAGCCACATTTTAAACTGTTACATCCAGTTTCACAGCTGCAGCAAATAGTTTTGAGCAATACTTCCGGAATTAAATCCTTTTCTGTAAATTTGGGCATAATGCTACGCTGATGTTGCTTCCAGTCCCAATCTGTTGCTGTCAATTCGTTACCCAACCAAGTTTGAAGCTGATAATATGCTCTGTAACAATGTTGTTCTGCTGCTCCTTCTGCGGGTGGGAGGTTTGCCAAAATGAAGGACGATTTAATTGTTGCCAATTGATACTTTTGAAACCTTAATTGATTCAATGTTATTTTTTTTTACATTTAAATTTTAAAATGTTCTAATTAAAACATTTTATTAACTATTTTTTTGTGTATAATCAGTATGATACTACAATTGGCAGCTATTAGAAAAGTTCTAAATGTTTTTTTACATAAATAAAAGATTATTATAGAGAGAATAAAATGTTGTTTTCTGTACGATTTCATTGATTATATAAAATAAAAACCAGTTATGTTCTTGCTGACTTTAATATTATATAATAAGTTCAAATAATTAAATACTATTAAGGGGAAGAAAGTAAACATTTGTACAAAACGAATCACTTCAATTTTTTCTAATTACATTTCAAAAAACATAGGGAGGATTGGGAACCAAATATAAATACTAGAATTTGCAGTGCTCATTTTGTCAATAATAAAAAATCAGATAATCCCTGACACCCATCTTACACACCAACAATTTTTTCGTTTATCAATAAAACATAAAATCTCACGTTTTTTGAGTAATTAAAGTGTAAAATTTAATGAATACCTCAAAATTGTACATGATGATTGAAAAAAATTTTTCGAATTTAAGTTTTTTTCAATTTTTTGCATTTTCTGAGAACACTTCCTATAGTAATGTATATTTTTTTACACCATCAGAAAGTAGATATTTCAACGAACAAATAGTCCCCAGACTTTTCGAAAAGAGCCGATACTTTGACGTCAGAATTTTCGATTGAAAATTAGGGTGCTTTTTTGATATTAAGTTAAAATAAGGCGAAAAAATAAATATTTTAAATCAAATAAATTACAGTGTATTTGGGACATAATAAGGTAAGTTTTCACCAAATTTCGTAGAGAAATTTTTTTTTAAAAAGATAAATAAAAAACCAAAAACTTGGTTTTTAGAATTTTTCTCCTAAATTTTGAGGTTATGTGAAGAAATTGCTAATACAAAAGTTGTAGATCTTTTTATTACCTACAACTTTGCTATTCAACTTTTTTCCATAGGACTTGTAGTTTTGCCGGAAATCACGATAAACAATTTTTCACCCTAAAAACTCACTACTTCCCGAACTCGGATCGACCGTAATTTATTTTTCCTTTCATTTTGATCATATTCCCCTCATTTTCTAATGGGTTTCATCCTACTGTAATTTTTTTTCATTTTTTACCATTTTTGAAGGCTTCGGCCCTGGTCTAACTGGAGAAGTTAGGGGAAAATAATCAATAAATGCAATTGATTTCAAGTTGAAATACAAAGTTTTTCCGATTAATAATTGTTAGGAAGTTTTTAATGAATGTAAGTAATCGTGAAAAAAACGATAATAATGGAGGTGATGTTGATTGTGAGGACTCAATTAATACAGATGGTATATTTCCATTCGTTTGTTAGAGTTTTAATATTTAATGCGTTGTTCTCATTTTAAAATAAGAACTTTCTAGATAATTATAGGCACACTTATGTATCCAATTTTTGCATCAAGTATGTTTTTTTCATAATCCACGAACTAGTTTCTTCGCGCTAATGAAAATTAAAGTTGGCTTGCTAAACTTTCCAAGAGTTGAAAATGTGGGATTCATACAAACCTAGAGGTTTTTAATGTATGTACGGCGGGGTTGGCTGTCTTTGCTCATTGTTGCACTGCTTTGACTACTGCTTGCTGCTTTTGCATGTATGTTAGTTTGGGTTATGGGATGGTGGACAAATTTAGCTATCGGGTGTCTGCTTCCACGTTAGCACCGCTGGTAATGGGAATAACAGGATCATTTATGGTGCTGTTATTCTTTGACTAAATGACATCCTAACGGTTTTTACGGCTTAATCCTAAGGTGTGCGTATCCGTGCCGAGGGGATGCATGACAGTGAGCCTATCATCTGTCACTAACGGAACCTTCGGGATACTAGGCGCCCTCCCGTCGTAAGTCAGCCTTGTCATGGTAATGCGGGGCTCTGCCGTGATGGACCTTTTTTTCCCTAGCTACTCGTGGGACTTTTTATGGAAGTAGTAACAAAAACAAACACAAAAACTACAGAGGAGATGGAAGTCGACCTATCGACTCAAACTGACCTCCCTGTAACATCTGATCAGGAACGAGACCTACTCAGGTCTCCAACCCCTGAAAATAAACCTAGGAAACTAGGTGGTGCAGCCAGGAAACGACTTAGTCGTCTCCTCAAGAGTGGGGTTCCTCACGAATCCGCCTTGCACCAAATACTAGAGCAGCGAGAGCGGGATCAACCGCAAGAGAGGAAACATTCTCCCTCTGTGGCTGGTACCAGCAAGCGCTTACGCTCTAATGATGACTCACCCGAACAAGAGGCAAAGAAGCCCTGCTCGGCTGAATCAGTGGTAACCTCAGGTGGAACTGACTTACAAAAGCCCTCTTATGGGCAGGCTGTGTCCGGCATCAAGGTGGGAATTTTACATCTTGAACATCCGACAGCCTCGATTACGACCAAACAAATGGAGTCCCTTCAGTATGCCATTATGGCCGCTGTAGAGGATATACCTGAAGGTGGTCCACAAGTACAGCTCCAGAGCTGTACTTTCCGGCCTGGAGGGTTACAGGTCACCTGTGTAAATCAGGAGAGTGTCTCGTGGTTGACTGGAGTAGTCAATACACTTCAACCATGGGACGGTGCCTCCCTGAAATGTGTTTCAGGTGACCAACTCCCGAAGCCACACATTTGTGTGGCTTACATTCCTGACGAAGGCAGTCGTAGACTGACTTCAGAACAGGTCCTCACCAGACTGAGGAAAATGAACCACGGTCTGTTTACCTTGGAGTGGACTGTCCAACACAAGGAAACTACAGGCCCTGGTCAAACATGGACTTTTGCCATTGACGATCGATCCATGGCCACGTTGGAGAGGATCGGATTCAAACCATACTTCGGTTTTGAACAGGTTGTTTTCCGACCCAAAGCCCGGCCCTCCCAACTGGCATAAAAACCGGGTCCCTCGAAGAGATCCGAGAAAAGCCGCGGCCCGGGGCCGAGTGGAAAACCTCCTGTTACAGTGAGGAGGACCGACCCTCCTCACAAGAACAGGGGGAGTGTACCGCCGGCACGTAGCCGGGGCACTAGCCATCCCAAAGGGAGAGCTGGCTTCCCCATAAAGAAGACGGGTAACGTCTCTTCAACGGAACGGGAAAAAGGAACTGGACCTGCTGTCCTGAAATCGAAGACCAGTACGGCCTCGACTAAAGGACCAAAGCAATCAGCTGGATCTGCCATGGCGAAAGGTGACCAAGCCTCGTCAATGGCACCAACTACAGCCTCACCCCTGGGAGGATCAGATGGTGGCGCCTCAATTGACCCACCATGTGATCTCCCCTAGGGATCTGAGGAGACACAAGTTTGCCTGCGGCTACCTGTATTCGTCACTTTCAACTGTTTACAGGCAAACTTACAGCATGCCAAGGCCGCTTCCTACATTCTTGGCAAAAGGTTCAAAGACGAATCAATCGACCTTGCCTTCCTGCAAGAACCATGGACAGGAAACACAGACCGAGTAACTGGTCTCAGCAATATTCCTGGTGAGGTAGTAGTCTGTCCTGGGGTGAAACCCAGGGCTTGTCTTCTCATTAGGAAAAATATTAATTATTTTTTGCTTACAGGCTTTTGCACTCCTGATGTAGTAGCCATCCAAGTGTCCCTACCGGAGAAGAATGGTATGACTAACATAGTCGCCTGCTCAGCATACTTCCCAGGGGACACGGATACTGTACCTCCTCTCGCTATACGTCGGATAGTCGACTATAGCAAGAAAAACAGACTCCAGTTAGTCATGGGCTGTGACGCCAATTCACACCATACATCGTGGGGTAGCATGGATATAAATCAAAGAGGTGAGTTACTTTTTGATTATATACTAGGGGAAGGGCTATCTGTTATTAATAAGGGCTCCGAACCAACTTTTGTAACTAGAAATAGATCAGAGGTGTTAGATTTAACAATCAGCTCAAACTTTTTGAGCAATAAGATACGGCATTGGGCAGTATCTACTGAGCCGTCGTGTTCAGATCACAGACACATTCAATTCAACATTGAAATAGGTCCACGGCCAGTAGTGGAATATCGCGACTCAAAAGCTACTGACTGGAGTGGATACAGAAATTCCCTCCAACGGTACATCGAGGAAGGCTTCACTACAATAAACAGTTGTGATGGGATAGATACTGCGGCAGACAAGCTTCGGGAAGCAGTGATCTCCTCCTATCATGAAAACTGTCCACTCAAGACAAAAAGAGGCAATCGCAACTCTAGTTGGTGAAACAAAAGCCTAGATAAGCGAAGAAAAGAAGTTCGACGACTATTCAATCGATCTAAAGAGCCAGGCAACTGGGAACCTTATAGAACTGCTCTAACAACTTATAACAAAGAAATTAGAAAGGCGAAACGGGAGTCTTGGAAGAAGTTCTGTGAGAGTATATCCGACATACCTCGCAGTACTAGAATACACAAGATTCTCTCTAAAGAGCCGATTGCCGAGATAGGGTCGATAAAACGACCAGATGGCACTTTTACGACCACTAGAAAAGAAACGTTAGAGCTTTTGATTAAAAACCACTTTCCTGGAAGTTTGACTCTGGATAACAACCGACCTCCCCACTTTGAGGGCGCAAGGCGGCCCAAAAAGAATGATTGGGAGGTCGCCAAGAACGTTATCACAGCACCGGCGATTGAATGGGCAATAAAATCATTTCAGCCCTTCAAATCTCCCGGTGAGGATGGCATCTTTCCAGCTCTGCTACAAAACGGACTGGAATTACTTATACCCATCCTCATTGAATTGTATAGAGCTAGTCTGGCGTGGAATTATATACCACCCAGTTGGTTGGCGGCTAGGGTAGTATATATACCGAAAGTGGGCCGCACAGACCCACATCCTAAATCTGTCAGACCAATTAGCTTAACATCTTTCCTGCTTAAAGGACTTGAAAGAGTACTGGACTGCCATATCAGGCAGGTAGCTTTATACAGCTCCCCCCTGAGCATCCACCAGTACGCTTATCAAACAGGCAAATCAACAGATTTATCATTACATAACCTTGTTGAGAAAATCACACAATCCCTTAACAATAAGGAGATTGCGGTGGCCATTTTTCTCGACATCGAAGGAGCATTCGACAATGCACTACCAGCTCCCATTGGTTCAGCTTTGACTGAAAAGGGCATTAAACCAACGATTGCCGGCTGGATATATGCCATGCTCACTAATAGAACAGCCACTACATCTATTCAAGACGAGGCCATCAGCTTTAAGGTTTCCAGGGGTTGCCCGCAAGGTGGAGTTTTATCTCCCCTTTTGTGGTCACTCCTGATGGATGACCTGCTTGGTACTCTTGTGGGTAGAGGGGTAGAACTGCAAGCGTATGCAGATGACCTTGTCATTTTGGCAAGAACCAAGTCAGGAAGGGTTGCACATAATACCCTCCAAAGGACTTTGGACGATGTCTACAGTTGGTGCCAGAGGGAACAGATGTCTGTTAACCCTGGCAAAACGGTAATAGTTCCCTTCATCAGGAGAAGGAATTTGGCGGACCTTCCGCCACTTTCCTATAATGGTGAGGTTATTCCATTTGCAGCGGAAGTAAAATATTTGAGGATCATCCTAGATAAAAAACTTACTTGGAACGCTCACTTGGAAAAAGTCATCCATAAGGCCAGACTTTCCTTGTGGACATGTCGCAGGATCTGCGGAAAATCTTGGGTCTTGGGTCCCAAACAAATCCATTGGATATATGTGATGATTGTTAGACCAATGATCACATACGGAGCCATTGCTTGGTGGTCAAAATCTTTACAGAAAACGGCCCAAGCAAAGCTCTCTGGCATACAGAGACAGGCTAGTTTGGCTATAACTGGTGCTATCAGCACCACACCGTCAGCAGCCATGGAAGTCCTCCTGGACCTTCCTCCTCTCCACATACTTCTGGAAAAGGAGGCCAGATGGACAACATATAGAATTGTGCATATTTCTAAATGCACGAAACAGGTTTATACAGAGCAAAGTAGAATGCTAGCGGCCACCGAAAGTCATAGTATTCTGGGAATGACCTCTGATATAATGCCCCCAACAGTAAACTATAATCTGCCTTATACCGTCCTATTTCCAAATAGAGATGAATGGGTCCTACGCAAGGATGAACTCTCAAGAGCAGACATCTGTTGGTACACTGATGGATCAAAGACACCCTCAGGCTCTGGTGCGGGTGTATACGGTCGAAGACCTAGGACAGAAATCTCAACATCTCTGGGGTCCTATGCAACCGTATTTCAGGCGGAAATTTATGCCATTGCTTCATGTGTGGAGAGTTTGGGGCAATCCAACCTGACACACAGATCAATAAAAATTTTCACGGACAGCCAAGCGGCCTTGAAAGCACTTAGCCCGTACCGTGTAACGTCGAAATTGGTTTTAGACTCTCAAAAAAGACTCGCCTCAATAGGAGAACGCAACAGGGTATCGCTGGTTTGGATCCCTGGCCACTCTGGTATGGATGGTAATGAGAAGGCTGACTCTCTTGCAAGAGAGGGTGCCGCTCATGACTTTATCGGACCAGAACCTACAATTGGCATCGCAACAAGTGTTGTCAAACAAACACTAAATACTTGGACTGCAAGAAGAGTTTTAGACTTCTGGCATAATATACCAGGATTGGTTCATTCAAAGGCCTTCATACATCCTTCGAATAATGTATCCAAACAAATGTTAGGCTATTATAGACACGATCTACGGTGCCTAACAGGCCTCCTAACAGGCCACTGTCGTTTGAATCATCATATGCTGAAACTTGGACTGTCGGACGATCCGATTTGCCGTCTTTGTTTGGAAGATGATGAAACAGCAGAGCATATAATTTGTGCCTGCCCCGCCGCGGCGCAAATCAGGTATCTGATGTTTGGCAGGGCCACTCTCTTGCCCTCGGACCCCAAATATCATTCACTGAACAAATTAATCGGCTTCGTCAAGAAGCTGAATTTGTTTGGTGAAATTTGAATAGGTATGAGCCACAATAGATTCTCGCGAGTCGCAGTGGAGGGCCTCATTGACCCACTCATTATAAACCTAACCTAACCTAATGTATGCACATTTCATGTCAAATCACAGTGCCTTTGAACCTCCAGGACGGTCGAGAATCAAATATACACTTTTTAAATTAACTATATTGTTTTACTATTTTGAAAGTAACGAACCGCTACTGGTAGGGATGGTTTCAAATCAATCTTTCAAAAGCGTGTGGTTTGGAAAATCAATTTCAAGGTTGAGTTCCGACGGTTCAATTTCGTGTTCAATATGACGTTCGTAATGCACTGAAAATGAATTCTGAGGTTAATTAATTTTGAAAAAAAAATGTTATGGAATATATGTATATTATCAAAATATGGCCACAAAGTTTGGGAAAATTTTTTGAAGAAGTGTAACACATCTCTTGTTATTTTATTATTATATTAGATGTGGCAAATGTTGTAAGTCTCAGTTATTCTAGAGAATGAAATATTTACGGAGATTGAGTAGTATATATTTAATAAAATACAAAAATACTGATCCCTAGTATACTTTACATCTGAGAAACGGTAAACGTCCAGAAGTGCATAAACAAATAAACTTATCAAATCTAGACAGATTTATAGAAGTTTCATGAAATTCGGAATCTTTTTCACTGAAAATCAGTTTGATAACCTATGCATATTTTTCAATATTTCAAAGGTTCTCAATTTTGCTGATCTGTTATTACATTGACACATTTGGTATGGTCAATATTACATTCTCTAGAATGCGCCTGAGTTATGTTATATTATTTACGCGTATGGTTACATCAATAATATGACAATGTCATTATACATACCTATGTTTTGGCTGGTTTAGAACTCATTAATTATTGGAATTATTTAATGCGTTTCATATTTCACAAAAAAATAAAACTGCCAAAAGGATGCCAAAAATTGTAATCAACAGACATATACTTTTTCCAATTTCAAGATCACTATTACGATAAGAATTTGAATTAAATTATAGGTAATTTACGTAAGAACCCTATACACCGATTTTATTCCTTTTCCTGTGTTTTTTCATCTCAACTCATATTTCGTTCTCACTGTCAAAATAGAATTAAGATGTCATTATAACGGATTCTCTGGTGATACAATAAACGAAATTATTAAGACAAATGAGAAACAGACTTTAGTTTGTTTAGGAAATATTAGTTGTAATGCCACTTTTTCCTCTTTTTTACTAATTAGTTTATTTATCATATGTAATGGGTAACCGTTGGATGTTGCTATTTGTTTAATTGTGTTAATCTCTCTTCTATCAAAATTACATTTGTTCATAGGAACTGAAAATGCTCTATGTTTCATTGAATTATATGCCGCTAGTTTACGGGACATGGGATAATTGGAGCTATATGGAATAGTTAACATCAGTGTGTGTTGGTTTTCTGTAAATTGAATACTCAAGTACATTATTAACTCTTTGAATATTTAAATCAAGAAAAATGATTGAACTATTCTCTTCAACTTTTAATGTTAATTTAATTTTTGGGTGTAAATTATTAATGTGGTTGAAAAATATATCTAATTGTCGTTCACTACCCATAAAACAAGCTAATATGTCATCTACATACCTATACCAAATTAAAACATTTTTTGAAATATTACTTTTTTAAGATTTTTCTTTTAGAAACTCTGGCCTCTGGCTCTTCGTGTTTGGCCTTCTTTGTGCCATAACTATAACATCTAACAACAGTATCCACACTCCAGTTTATTCTACCAGCAATTTCTCGGAACAACAGCCCAGCTTCCTGAAGACCAATTGGACCTGTGTCAAACTCATCTGCCGATAATTTGCATTTCTTCGCATTCTAGGTATAATAAACACTTCTGAATTCTTGTAGGGCAACGTTTAAAACCCATATACTTGAATAAATTTTGTATTCTGATATCGAAATGGGCCGGTTCATCCAGTACTTACAGCAAGAGAATAATTTTTTGAAAACAGGAATGCTCAACTGATAGCGCTCAAATTCTAATTTTGTATTACGACTTGAATGACAAACATGTGAGTGAAATATTTTCGAAATGAAATTCATTTTTTCTACGACTATTATGGAACTCCGACGTAGTTCTTGATTATGGAATACCTTCATTCTAGCCCTTGGGCAAGAATATTCATTCTCGCCCTCGGTATGGAATGTATACTTGTGGCTCCCTCTCAATGTCACGGTTAATTTGACAGAAAGAGAAAATAAGCGTGCTCCGATTTCTACATCAGCCGCGATACGTAGAGCACAAGTAGTGCAGAAATATCGAAACGCAGAGCAAATCCTCTAAAGTGAACGTAAAATTACTAATATGGTCATTGATCATTAATTGTTAGAGCCAGAAGTGCAGCATAAGTGTATTTTGTGGCAGTTTTAAGAAAAAAGAAAAACAGCAATTGTCAAACTGTCAAAAGTGTCGATGGACAAAATTGTTTAATTATCTATTTTTTTTGAGCTTCGACTACTTTTGCCATTAGCACTTTTGAATCCTTCCTTTCACGCGTTTTAATTAATTGTATTTTTCTAAATATGTCGATTGCTTGTAGGAGAGTGAGTATTTTCTTTAAAGTATCGTTGTTTTCCATCGCTTTTAAGTCTAAGCCGGCATCCAATCCATCAAACACTATCTGAAGTCTATATGTTTTACATTTCAATAGGTGTTCTACAGATAAGCGTATCTTACATGCTTCGCATTGGGGTCTGGATTTACCAGTCAATAGATATTGATGTGTGATATAAGGTGACCTATTCGAATTCTGCACATTATAACCTGTTTTCTCCTTGTTGCTTTTGGGTAGATCCATTTATTTACACTAGGCTTCATCGTTGACAGCTGGCCTCCAAAGTTAGTCCATCTTTGTTGTCAAAGGAAGCGTATTTTTGTTATTACTGCTATCTTCAAATTTTCTAGAGGGATAGGGCATCCAACGTTCCTGGGTTTCTGTGTTGCTGCTTAATCTGCCAGACTGTCTGAATTTCCGCTGTAAAAATTGAACTCATAGGGTCTAGGTACCAGAAGTATGTTTCATTTTCTGTGACAAAGGCTGCCTCTATCCCATTTTGAGTCTTGGAGCCTCGGTATAAATTATGAGGTTATTGGGATAAGATTTAATTATTTCTTCAAATTTTTCTCCGTAAACTGTTGGTGGCGTTTCCTCTTTTTTCAAGCTAGCTAGTGTAGTATCAGTATTTGGTGTAACAAGAGTCCAAGGGGGAGTCATTGAAATATTTTCTTGCATTACTCCTTCCAGATTGGTTGATATCATGTTGCATAGCTCTTAATTCCGATAGAATGTTCATTTTTTGTTTAGCTGTTCGTTTTAAACGAGGTTTTTATTTGGGTGAGATGGATAAACTATAGCTTTTGCGCAATATATTTTGGTCTGGTATTTTCTTCTCAGATCAAGAGGCATTTGTCTGGTATTGCATTGGAGAGAATTTATTGGACTTGTTCTAAATCCACCACTGGCAGAACGTAGAGCAGATTATTGTATTGGGTCTAGCTGTTTTAGACATGTTGCAGTGCAGGAGTTCTATATATGAGCTCCATACCCTAACCTTCCTTGAATTAGGGACTGATACATACTTAATAAAATCTCTTTTTCTGCACCCCACCTGATGTTAGCTAAGCATCTAATGATATTGAGTGCTTTTTGGCATTTGCTGATAAGATCATTCAAGTGTTCTGCCCAATATAAACCCTTATCCAATGTCATACCTAGAATACGAACAGTATCTTTAATATTTATCGAGTGGTTTTGTATGTATAATTGGGGTTCGGGATGTGGTTTTTTATTCCTGCAGAAGTGTATACAATTGGTTTTCTCACGAGAGAAAGAAAAACCTTTTGATCCTGCTGATCTATTTATATTGTTTATGTCTGTATTCAATACATCTTCAATAGTATCCACTGATTTGTGGCGACATGACACATTTGAATCATCGACATAGAGGACCACTGAGAACTGATCCTTGTGGGATACCATTTTGTAGCAGCTTAGTAGACGACTCTTGACTTCCGATACGAATGCGAAATGCTCTGTCTGAGAGATATCCTCATAATACTGTGAGTAGGGTACCTCGGAGGCCCATAATTGTAACTGTTTTGAAATTGAGAATCTCCAGGTTCTATCATATGCTTTTTGTAAATCGGTAGTTATGGCTACTAGGTGTTCTTTCTTTGTGAAGGCTTCTTGAATTTCGTTCTCAATGTACGTCAGTGCATCCATTGTTGACCTATTTTTCTGCAGCCGACTTGAAATTGGGAGAGCAAAGAGAGCAAAGAGTTAGTCGGAATTTAATCATTTTTTCATATATTTTCCGCATTCAACTGGTGAGTGAAATTGGTCGATAACTGTTCAGGTCCAATGATGGTTTATCGGGTTTGAGGATTGGGATCACTATAGCAGTTTTTCCTTGTTTAGGATAGGTGTTTGACAGCCACAATTTGTTGAAGAATTCCAAAAGTTTCTACTTTTCCGTTTGTGGTAGTTTTTTCAGCATGCAATACAGGATTTCATCATGGCCTCCTGCCGATTCAGGGGGGTTTTCCAAAGCTTGTTTCATTTCATCAAATGTGAATGGTAGCTTATAATCTTGTAGCGGCGTGAAATCAATATTGACAGAATCTTCTCGTTCTTTTAAAATTAAAAATTCATTTTCGTAGTTGTTTGTGCTACTCTGGGTTTCGAAATAATTCGCAAATATTTCACATATTTCTTGGGAGCTATTTATAATATTATTTTGGTGTATCAAATATTCGGCAAAATCATGAGTATTTTTTCCGGAGATTATTTTGATTTTCCTCCATATATCGCTATATCGCTTGGTTTCTGATGTTAGCGTTGATACATATTTCTCCCATGAATTCTTTTGGGCTTTCGTGATTTTTCTTTCAGCTTCAGCTCTAGCTCTTTTGAAAATTATGATATTTTCTATGGTTGGATGTTTTTTAAATAAGTTATAGGTTCTTTTTCTTTATTTGATAGCAACTTCAATTTCCTCAGTCCACCATGGGACAGGTCGATGTGATTTTGTTGGTTTAGATCTTGGGATGCTAGATGCGGCAGCTTGGATAATGGCGTTTGTGAGAGAATTCAGGGAGGTCTAGGTGTCATTAAAAAGTGGAGGAATATTTATGATTGATGAGTAGTTTTCCCAGTTTGCTAGGTTTGGTAACCATTTCTCACGATTTTCTTAGGATGTTGTCAATATACATAATAATTGGGAAATGATCACTCGATTGGAGATCTTCCAATGTTTCCCATCTCAGTTTTGGCACTATTAATGGAGACCATAAGCTGAGATCAATGCAAGATATTTCTCCTTCAATTAGATTCAATCTGGTTGGATCACCTGTGTTTAATATCACAATGTTGTTGTCTTCTATTAGAGATTCTAAATGGCCGCCACTGATGTCTTGTGATAAAGATCCCCACTGTGGTGAATGGGTATTGGAGTCGCCTGTTATGAAGAAAGGGCGGGAAAGGTGTTAATAATCTGTTGTAGATCACGTGGGGTCCATTTATCGTTGGATAAGTATATATTACATATTGTAATTTTTGTGGGATATTGAATTTGCACTGCCATTACCTGTAGTTTTGGAGTAATGTTAATTTCGTTTGCAGGGATGTTATTTTTGATAAAGATGGCTACACCTCCATTTGCTCTGTACTTTGGTGTGGTATCTTTTCGGAAGCAACGGTATTGTCTTAATCTTGTAGTTTTAGGTGAGTCTCTTGTAGACAGAACATTAGGGGCAGGAATTGGTTTCTTATTATTTGTAGTTCTCTGAGATTATTTTTTAGGCCATTGCAGTTCCATTGTATAACAAAGTTTTTGTTAGTCATTATATGATTTGTCTTATGATTCAGGATAGTTATTTATAATTGTGTGATTTATATTTGTAACAATTTCAGTTTATTTAATTAGGAATAATAAGTATGATATATACATGTATAGGAGCAAACGAATAAATGGAAGATAAAAATATAACGAATAATTTGTGTATCGAGATAGCAAATGAGTGTATAAATGAAGTGAATTAATAATTTTTGGTTATGTGTTATCATCTTTTGTCAGTGTGTTCGTAGATTTTTCTCCTTCAAGTGGGTATTTTTCTTTTTCAGAAGTTGTTTTTGGTGGATTTTCCAAGGGTGGCCTTTTCTTGCTAGGTTTCCCTTTTGGTCATCCCTTTTTCTTTTTAGAGGATGCTGCTGAAGTATCGCTTTTCTGAGAGCAGCACATGCCATCAGAATCTTCCGAGAAATCGTAAATTTTTCTTTTATTGCTGTCTGGAAAATGTTGTGGTGGTAAAAAATTGGATGTCGGTAAATATATTGGTTGGTTTGCAGTAAGGTCTTTATAAAGGTCTTTAATCTTTGTTTCTACTATACTAGAAATTTTTGGAATATGGGACTCTTGTATAGCTGCTTCGTACTTGAAGATAGGACAATCTTTGGATCTTGTCGAGTGTGTACCTTTGCAATTTACACATTCCACAGGCGATTCACAAGGGGAACCAGTGTGGACAGGTTTTCCACCAACACAAACTTGAGGTTTCTCACAATTTTAGGAGGTGTGTCCAAAACGTTGGCTACGAAAGCATCGTACAGGGGAGGGGATGTATAGGCGAACGTTTAATGAATAAAAGGCGATTTTAATATTTTTTGGCAGAATAGGTGTATTAAAAGTGTTGACATGATTGGATATGTCAATAAATGTTCCATCTCTTTTGGTTTTAAGTCTGTACACAGAAGTTACATTTTGTGAGATAAGTTCATTTCGGATTTCTTCTACAGGGAAATTGAGCAACTCTGGACAGTAAACTATACCTTTGGAAAAATTCAGTGTTTTATGGGGTATTATTTCAACATCCATATCGCTAAGTCGTGTTATAGATAGTATTTTTTTCGATTGGCCAATAGACACTGTTTCTACTAATAATCCTTCTTTAATTTTTCCAACTAGTTTGGGTGTACCACTTAAACCGTTCAAAGCTCGTTCAATTACGAATGCACTGACTTTGTCAAAAATATCATTTTTACTTTTAATGACCAGGAACCGGGGTGAAACCTTCTTTTCCGGGTTCGTTCTAGTATTGCCTCTATTTATAGAGGGAGGCGCCTCTGTTTGGGGTTTATTGTTGAGAATACCCTTACAATTCTCACGAGTATCCTAGGAAATAAAGGTCATCTGCAGCAGAGCCTGGATACTACAGAAAGGCTGCATACCACCGGAGGTCATCTGGTATCCGGAAGGCACCGTTCTCAGCTCAATTTGGTGAACCATCCATTCCATTGGCATGGTCGCTTTCACCGTAGAATTCCACAGGTTTATTATGCTTGGTGGTCCCGGATCATAACGGGGATATTTTTGAGCTGTCCTTAACTTCACTACTTATCCTCGACCTTACTGGCATGGGTGGCCCTACCAGGAGTCTAGCACTTCCGCCAGCATTACTCTCGGAATCGTTACTAAGCCCCCTCACCAACAGCAAGGTCCAACAGCTCCATGAGGGGTATCTATTTTTTTTAAATTAATGTTTATTAATACTTCATAGAAAGTGAGTAAATTTTATCTAAATAATAGTTATTACATGGCTTCATTTCTTTTTAGTGTTTTGATACTGACAGCAGTAATGATTTCACCACAACTCCTCCAGAAATTAATGAGTTAGCATTAAATATATGTTTTTTTGTTAGTCGTAGAAAAGGTATAGTCTGTAATACGGGTGGAATTCAAAATTCTACAATCGTAGAACCGTTTCCCTTGCCTACGGCTCGGAAAACAAATCTTTCTACTCGTATAGAATTTTGCTTATTCCACCCTTGATATAGAATATACTATACTGGGTGTTAGGCTTTCCTTATCACGTAGTATATGAAACTTTTATAGTTTGTGTTAAAAATGCCTATATCTAAAGAAAAATTATTTTATAAAAAATTGGCAAATTTCAATCATACATAAATCCAAAAAATCTTCAATATTTTAAGGTGGGAATCTAATATTCTCCAGATAAATAATATTCCTATCTTAAATTTTGCAACAGAGTATTGTAATATTATATCGTGTATTGGATTAGATTGTTGTCAGCAACGTGTTTACTTTTTATGGCATATAATGGACGTTGGCATGAAGTAAATAAAGTCTAAAACCTATCTTAAAAGCAGCCTCTAAGTGGCTCAATGTAGGCAGCAGGTGTCGGTAGTGGTGTGATAGTGGTTGCAGATGGTCCTTTACTAATTGCTTCTCTGAACATTCTCTCCTTCGTATCTTCATGAAAATTGGCCCCAATTGAATGTAACCCATATACAGCTACCTATTCCCAATATATGCGAAATCACACAAACATTAGATGTACATGTTTGCCTAATAGAATTTGATTGAAATTTATTATTGCCACTATACGAGGGTGCGAAGCATAACTATTAGTCTATTTGATTTTTCAGGTTAGTGTTTAAGGCCATATACACAATGACAATTATATTGTTAAAAATGGATATGGAAGGTAGTAAACTCAAAATAACAATGTTTTTTGGAATATGAACATACCTAAAGTTTACGCGACATTTAATGTGAATAGACGATTATGGAAATTGATATGAATAGTTTGTGCTCATTTCAATCCAATTTCAAATCAACTCAATCACAGTCACAACTATAACTCCTACAAAAAATTAAAATGCATTCATTTTCATGACATTCTTTTCCATACCTTTAAAACTATAGTCATGTATTGTTTGGCTTATATTGTTTTAATACGAATTTCTGGTATAAAATATGATCAATAATTCAGCAGCCAAGTAAAGTTAGCAATAAATATTTTGGAGTACCTATTCACAATCCTTGATGTGAAGAGAGCATTATATTGTATTTTCTTTTAGTTTTAACTAACTTGATGATTTTGGGTGTGGTTGGAATTAAACATATTACACATTTCACTATTTATTCACTGGTTGTTGAAAGTTCTATTACTGCATGGCAATCAAGAGCGTTACTATTGAGTTTAGATATTTTAATTTATGTTATTTTAAGAGAGATTAACATTTTACTTGCTATTAAAAGGCCGGTAAATATAGAGAGAGAATCCACATACTCGTGCGGTGGTTGGCGTAGAAAGAGAGTGGATTTGTCGGTTCTTGTCGTATTTATACGTTAAGCATATGGGAAAAAAGGGATCGTTATCATTGGAAATATCTCGATGTGGACTACGTGACTTTTCAAATGTGCCGTTTCAATGTTTATGTGAATGGGAGGTTGTATGATTAATAGGTAGTCGTATGGAATGTGGCATAATCAGTAGGTATGATAAATAATGTATTCTCAGGAAGAATTAATTTTTTTTAAATCCGAACATATTTTGAGCGCGGGAAAGAATGTGTCTAGTGCTCTGATACATTTTATATATAAGTGTAAATATAGAGGTAAATAAGTATAAAATATATGTGTATAAGGATTCCAATGGTTATATTAGAGTGTTGTAAGGGCTCTAATATTAAGATTAGTATAAAAAGATGGAGAGTGAGAGAGAGTGAGTACTCTAGCTTCTTTTACTAGAGTCTCTTTTTATTTTTGAGATAGTGAGAAAGAATAAATTCGTATATTATTTATAAAGCTAACAACAATAAGTCTATTCCTAGAAGAAAATTCTTAGAAGATTTAGGATTTGAGTTGCTAGATACTCATATTCGCAGACGAGCACTGCAGAAAAATATTCCAAAAATTACAAGACTGAGATTGGCCGACATTTTGGGGCTTAACATAAACCAACAGAATAACGATAATCCAGTTCATGGAAGATGCGCCTTTTGCAATAGTAAGAAAAATAGGAAAACTAGGTTTTCGTGCAATAAGTGCCACAAATTTATGTGGCTTGAACATTTGACTGGACTATGTAGTGACTGTTTTGAGCAAAATAGCGGAGATTAATTTTTTGTAATGAAATAAGCCCATAAACTTCCTATTTCTGTTCTTGTGTTGATAGGTGTATAAGTTTGTGTTAGTTTGGTTTAAATGTTCATTTATCTATGGACACCTGAGGGAAAATATTGAAGTAATTATGTTATTTTGTTCATCAGTCAAGAGTTTTAGCATTCGTTTTTGTATTAAGAAGTATATTCCATTTTTTTCAATTTTTAAATATAAGGTTACCAAAAATTCAATTGATTACTTATTATTAAGATTTTTTTTATAAAAATAACGGGAAATACATCATAGCATATTTTAAAGCATCGGAACTGTCACAGGGCCAACAACTAAGATATATTTTTTTAATGAAAAAAAAGAGACGTAAAAAAAATCGGATCTAAAATTGGTCTCATAGACCGACGTTGCCAATTATGTACCAATTTAACCACGTTACCCACGAAAGGTTAACAAATTTGGACCCAACAGTAATGTTTCTGATTGGAAAATTGTCGTCTCTACTAAAAACCGAGAGGAAATTCGAGGGTATTTTCATGATAGTTCAACTGCTTCCCATTTTGGTGTCTTTAAAACACTGGAAAGAATTGCTGAACTATATTATTGGCCTAACCTTAGGAAGTCAGTATACAAGTACGTAAGACGCTGTAAAATTTGTGCGGCATGTAAACCGTCTAACCTACGCCGGACTTATTGGACAATATCGTAATATAAATTTTCCTTTCCAATTGATTTCTTGCGATCTTCTAGGTCCATATCCTCGATCTCGTAAAGGTAATCAATTTGTTTTTGTCGTAGTAGATTTGTTCACTAAATTTGTCTTAGTTCATCCCTTACGTCAAGCTACATCCCGTAAAATAGTGGATTTCTTAGAAAATCATGTCTTTCTTATTTTCGGAACACCTCAAATTGTTTCTTGTGATAACGGAAAGCAATTCACGAGTCAAATATTTAAAGATCTCATGGATAAGTATTCTGTCCAAAAAATTTGGTATAACGCCAACTATCATCCCCAAATTAATCACACAGAGCTTGTAAATAAATCAATTGTAACGGCTATACGATCATATAGGATCTCTCAGGCGACTCGGCCTGTTTTTGGGAATTTTTATGGTGCAATTGCAGATAATGCTGATAATCAGGTTATCATTTCCGAAAAAATTCATAAAATTCAGGATACACAAGAGATGCCTAAATTCTTCAAGGTCGTGAGAAAAAATTTACAAACAGCATACCGTCAAAGTAGCCAACGCAGCGATACTTCAGTTTGCTTAACATCAAATCTAATTATTCTTTATCAGATTGGAATTAAAAATGAAGGTATTCATTCAAATTCACATTCGAAATGGGTATAGGTAATTGGAATATCATCGAGAAATCATATGGTAATAGTACTCCTATATTATTTAACGAGCGGTAATGTAGGTCATAACTTACGCAGATGAAGTTAGCAGCACTCGCCTGCGGCTCATACTGTCATTCATCGAGTAAGTTATGACCAATACCTCAAGTTGAATACTATACTTTATCTACGACTATAACAATGCTATACAAATTTTAGTTGTAATTCCTCATTTTGTTTAATAATAAAATTAACTGTGAACTTTGAACAATAGTGAACTGAATATGTGGGACTGAATTATGCAAGGTTATTGTTTATTTTTGTGTTTGTTGCAAATATGTTGTTGATGTACTAACTGGTTGAGGTGTTATAGAACTGTATATTTTATTTGCAGTATATGTCTTATTGTTCTCGGAATCATCAACGTACCCCTCTGTCATAATTATTAAATATCAATTCAATTTTAAAACGTCAAAATTATTCAAGTGACATTACTCCCCTCAATAACAATAATGAACTGTTCCCTTACAAAAGTACAGAGCGTGAGTTATAGTAGTGAGTTATTATAACTCGCGCTGTTTATTTACAGTTACTATTAATTGCACAAAAGCAGTTGAATCATTAATAGGTGTATAATTTAACAGGAGTAGGTGAAGACATTTTGATATTGTAAATGTAAGATGTATGGTAGTTTCACCAAAGTATTGATTGGAATTAATGTAGCAAGCAGTACAAATTAACAAAAATAGATTATTCGTTTATTACTAATACTATCTATATTTCATCTAAATATAAAAATCCTCAGCATTCATAAATCTCCAAACATAGTTATTAATGATATAACATTTTCAGACGTCTGTGGAGTGCTTTTAGATAAATTGCACTATTCTGCATTGGTGAACCTGAGATAAATCAGAATAGAGAGACAGGCAGACATTCAGTCACACAATTCATTTGAACTTCTAATCATTCGAACTGAATTAAACATTATATCACAAAAGTAATATTATTTTGAAGATTCAGCAATGGCAAACTAAAAGCCTACCGCCGGAAAATAGCTGTAAAATTAAACACACATTTTGAGTTCTACTTTGAATACCCAAAACATTCCATTAATTGTTAAGCGGAAGAAATTATTAAGCATTAAACAACTTCATCTCAAGTAAAATACGTTTCTACTAAACCTGATGTTCAACTTCAAATGAAGTTAAGACTTTTTGCCGGAAAAGTTTCGAACACTGATCTGGTAATACATATTAAAATACATCATTTATTTAAGAACATATCTTGAGAAACGTGCTGAAAACATAATAAACATCAAATTTAAAGTCTTAAATGTACTAAAAGCTTCAAACTGATTATCGGGGTCAATTATGGTATTTTTTAGACATTTTGTTATAATTAATTATCTCACAAAACCGATAGCTTCTTATCGACTATAGATATCAGAGTATTAGTTACTATATATTTTTTGACGTATATCATATCCTAGAACTTTTTTCGTAAAATTTGAAATGAGAAAAACTTTCGAATGGGTTGAATGTTCTTTTCCTGTCGAGTACCACGAGGTAACGGGGAGAGTGCCATGATGACGTATACTTCATAAACTCCACAAACTGTTTGTAGATAGAACAGTGACGGGTCCTGTTAGACTTCCAAAGAGGCGATCTAATATAACAAAAAAATTCACTAAAATTGTTATTGTCAAGCATTATAGCAATAATGGAAGTACGGTCTTGGATACCAAATAGCATGAAGTGTATGAATCGAGCTCGTCAAAATCAAGCAAATATATAGGAAGGATTTCGTGTTAGCTTATAAGATTCTAACTGAACTCGATGACAAGACTCAGCAACGTTTCGAATGATCACATGGGTCTGGTGAAATGCCCACTTCACTGATTTTCTAGAAAGTTATTGCATTTATTTCGACTAATATTCGCTGTCGCCATGCTCTATTCAGAAAAAATAAATCCTTGCCTTCTAAACCAAATTTAAGTAAAAGTGTTCCTAAATCTAGTTATCGTTCTAATTTTTTTTCGAAGCCCAATACAGTGACTTGTTCGTTATGCAACGCAAGTCACAACTTGCAAACGTGTTTTTCATTTTTAAATAAATCTCCTCATGACCGTTATAACTTTTGTAAAAAAACGCGTCTTTGTTTTAAATGTTTAGAAAAGCATGATTCGCGCACTTGCGCTGTCACAGTTCGTAGTAGCCATTGTAATTTTCCTCATCATAATCTTTTGCATTTTAAGGGCGCCAAAGGTGGTCCTCACGCTTGTGATAGTGTGGCACCAGCTTGTGATTCGGCGCCTTCTACTTCTGTCGATCCTCAGGCCGCTGATGGAGCCTTGATGTCGCATGTTGCCTCATTAGGCAGTGTTGTCTCTAAAAGCTCGAACGTTTTGTTAGCTACTGCGGTGGTAGAAATTATGTATGGTTGTGAACTGAACCAACCCGTTCGAGCGCTTTAATTGATGGAGGTAGCATGACATCTTTTGTCTTCTGCTACTTTATCCGTACAAGGTATTGGTGCCGTTTGAAGTACGGTCGTTGGTCGAGATGTAATGCTAATTAAGCCTGTGACTTCTTGGAGATGACATGTTATCTCAGATTTTGCTGAATGGCAAAGTTAAGGCTCCTGCTGGGCTGTCGGACGCTGTTAATAGCCTTTTTGGTTATGTGCTTATGGTTAATTGCAACTCTGATGCTATGACGTCGGCCACATCATTATTTTGCCACATGGATCAAACAGTTTCGTTGGAGGAGTCTGTTCAGCAGTTTTGAAGTTTAAAATCAGTTTCTCAAGTAGAATGTTTTTCCCCTGATGATGTTCCTTCTGAACAAAACTTTGTTGATAATGTATGTCGAGATGACACTTTACCGTTTCGTGAGACTTCTCCTGTTTTCATAGGGATGTATGAATTTGCTGTCATTCGTTTTGTGTCTTTGGAAAAAGACTTTTATAAAGAATATTATTTCTTTATGAAAGAATATTTGGATCTTAATCAAATGGAGGCTGTGTCAGAGACCTCTCGACCTATGTTTTGTTACTATATTCCTCATCATGCTGTAGTGCCAAATTGAGAGTTGTTTAACGCTTCTACGCCGGTTGCTAATTAGAATTCTATGAATCAGTGTTGGTTTACTGGAAAAAATCTTCAGCAGGATATTTTAACTATTTTGTTGTGTTTTCGACTCCCTAGATATGGCTTATCCACTGATATCAAACAGATCCATAGGCAAATACGAGTTGATAAAACTCATTGTGATTATCAAAGGATCATATTTAGGTTTTCTCCTCATGAAAGTTGACAGTCACTTATGGTGTTTCGTCAGCTCCTTTTCTGGCTTTAAGGACCTTGTTGCAGCTGAGTGAAGATGGAGGAAGAAAGTGTCCCCTTGCTGCCGAAGTATTACATAACAGCACTTACGTTGATGATATCGTTGGTGGTGCTGATACTGATGTTTTTACGTTTTTCATCAAGAACAACACGAAAAAACGGTAATTATAAGAAAAATCCTGTGTTGTCGTCGGCCACTATTCGTTACATGTCTTGTTAGCACGATACAGCCTCCGGAGTACAACAAATCACCAACTTTATGATTTAATATTGTTCAGGACATCTCACAGATGAACCCTATTGGTTTTCATCTCATCAGAGCCAGTACAACGGCTGCTATGGTACTTGAAGTACGACATTTTTGTCATTTATTGAGGAATTTGAGTTTGTTAGCACGATACAGCCTCTGGAGTCCAACAAGTCACCAAATTTTATTATTGAATATTATTCAGCACATCACACAGATGAGCCCTATTGATTTTCAACTCACCAGAGCCAGAAAAACACGTGCTATAGTACGTGAAGTACGACATTTTTGTCATTTTTGGAGAAATTTCAGTTTGTTAACACGATACAGCCTCCGGAGTATATACAAGTGACAAATTTTATGATTGTATATTATTCAGGGCGTCTCAAAGGTGATCTCTATTGATATTCAATACACTAACGCCAGTACAACGGGTGCTATGGTACTTGAAGTACCAAATTTTTAACATTATTGGAAAATTTTCAGTTTATTAGCATGAAACAGCCTCCAGAGTGTATACAAGTGACTAATTTTATTATTGAATACTATACAGGGGAGCCAATAGATGAACATTATTGATTTTCAGCTCCTTAGAGCTAGTACAACAGGTACTAATATACCTGAAGTGTCACATTTTTGGTCTTTTTTGTAGAAATTTTGGGTTGTTAGCACGATACAGCCTTCGTATACATGTGACTAATTTTATAATTGGATTAGTGTTTTTAAATGAAACTCACGGTCTCTAGTTAATTCCACAATATAATGAAAGTTATTGAAAATTCTAAAAAATTGACAATTGTTTCGATAAATCAATATCATCATCAGAATGACAGAAGTTACATTTCATTTTATGCCTACCTGATGTTCAGTAGTTATTTTTGGCTAGACCAAGAAGTAACCTAACTTGTGATTGGCTTAATATATGTTCATAGAAAAAAGAAGAAGATGTGATATTACAAATATTGAAGCTTAGATATTATTAGTCCTATGGTGATATCCTGGATATCATTTTTCCAATTAAGATCAGTATAACTGTGCAATGATATAGAAAACCAGGAAAACTATATCTGCTGATCTTTACAATTATCACTTAAGAAGACAGTTTATTAGTGGAGAACTCCCTAGATTTAACTGTTCATTGACAACTTCATATTGTGGGTTTCTTAAATGTCTTCTAATTTCCAGTTCTTCAAGGAAATCCAGTTCTTGTTTCTTGATTGGTGTAAAGTAGATGTTTTGCGTAGTGGGATTTATCTGGTTGTTTTAATATGTATGCTCGTAAGTGCTCACTGTATCGTATTTCAAAATTCCTAAGGGTCTGACCCAAATAGACAGCATTACATTCTGGACATTTGAGTTTATATATACCTGACTTCTTTAAAAGTGGTATTTTTGTTTTCACATTTAACAATTTTGTACTATCGTTACTTTCTGTTTTAAAAGAAATTGTTGTATTCGTTGCTGAAGATATTATCTTTGAAATATTATTAGAAATATTTCCTGCATATGTGATGGTTTTAAAAGTTTTAATTTCATCAGCTTCTTTAGGATATATTAGTTGTAATGCCACTTTTTCTTCTTTTTTACTTATTAGCTCATTTATCATATCTAATGGATAACCGTTAGATGTTGCTATTTGTCTAATTCTATTAATCTCTCTATCAAAATTACATTTGTTCATAGGAACTGAAAAAGCTCTATGTATCATTCAATTATATGATAAATAAGCTAATAAGTAAAAAAGAAGAAAAAGTGGCATTACAACTAATATATCCTATACGGAGATTACTTCAGTAAAACTAGAACTAAGTTCCACATGTTTAATTAAGATTTAATTGAGTAACTCTCTTATCGTAAAAATTGAATCTAATTCGGATTTAAAAGTATTTTCCACAAGAACTAATTGTAAAGCAAAGCCTTCACTAATATCTTTCTCCTAGTTATTTTTTTTAATTTATTAGCATGTTCTATGATTTCTAGGTCATTTAGTTGCCATAAGCGCTGGGGTTCAAGAAACATAAACTTATCGCTTACATGAAACATTCCTTCAAACCTAGTTTTTAATTGCCGGGTAACAATATTCACAACCCTATAAAAAACGTTTACTCTGTACATATCCTCACCATCATTAAATCGATGATCTACTGATAATTCGTCATAATGTTTTTCAACTGTTCTAGCCCTTTTATTAGAAAATATGTGTATCTTAATACCCCATTTCTGACAAGTTAATTTTGCCTCTGGAATTATGTCCGAAAATTTCTCTCTGAGATCTGTTACATTAGTTAGACATATTTTCAATAAATTGGTAGCATTATATAAATCTTGATCGATTTTTTGTAATTTAGTAGAGGCCAAATTAGTTATAGTTAATAACTTTGTAACAATAATGAGCGTGATAACGAAATTGAAGGTTTCTATTTTTTTCTTAAGAGATACAGCTTGATTACGTTCGTCGGCTTTTTTGCTTACAAAATTTATTTTTGTTAAGGCCTTTATGACATTTAAGAAGCGCAATTTAACAGCTGTACAAGATAATGATCGTCCAGACCAACGAGTTGGGTTTAATTTTTTTAAGTGTTACCTCTGATTCTCCAGTGATGCTTGATAAAATATCCCATCTATTAATACTGAAACCAAAAAAACTATAAAGCTCTTGCAGAACTGTAAAGAAATTTGATACTTCTTGGACACCATTCTGTGCATAGTTGAGAACGAGGTTAAGGTTATGTGCAGCGCAATGAACAAATGTAGCTCTCTTTTCAATTTGTTTTATCCTAGTTTGAACTCCAGAATAAGCACCACTCATTGTGCTAGCTCCATCGTACCCTTGCCCCCTACATTTCTCAATGTGTAAGCCTAAGTTTAAAATTATATCTAAAATTTGAGAAGACATATCACCGACCGATTGGCCTGTTACTTTATAAAAGCCCAAAATAGATTCTATGATATTAAATATCGGTATTTGTTTGTTTTGATCAATTTTTACATATCTAATAACTATGCTAAGCTGATCTACCTTACTCACATCCTGAGTGGTATCGACAATGATGGAAAAAAAATGGACTGCGCAATATTGAAATAATTAGGGTGTGTTCAAGTTTTTTGCCCAAAAGTTGAATCATTTCATTTTGGATTTGCGGACTTAGGTATTTGATAGTTCCCTTTGGTAAGTTAACAACTCGTTTCATAACATCATCATATTGAGCTAACAGACATACATCGGAAATGAAATTTCCATTATAAACATCATTGAAGGATTCTCTGTGACCTCGGCATGAACCAGAATTTTTAGCAATTTTAAGTGTAATTTTTATTAGCCTTTCTATGACCTGGGCCCAAAAACTACAGGCGTTTTTAGTCTGCTTTTCTTACTCGCTATCTAACGTAAAGCCCTTTTTCCATTGTTCATTTACTAAGCAATCTTTTGCGCGATCCTCCGATTTTTCATGTTTTCTTATTTTTTTTTTGAAAGTCCTTGCCAGTCGTTGATACCAGATATCCAGCCTGATCCGCCACCGTTCACAAAATAGCCAGCAAGGCTGACAATATACCAAGTTTAACTTAGGCGAGTAAGAAAGCCAAATATTTTGAACTTCAATACCTGCCTTTGAAGTACTTTTATAATAGTTTTCTGAATAACAACGGCTTTTTAAATCTCTTGGAAACGGACCTTTTGGTTGACAAGGTTCCATACTTAATATTAACCTTTTTTGTTCTGCAGTAGATCTATCGGGAAAGTTGGCTTTGTCGGAGGGATACAACTTGTTAGAATTAGAACTAGCAGCTGGGTTTTTAATCATTTTGTTCAAAATTTCACTATCGATGATACAGGTTTCTGAGGCCATATCATAATCAGTCGATACTATGTCACTCGTTTTATTATTACTTGACTGATGCTCCTCACAAATGCCATCATCATCATCATAAGCGAATCCAATTGCCGATTTATCAGTCTCAGTAATTTCTTTAATGGTAACATTTTCTTCATTTATTGACTATTCAGACGTTGACGTTGATGCCTTTAAACTTGTAACTTTTGTTTGTAAAAAAACTAGTTAATTTTGGTATTTTTGTTAATTGTTCATCTCTTCTTTGTTTCTCATTTTCTTGTTTTCTCCTTTTATATGCACCACTTTCGTATATTTTTTTTCTTGGCCCGCTTGCATTTTTACCTATAAATAATTTCAGTTTTAAAACATATATTCTATCTTACCTACTATTTTAATTATTATAATGACACACTTAATACAGTGAATATAAAGTATGTTTCGTTTGCAAGCAAAA
This sequence comes from Galeruca laticollis, assembly GCA_963921935.1. Classification (NCBI taxonomy): domain Eukaryota; kingdom Metazoa; phylum Arthropoda; class Insecta; order Coleoptera; family Chrysomelidae; genus Galeruca; species Galeruca laticollis. The sequence goes on from OY998177.1 coordinate 61,047,393, forward strand.
CTTAGAAAGAAAAAACAATATAGTTACTTAGTCAGTATTCCAGTATGTTCAATATTAACAAAATTATATTTCTTTTTACGTAATGTTTTTGTTTCACAAAAGATATGAACTATATAAAAATAACTGAGACAAATTAACAATACAGCTTATTTTATAAACCAGGAACTACACTGATGACTGATCAACAAAAACTGGAGAGCTCTGCCTACACAATAAGGGACGAGAAACAAGAAACCATTTTTTACAACTATAAAGATAAAAATAAATGTGCTATCCACATGTTTGTAATGTATCTCTAAAGTATGAAATAAACTGAAAATTTATTCAAAAAAACCTAAAAGAGGTCAATTTTTATTAGCATTAGCAGATAGATGAGGGATGCATAACTGATAATATTTATATCTCGTAGTGGAAGTGGGTGCTGCCATACTACCATTTACCGCGCCTTTGCAAATATAGTACCTAATTGAAAGTAAATTAAATTTAAAATATTGAGGGTTTGGTCTGTAAAATAATGAGTTTTCAGCTTAGTACTTTTTCGTTGCGCTGGCGCTTGGTTTCCCCGTGGCTCCCAAAACTACGGCCCCTCCCGCAACTGCGGGCCCTAGTTACGCCACTGAGTGGTGATGCCTGCTGATGTTCTTTTTATGGTACCCGTTCTTTCTGTCCGTTCAGATTCATCAAGTGTGTATTCTTTGCCATTAATTACCAGTTTATTATATTTTAAGATAGCTCTTTCACCTTTTTCCCTTGCTTCTTTTAAATGTTTTACTAATTTCTTTCTCTCTTCTTGTACTTTTTTCTGTAATCATTGTTAATCCAAATTTGGTTCATTTAAGTTTATTTAAATATTTCAATCATTTTTTCGAATCTTGTTAATTTTACTACTATTGATCTGTTTTTTCCAACTTGATAATTACCTAATTTGGCTATTTCTTCTATATCTTCCTTATTAATAGACACCTCCATTTTTTCCAATATGTTACGCAGTTTTCCTATAATTTCTTCCGCTTTTCCTCTTTTCCATCCGTTATTCCTCATTTAACAATATTTCTCTTTTTTATTTGTCTTTCCTGGCTTTCTATTCTTACTTCTTGTACTGATATTATTGTTCTCAGTTCATCGTTTCCTTGACGTAACAGTTTTATCTCATTTGTGTTTTCCTCCAACTTGTCTTCTATGCTTTTAAATTTGTTTGTTATCTCTTTAAACAGAGGAAATATAGTCCAGAATTTATCACGCCTCGCATTATTAATTCAATATCGGATGGTAATCCGAAATACATGTATTACATATTTAAATGAAACTAACTGTTTCTAGATAATTCCACAATATATTCATTATTATTATTTAATTATCTAGAAACAGTTTGTTTCATTTAAATCAGTAGATTCCACATAGTAAGTGTTCTTATATTTGGAATTTCATAACTCTTCATGTACTTGCCATCTCAAAATTTGTCTGTTTTATTTAATTTGTCCAGTTCTGTATAATTTTATTAATCTATTACAGATTAATAAAATCAATTAATTCATGAATAGTCAGTCTATGTAACAATTCCTTCCAAGTTCAGATGCTATTTATTTCCTCTTCTCCTGCACAATAATCGTAATGAAGCAATTTACTCAAAATTTTGCTTATATTTCGCAATGTCCAAAGATTTAGGTAGAGCATGCTTCAAAATTATTTTCGTGTCGCAGCAGCCCCGATGAAATATTGCTGACTATAAATAACTACTATGCCTCAAATTTTTGTATTAAAAAAATTTTATGCGTCGCGTCGACATCTCCCGTTTTTCATTAACTAACAGAAATGATTTGCAATCAAATTTACTTACTTCTTCTACGTTTACGTTTCCAAGCTGTGAAAACATTTCCATATTTCATGTGGAACATTAAATTGACAATATGCCATTGATTTCCAAGATCATTTCAATTTTATGTGGGTTTCTCTGCTGACATTATAAAATACAAAATTAGAATTATAAATTTCGCTTAAATTGCTTATGTCTAATTCGCCATTAATAGATTTCTCTTTTTTATGTATATATAAACTCTTTTTAAAAATTCTCTTTTCTCTGTATCAGATTTGATTTCAAGCATTTTGTATTTTTATAATTGAATATTTTTTTTTGCTATTTCATGGTGTGTTAATGCTATTGCAACCTAAAAGTAAAGTTGAGTGAGCAGTGTCGTGAAATAATTATGAACGTTTTAAATTTCATGACCGAAGAGTCAAACAATGGCAAGTCAACAATTCCATTAACAAAGGTAAGTTTTGATTATTGCAATGAAATTTTTAAACCAAAGTAATTATTTAACAAATTTACATTCGATAGTAAGTTTTTTAAATCGATTTTCGTACATAAAATATTTATTTGTTAAACGATTTAATAAAGTGACATTAGGATGAGACAAAGTAGTTTATGCACTCATGTGTCAATTTTATGCATTCATGTGTCAATTTTATGCACTCATTTGTCAATTTTATGCACCGTTATGTCATCGTGACAAACAAATCGACGTCATTTTTAGTCCATTTAGAGCAACCTAAATGAGACATTTATTGGTTTTAGCATGCTTGCGGCTCATGCGTCAATTTTTCCATTCGTGAAAAAAGCATCACTCTATGTACTTGTTGCATAAATAACTATTCTGTTTCTGTCGTGTCTACAGAAGTATATAAAAGGGCACATGTTTATTTTGTGTAAGATACCTATTTAAATGTAATAGGTTTTTTAGCTTATAATTATAATTATGATACTCATTTCATACCTATCTCTATTACGTTTCGGTTTTATTATGTTTTGAACCATCTTCCGATTTCAGTTACAATTGCGGTTTGGTCATATTAAATTATGTTTGAACTACAATCTGAAGATCGTTTAAAACAACTAATGAACTGAAACATAATATAGTATTTTTTAATTTAATACTTCTTTTAAAAGGCCGAAAAACATGACAAAGAATTTCATTTCCAAGAATTGTCACTGAAAACAAATGTAACTACTTCCTCATTTTATTTGTATAAAAATACACATGAGTAAAACTTTTAATACAACATTTATATCGACTTATTTTATTGTCAGGTCATTGAACGAGTTTCTGCTGCTACGAAAGTTAGCCAAAGAACACTTTTTCGTATTAAAAAAGAAGCTCTCGCAGAAAGTAATGCTGACACTGATGTGCCTACTAAAAAATAAAGAACGCCCAGTATCTGTATGGATCAATTCGACAAAATTGAGCTTAGAAGGTGCATAATAAATTATCCCATATCCGAGAAAAAACTACCCACGTTCAGAAATCTACACCAAACCTTTGCATATAGTTATGGCTTCGCTGGAAGTCGCGAATCTCTGCGGAAACAAATACATTCTTTGGGTTTTCGTTGAACCAACATAAAAACACAGAAGTTTGTTAATGTAACGTCACGAAATCAGACATTTACGCCTACTATATTTAAGAAACATAAAAAAGTGTAGAGAACAGAACAAACATATCATTTATATAGATGAAACATACATTCATTCATGTCATACGCACCTTAAAGAATGGAGCGACAAGAGCAACAAAGGATTAAAGAAACCATTGTGTATGCAGTAAGTGAAAATGGTTTTGTACCTAATACTGGTATTATGTAGAGCTCCCAGTCAAAAACAGGAGATTATGATAATGAAATTGCGTACGAAAATTATGAGAAGTGGGTACAAGAAAAACTTATTCCAAACCTACCAAAAAACGCTGTTGTGGTAATTGATAACGCCCCGAAATGAAAAATCACCTACGACTGCTTGGACTAAACAACAATTTAAAACAGGTTTTCTGAAAGAAACATATATTACAGTGAATATGTGGCGAAACGAAATGTTACCTTCAATTTTACAAAGGTTAAATAATTCTGTATGATTGGAAAGTTAGATGTGACCATGTTAAAAAGATTGAAGATGAATTTATGAACAATGAACCACTTTTAGATACTGTTGTAGATAATGTTGTTATTAATTTGGCCAAAGACGAAGATAGCGAGGATGATGAAGTTGATATAGAAAGTGATTTTGAAGAATCATTATTTTACTGTTGATGATCCCTGTACATTCAAAACATATTTTTCATTATAGTGATTGTTTGTAGGTGGTATGACTGGATACATTAAACGCAACAAATATAAAAATGTAAATAGGTGTTATGAAATTGTAGATATTAGAGACGAATTCCACTAGAGTTATATAATATTTGTAGCACATCTGTACATAGTTCTCAAGAAACAAAAATTGACGGCACCCAGAACCAATATTTTTTTATTTTGCCAGTCCTAACTCTGTAAAAAGTGTGAAGGGATGTTCTAATTTCCTAGTAAATATTTGCAAAAAATCCAAAAATTTACATATGAAAGTAGAAATATCTGCCACAAAAAGCTTTAATATTTTATTTATATTATTAGTATACTTATTAGACCATCTCTGAAGGCGATTTCCCCAATTTGTTTTTCAAATTTTATGTATAATCTCGAATTTTTACATTATTATCTACTACACATTATCAAAAATAACAATTTTAGAAAGCTTAAGAGGTAGGTATGTCATTAACTATTACTACGAACAGATAGAAAAAATTGTTGGCCATTGTTAAATTTAGAAAGTCGTTTAACAATCCTTATCATATTGTACGCTTTATCTACAAAATCTACCTGACTTCCAATTTATATACAAATAAACGCCAATGACGAATATTATGAAGGGACCACTTAAAAGACATTAATTTGAAGTGAAGGTGAAAGTTTATGTCTCTTGGAATCTATTTATTCTTTACATCACATAAAATAATAAAGGGTAATTATATAATTCCCCTTATGGTTTTTGAAGCAATAAATAATTATGTCTGTACAAAAAAACCACTATTTTCGTAAAAAAAACCAATGGTTTTTATTTCCTTATTCATTTAATTCTTAATAATAAACAACACATTAATGTTATTTTGTTTTGTAACCTCGATTTTATATAGCATTATATATGTGCCAAAATTTATTATTTTTAAATCCAAATTCAAAAGATTGTGTTTCCCTGGTACGTATTAGCAGCCTCACAATCTTTAAAACTTTGAATGCGGAATGTACGTCGCCTGCTCTTCCCGGTAACTGCGTTTACAACGTTGTCAAGTTGTATGGCTTTCTCGCGCATCGTCAACTGCCAAAATTAATTTGCCAACCTGGACATTATATACAAAATATTGCAACGCCGCTTTAACCAGGAAATCAGGTAGATCAGTTCGATGATACTAATGTGACTAATTACCATTGGTTGTTTCACTTCAAAACACAAAACACTTTTTATTTATTAATAATTACATGTCGTAATTATCCACACTATTGAATGATATTACTAATTCCTATTGAGGAAAACAACGCTCTGAATAGGTGGAAATATTGGTCGACACTGACACTGACATTTATTTTTTTCAAAGCAAAAACAAGTTGTAGAGAGACAAGCCCGGCCTTCATAAATTTAAATAAAATAATCGTTCGGACGTGTTCTGAACAACTAGGATGGTGTAAACAATCAATATTAAATTGGACACCACCAGCTTTTTGACGGAACGAAATCTACAAAGCAAGAAAATAGTGGAAAGCTGGAAGCACCTTGTAAATCGTAAAAATAAAGTAAATTGTAATAAATTATCCCCGAACACGATCACCCATTTTAATACAAAGTCCTGAAATCAATAAAAAAGTTTTAACAATAACAAATTTATTGAAAAATACTGTAAATTTACATTAACGGTGTAATCAAAATACAGAACTCATATAACGCAGTTATATTTAAAAATCATCAACTCTAGACCATTTGCACTATATATTATTCCATACCTAACCACATCCGATGTACTTCACGATTGAATAGAAAAGTAACAATTGGCAGAAAGAGTTCCATACTTGATTTAAATCTTGTGTCAATTTTGCTACACTCTATACTTACGTTTCATTCTCAGTTATTTGAGGGCATATGTGCAAAATTGATTGTTATTGTTGAATTTTCTAACGCCCAAGAATCATTAGCATTAGCAATCTATAATGTTTGGAAATGAACTTATCGAAAGTAATTGTGAAGAAGTAATACATAACCGGTCTATTTCTAATATATTACACCAGTCTCAATAAAAGTTTATAACGTCTCGAGATATAGAGCAAGATTAATCTAAGACGCCCCATTCTATACCAATTGGCAGGTCGAATGTTATTGTTAATACTTGAAGAGTGTTGCCGGTGCCTAGTTTCTTATATGGAATAATAATAATGTTTATTGCTGATATAGTGCATAACGTTACAAAAATTTAAAATATTTGAATAGTAAATAAATTGAGTATAAACATAGATTTCCTACAGAGTTATTTGACTTGCCTGTATACAGGAGTTCCAATGTGTGTGACCTGTAAATAATATTTTCAAATAATGTGTAATTTTAATTATATGAATATCAAAATAAATAATACATATCAAACAACGTAATTAACTAAATATATCCACATAACAGGGTTGTTTATTTGATTTGACAATGGAAATTACATTGGCGATCTTGAGCATATCTGGGTAATTTCCAGTTTTAATTATGCAATTGGCTATGTACGTTAATTGTAGTATAGCTTTTTTGGGAAGGCTCTTGAGAAGGATGTTTGGTATATCATCCTTCCCCGGAGCTGTTTTATTTTTAAGCGTATTAATTATATGATATATTTCATGAGTTGTGACTACATTTTTCTTGTGTAAGGTATGTCTATTGTGTAAATGATTTTGAACTGAATGAGTGATGTAAGTGTGGTGTAGTGTATTTGCTATGTTGTTTGTAAGGACTTTTTATAATTCGCGTATAAAAGAGACTTCATTATAACATTGTTTACAGTGTCACAATGAAGCTCTTTGAACACTGTTTTAGTAATTTTTAGTGTACAGTTGGTTATTTTATTTAGTTATATTTTTATTTGACATTTGACTTTAACCTTGTCAAAAATTATAAATAAAATGGTCTAGCGTTGTTCTAGCTAGCAAATTATTATATTAAAGATAAATTAGAATGATTTATATATTATTGAATAAAGTACGTTAACGTTTATTTATCAATAATTTGTCAATTGTTCATTTTCGTATTGTATAGGATCAATAAATAGGTATACAAAACTTTCGATTTTTGGGATATAAATTACCAGATATCCATGTGAAGATGTATTACAGAAATAACTATGTTCATGATATAATATAAATAGATCGCAAGAGCATATACGAAGAAGCTCTTTTTTAAACAAATAATCATCCTCTTTTTGCTTAAATGAAAGTTTGTTTACAATTCACACAATTATTCGGTTATAATATGTCAAAAGTCAGAAGTGTTGAATGAAACCATCTGTGATCTGACCAATTAGGAATCTACAGAATTACCAACTTAAATTCAAACCACTGCTAAATTAAAAACAGGGATTACTGAAATTGTATTTTATTTAAATAATTAAATAAATACGAATTATAAAAATATTGTGTAAAACTTGTGCCACAATGACTTTCTGTAGTACTCGTGATTTGCACAACTCACCGCTTCGCGGTTCGTTGTGCAAACTCCACTCGTACTACAAAACGTGTCATTTGTAACGAAGTTTTCGTTACTACAAGGTTATTTTGTGTAATTGAGTGTATTTTCATTTTGTATTTTCTGCCGCTGAGTATAATTGTTTTATATTACATATCACCCGTCACGTATTCGTTTCTTTGTTATATTTTCATTTGATGGTTTATGTCACCGAGTATATATTTGAGTTAAATTATTTGATAGTTTATGTCACCGAGTATATATTTAATTCAAACTATTTCATAGTATATGTCGCCGAGTATATATTCATTTTATTAAGTATCACCTGTTACATATTCGTTCCTTGGTATAAAAAACATATTTTTAGTTTATGCCGCCAACTGTATTTTCATTTGATAGTTTATGTCACCGAATATATATTTAATTTAAATTATTTCATAGTATATATTTAATTGATATTATGTATCACCCGTCACATATTCGTTTCTTTATTTATAATTCATTTGATATTTTATGCGCCGAGTATATTTTCGTTTTAAAGTTTATGTCGACGAGTATATATAATCATTTGTATATTGACTTATAATTAGGGTAAAGTATTGTGAATCTTCGTGAACATTTTATTTTATTTTATCCCCTGGTTTCGGGGTAGAACCAATTGTTGTAAGAGGTTAATAGTTATTCAAAATTCCGATATTTTTATTTCTTTCCCGGTTGCGATGGAGAAATCATATTTTTCTGGGTGAAGTATTTATTTCGATTTTAAAACCCAACATTTGAATGTACTGGTCTCCCCACCGCAACGAGTTAGATATGGGCAGAAGCACGCAGGTCGAAGTAATCGAGAGAGAAGGGGAACCGTAGGGTAGGAAGGCAATTAGATTTTAAAATCGAAGAGAGAGTATCGAAGTGCCGGCCGACCGAGCCAAAAGTGCAACTTATTCATCGTCCGCTGTAAATCGTTTTTAACTTTTCTTTTGCCGATTTATTTTCGAGTTTTTTTCACGTTGGAAAAATTTCCGTGATAACTTATTGCTGTGAAGGTAAGAACTTTAGACAATAATAATTCCGAAAATATGTGGTCTTTTCAATGATAATTTGAAACATTTAGATAGTTGGCTTTCATTTTAAAATACGTTGATATATCTAGTACATTAGAGTGTGGTGAACCATTGATATATCGCATCTGATTTAATACTTTTCTCGATTTCCCTTTTCGTGGGTTTCTTGATATCAGCTCCGTTTCAAATATATTGTTCTTCTATTTTGCAAGGAAAATTCCTGATTGAAATATCCGTCTGCGCTAGGCATACATAAGCTAGGGCTCCCGGATATTTTAAATCTTGAGTTCCCAATTGCAATATTTTTTCCAAGTCTCCTTTTGTGAATTTAGTTGACATCCGCCCCGTGCTTTAACACGAATTTGGTTTATATTAGTCCCGTTTCGAATATATTATTCTTCTATTTTGCAAGGAAAATTCCTGATTGAAATATCCGTCTGCGTCAGGCATACACAAGCTAGGGCTCCCGGATATTTTAAATCTTGAGTTCCCAATTGCAATACTTTTTCCGAGTCTCCTTTTGTGAATTTACTTGATATCCGCCCCGTGCTTTAACACGAATTTGGATTATATTAGTCCCGTTTCGAATATATTATTCTTCTATTTTGCAAGGAAAATTCCTGATTGAAATATCCGTCTGCGCCAGGCATACACAAGCTAGGGCTCCCGGATATTTTAAATCTTGAGTTCCCAATTGCAATATTTTTTCCGAGTCACCTTTTGTGAATTTAGTTGATATCCGCCCCGTGCTTTAACACGAATTTGGATTATATTAGTCCCGTTTCAAATATATTGTTCTTCTATTTTGCAAGGAAAATTCCTGATTGAAATATCCGTCTGCGCCAGGCATACATAAGCTAGGGCTCCCGGATATTTTGAATCTTGAGTTCCCAATTGCAACACTTTTTCCGAATCTCCTTTTTGTGAATTTAGTTGATATTCGCCCCGTGTTTTGACACGAATTTGGCTTATATTAGTCCCGTTTCAAATATATTGTTCTTCTATTTTGCAAGGAAAATTCCTGATTGAAATATCCGTCTGCGCCAGGCATACATAAGCTAGGGCTCCCGGATATTTTAAATCTTGAGTTCCCAATTGCAACACTTTTTCCGAGTCTCCTTTTGTGAATTTAGTTGATATCCGCCCCGTGCTTTAACACGAATTTGGATCATAATAGTCCCGTTTCAAATATATTTTTCTTCTATTTTGCAAGGAAAATTCCTGATTGAAATATCCGTCTGCGCCAGGCATACACAAGCTAGGGCTCCTGGATATTTTAAATCTTGAGTTCCCAATCGCAATACTTTTTCCGAGTCTCCTTTTGTGAATTTAGTTGATATCTGCCCCGTGCTTTAACACGAATTTGGATTATATTAGTCCCGTTTCAAATATATTGTTCTTCTATTTTGCAAGGAAAATTCCTGATTGAAATATCCGTCTGCGCCAGGCATACATAAGCTAGGGCTCCCGGATATTTTGAATCTTGAGTTCCCAATTGCAACACTTTTTCCGAGTCTCTTTTTTGTGAATTTAGTTGATATTCGCCCCGTGTTTTGACACGAATTTGGCTTATATTAGTCCCGTTTCAAATATATTGTTCTTCTATTTTGCAAGGAAAATTCCTGATTGAAATATCCGTCTGCGCCAGGCATACATAAGCTAGGGCTCCCGGATATTTTAAATCTTGAGTTCCCAATTGCAACATTTTTTCCGAGTCTCCTTTTGTGAATTCAGTTGATATCCGCCCCGTACTTTAACACGAATTTGGATTATATTAGTCCCGTTTCAAATATATTTTTCTTCTATTTTGCAAGGAAAATTCCTGATTGAAATATCCGTCTGTGCCAGGCATACATAAGCTAGGGCTCCCGGATATTTCAAATCTTGAGTTCCCAATTGCGATACTTTTCTGAGTTTCATTTCTTTGAATTTGGTTGATAGTCGCCCGTTCTTTAACACAAATTTGGTTCATATTTAAATCTGGTTAACTCTAGAATTGCCTTCTGTTTTCATTACCTTCCCCGAATTTTCTTTTAGTGGGATTTCGTGATATTAGTTCCGCCCTTTTGATACCCTTCTTGATTTTGTTCAAAGCTTAGGGAGATTTCTGACGAGTAGATGTAGAGTTCCCGATTTATAGCATTGTTTTCCCGATTGGATAGTTTTTTTTAGTAGCACCGGACCCGTTCGTTACATAAGAGTTTGACAACTACATGAATGAAAAGACCACCAAACTTAAAATAGTTTTGCTTGTTTTTTTTTCCGCTTCTTTTAATTGCATGAACGCTATTTTATAATTAAAAAACCACTCTCGCTTATGTCCTGCCTGCTTCGTCGCTAATAATACATATGTGCTTTTGATTATTGTTTATTTTGTATGTATAACGGCTGGGTAGAAAGGATTACTGTAATAAAACTGAAATAAACCTGTGTTGTGTTTTATTGACCTATCATAGACTAGTATTTCCTTATGGTAGCGTAGTTGTTTGGCAGCACGAATTTTAGCTTCTCCGTAGTGTGGATCAGGATAATAACATTTATTTCAGGACTAGCGAGAACATTTGTTTTATATATTTAGCAACATCCCGAATTTTGACGACGGTGCTCGCGTCCTTTAATTTTTTTTTTTACCAAAGTAAGGGGGGGATGTAACGAAGTTTTCGTTACTACAAGGTTATTTTGTGTAACTGAGTGTATTTTCATTTTGTATTTTCTGCCGCTGAGTATAATTGTTTTATATTACATATCACCCGTCACGTATTCGTTTCTTTGTTATATTTTCATTTGATGGTTTATGTCACCGAGTATATATTTGAGTTAAATTATTTGATAGTTTATGTTACCGAGTATATATTCATTTTCATTATGTATCACTCATTGCATATTCGTTTCTTTGTTATATTTTTATTTGATAATTTATGTCACCGAGTATATATTTAATTCAAACTATTTCATAGTTTATATCGCCGAGTATATATTCATTTTATTAAGTATCACCTGTTACATATTCGTTGCTTTGTATACAAAACATATTTTTAGTTTATGCCGCCAACTGTATTTTCATTTGATAGTTTATGTCACCGAATATATATTTAATTTAAATTATTTCATAGTACCTATATATTTAATTGATATTATGTATCACCCGTCACATATTCGTTTCTATATTTATAATTCATTTAATATTTTATGCGCCGAGTATATTTTCGTTTTAAAGTTTATGTCGACGAGTATATATAATCATTTGTATATTGACTTATAATTAGGGTAAAGTATTGTAAATCTTCGTGAACATTTTATTTTATTTTATCCCCTGGTTTCGGGGTAGAACAATTGTTGTAACAGGTTAATAGTTATTCAAAATTCCGATATTTTTATTTCTTTCCCGGTTGCGATGGAGAAATCATATTTTTCTGGGTGAAGTATTTATTTCGATTTTAAAACCCAACATTTGAATGTACTGGTCTCCCCACCGCAACGAGTTAGATATGGGTAGAAGCACACATTGTGACACTTGTTTTATAAATAACTATTGAGTGAGTGTTTTACCGTTGGCAACAATTTTTGAGATTCCTTGTCTATTTCCTCTCCGTTTTCTTGTAACCCGCCATAGAGAGTTGTCTCGAGGTGACAGCTTCTCTAAAAACGTTTTTCGCGTAAAATTTCTATATTCTTTTATTAGAGTATTAATCATGTTTTGATATTTTAAAATTTGCTTATCACTGTTAGCTCTGGTCACTTGCCATCTGCAGCGAATTTTGTTTTCATATTTCATTATGTTTAGAATGTATTCAGGAAGGTTGTTAAGGATTTGGGGTTTAGATTTCAGGGTGGTGGTTTTATTTCTTGCTGTAATGATAATGTCTTGTGAACTTCGTATTATATTTGTTAAGTGTTCTGTGTCATTAATTTGGTCTGTGATTGTTAAATGTTCATTTATGTGCGTTCTGTATTGTGTCCAATTGGTTGTTGTGTAATCGTGCATTTTTGTAAGATAAGGGTGTATTGTGTGTGTCATTTTTAGTTCAAGGAGGATAGGATCGTGGTCGGAATTGAGGTCTGGGATGGTTTTTAATTTGGTAATAGTGTTTATATTACGACCGATAGCAATATCTATGGTACTGGGTGGGATCGTCTGTGCTGTAAATATTACAATCTGAGTTATCGCAGAACCTTTGCAGAGTATTTCCATTTGTGTTAGGGTATGTGGCATAGGAGTCCCATAGCGGATGTTTACAATTTAAGTCACCGACTATAAGGAACCTATTATGTGTTTTTGTAATATTAAAGAAATCTAATTCAGTCAATTTAATGTGAGGGTGGCTGTAAGCCTCAACGAGTTTGAATTTATTGTCATTAAAATTGAGATATGCTCAATTGATGAATTATTTGGTTGCAGGAGTTGGAAGTTTATGTCTTTTTTGATTAATACTGCGATACCACCCCCGCCGACATCCGCGGGGCGGTCTTGTCTAAGAAGACTATAATCGGGGTTTCTAAAATTCAAGGATCTATTTGGTTTAAGGAATATCTCGATTAGAAAGAATATATCAGGTTTATGAGCGTCGAGAGAATGTCTGAGAAGATGGAGTTTGTTATTTACTCCATGTACATTACAGAAAATTATTTGGAGAAAAGTTCGTTTTTGAATTCCAATATTTCCACCTACCTGTCTAGATGTCATACTTGTCTATACCCTTGAATGAAGTTATTATAGATCATAAATTTCTCGAGCTTGTTTGTAGCATTCCTCATCTCATGGATCAAGTCTGCTACTGCTCTGGTCAGTTCATCAAGGTTAACCATGGAATTCAGTTCTTTAAATAGACTATTTAAATTTGGAAACTTCGAGATATCTACTGATTGAGGGTGGGTTTCTTGACTAGACTGGGGTTGGTCGGTGCGGTTATGTTGATTCCCTCTAGATGCTGGCTTCGGGGGCAGGCTCGGAAAGTCATATTTTTCTGCAATCTTATTTATGTTCTAGGGGTTAGTTGTTGGGGCTGGTGCTTGTATATATCCTATATTTTCTTTATTTTGCGTTTGATTCTTTGATCTTCTCTGATCAAGCCACTCTCTTCTCTTCACATATTCGGGGCAGATCTCGGCGTTTGCGGGATGCTCGCCGTTACAATTTGCGCATTTAGCCGGTGTTGACCTGTCTTTCGGACATTCCGATGTAAGATGTGAAGCTGCATATTTCCGGAATCTTAGTGCCCTATCACAATTTGAGGTTACGTGCCCCCACAACTGGCATATGTGGCACTGAATTATCGGTTTGCTCTGCCGTCTATATTCCCAGTTCACCCTGGTATGTTCAATTATACGCACATTCTTATTCAAATAGTCGAGTGTGGTTTTAGCGTCGGTGACTACTAAATATAATGGCCTCCTTTTAGTAGTCATACGGTATATGTCTTTAATTGTTAGTTTATATACTGAAGTGAGCTCTTCTTTAAGTTCATCAAGTTGTATGCCCTCAGTAAACCTCTGAGAACAAACGCATGATTTTTCTCATCTCTACTAGAGTAAGTGTGAAATGGTGTTTTTTCTGTTCTAAGAGCTAATTTTAAATTTTCAAAGTCGGCCACTTCTTTTGCAAAAATGATTGTCGAGTTTGTGGTGTATTTAATTTCAAAGTTATTTTTGATTTCCATTTTAAGTCTCTTCACCATTTCGCGATGAGCAGACACATTACCGTCAATAACGATTGGGGGACATCCTGTAATGATTTTTTTATTTGGGGTCCGTGCTTCTTTTGCTTTCGATTTTATAGTGAGGTGTTTATTGCTGTCTTCATCCGATGACTGTGACATTGAATTGAATTTTCGAAACTTCGTTTTTTCCTCTTTTTTGCGTGGGTTCAACGGCTTGAGTTTCTTCTTCCGACATTTCTGATAATGAATAGAATTTGTTTTCCGTTCTGGTTGACCAATAAGATATTTTTGCTTGTTTTATAAGTGCTTCAAATTTTGTGTAATTTTTTGGTTTAACGAAACCTGGTGGCGTGATATCATTCACTTTCATTTGACTGGACTGCGGGATGGAGGTGATGGCATTCAAATCATCATTCGTTTTTTTTTGTCATATCTAGTTTCTTTATCGTTATTTGCTTAGGTTTTTTGATTAATTTTTCATACTGCGATGTAAAATTATCTTCTAAGTTACTAGGGGTCCCTTTCTTTAGATCAACTTCTTGCGCCCACGTGAAACCTGGTGTGGAATGTACCTTGGCTTGAATTATGGTTGTCTTTTGTTGTTTTAATGTATTTTGCGAATCTGAGTTTTCATCGCTCGATTGGTCGCCTATAGTATCTTCCTCCATTAGATTATTATCTATGCTTGAGATCAATTCAGCCCCCTCAAGGGTAGTCGTATAATTCATATTGTCGCCCCTGCAAGTAGAGATAGATAAATGTGCACTGTAACCCCGTTAAAATCTAATCTAATCTGTGTTCTCGCATTCTAGACACTTGTTATAGTTGGCTTCTAGACACTTGTTTTCATCGGTAAGATTGTAAATGTTAATGTCTTGTTCTGGTAAGTTGAGACTTAGTGTTAGTCGAGTTTCGACGTTTTCTATGATCTTTTTATCGCTAGTTTGAGTGTTTATGTATTCTAGACCCTTGGTAAGTGCATCTGTGTCCACCAAATCTAGACACTTTTTGTTCAGTTTAACAATCACTGGATTTTCGTTTGTGTTACAATTAAATGTGTATTGCTTCGTGATCCTCGTCAATATACACTAGATTATTCAGCTCTGCCGTATATTTATTATGTCTACGTTAACTGCTAGTGGCCGTGGTTCGTCTTCAACATTTGGAGGAATAACAATTTTAGGAACTTCCCTTTCACTTTTTTTGATGTGGCACTTAGTTTATCAGATTGTTTTTCATTTTTAATAATTTTAGATTTAAGCGTACCTTCTCTTATTAACTTTTTAGGGGAGGATTCCACTTTAACAGGATATTTCCTTTTCGTTTTCACGCGAACGTTAGTATCACTTTTCAAACTTTCTGAAGTAAACAACTCAGGCTTTAGCGAGTTCAATTTTTGAATTTTATTACGTAACCTTCGGGTATACTCTGTGAGGTACCCGTAATTGGGCGAGATGATCCCAGTGAGAAATCTATAGGTGAAACTCTATAGTTTTCTCCTGAACAAACTCTTTCAGATTTATCCACTTTAAAAATATTTAATAATAATTTTCCTATACAAAAATTCAATACCAGCACTTTGAATATTAGCAAGGAAGTGGTGCAGTATTCATCTATGGAAAAGTTTAGTATTATTTTATTTTAAAAAAATTACACAACGTGAAAAGTTCACGAAACCTAAAGGGTTTGTTACTATCAAACCTAGCTGGCTCTCTTGCAAGGGTTTGTTGGGGCCAAACTGCATGCTGCCACTTAGAACAGATCAATAGGTGTCGGCTCCGATCAAAAGCTCTATTATGCTTGTAGTGAAAATGAGGGATCTGATAAGGTTATATAAGATGGAATGTCAAGAATGTTGGGATCAAAGTCAATATTTGAGAATTTTGAGATGAAGATTGTTTACTGAAGTCGTCATTGTGTTTTGTCGTAAGTTGAGTTTGTGAATTCACAACTGGAAATGGTGTATTTTGAATTTTACTCTGATGTGAAATAAAATTATGTTTTTTGCCGTAATATTTGAAGCCACCTTTTGGACACTGGTTTAGCTGATGTACTGCACGAGAAAAGCAGTTTGTACAAAGTTTTAATTATTTTGTTTTGACAAGTGCACCTTTGACCAAAAGAGCTAAAAAATCGTCACAGTAAATTATTGAATGATTTTTCTTACAAAAGTAGCATGAATAATGTTTTGAATTGCTTTTACGGGTGTTTTCATCAGTGGTTAATACAAATGATTTTTTAAAATAAGAATTTTTGTTCTGATTTTGTTTATGATTAGGTTGTCGATTTTGACTAGATTTCGAACCTTCCTTTTTTTCGTGCATGTGTCTAAAAAGTTTGCGCAATTTGTGAGAAAAGTTTTAAGTTCTTGTAAGGTGGGAGTTCCCCAGCAATTTTATACTGCTCCCAGTCACGAAGTGTTGCAAGACCTGACTAACTTGATACGAAAAAAAAAATTTTGAAGGATCCCGAGATCTAGTGTCTACTTGGATGTTTTCTAGACGTTTCAGGTTATTTGTTATTGTATCAACTGATGCTCTTCAGAGGAAGGATTTTCCGCTTTGATTTCCATTAAACTAAACATGCACTACTAATTTTTTATTATCGAAACGGCCACATAATGTTTTACATTTTAGGGGTAATTAGTTTCTGTAATAAAAATCGACTGAAAACATTGAGTGTTAAGTCCCTCCAAGGCCCCATGCAAAATATGAAATTTGGCAATAGTGGTGATATATGTGCAATTGTATCTTTTTTTCGTATACTCCGGCAAATTCGGACCAAAGCTGGTGAAATTGAAATGTTTTTAAAATACTCTATTGAGAGAAGAATTATTCATTGTTTTGAATTGAGCCCGACTAGTGCATATGTCTACACTGTATTGAAAACATTCAGGATATAAAATGACGAGCAGGTACTGTTGTATTAACTATGTTTTTCTAATTCACTGAACCCAATTGTCTCAATTGGAATAACCTATTTTTGTGAGATTGGCAAAATGATTTAGCTTTTTCTCTCCCAATATCACAACTCTAGAATATTGTTATTGTCAAAATGTGAAAGACAATGCTATATAAAAAAATAATCCCATCGAAGTTCAAACTTGTTCCTATCTTATCAAAAGGTACACATTCCAAAATAGTATTCAATATGTTAAAAATAGAACAATTCTGAATTTATTTCAAACGACCCTTATAGAATACAAATGGAATTACATTTTATTTTTGTGTTTGCCGATCAAAGTTTTCACATTACACGTGTAATATCAGAATTCGTGTGAGGCAATAATATTCATTTCTTCAGACATTTTGTGCCTCGTTAACATGCCATATTTCAGTCTAATGGTGATATTTAATATACCTTTGGTATTCTGCCATATTTTTGTAATCTGTTACCAGAGTTTTTTAGATTTTGTAGGAAATATATTCAAGTGAAAATTCAGATATAATTTATTTATACATTAATTTAAACCACTCACACTAATTGTACTCATCTAACGGATTTATTTTTACTACTTATACTACTTACTATTTACACATATACTATTTACAATATTTACTATAACAATGCGCCGACTCTGTACCGCAATGTACTGTTCACCGAGCTGCCGAGCTTATATAAAGCCATCGATATTTCTGGGGTGTCACCGTTTTTGGGAGGCACTCTTATTCCAGAAATTGACTGCCCGCTGGACGAATATTCCTAGAACTTCAACCAGGAGTTTACTACACTGTCCCTTCTTGATGCTACTCATACCAATGAGATACTTCCTGCGTACAAAGATGGAATTGCGAACTGGATGTAACTAGATCTGTATATGCCCAAATCTCCTCTTAGAGACAAAAGCAACTTCTTGATTCATGCAGCGATTCTTCGCAACGCAGTGAGCAATAGATACATCGTTAGAGACTTGAAATGGGTCTTGTTGCTTTTTCGTCGTAATACCAAATCGTGCCTCCCTTCTTTTATACCTGAATTCATGGAAACCTGGGGACGGAATCTTCAGTTCAGATTAGAGAGTCTGAACTAGAAAGCATTACGGCACTCTTGAAGAGACCCAAAAAGGTCGAAACCGGTCGGTGTACTATGCCCAGGGTTGGAAAAAACCTAAGAACTAAAGATATATATTTGGGTTTTTAGGGTTTTCAGGTTTTTTAGGGTTTTTTATGGTTTTAAAGGTTTTAAAAAATCACATTTTAAGCAAAACATTGATATTATATATGTAAATCAACATGAATTGGTAAATCCCCGGCCCTGCAGCATCCTATAACTGTATGTGTCTGTACCTTTAATATTTATGATTTGAATGAAATTTAAACTAGGAAAAAAAACTTTCTTTTTGGGTGGGTAATTTTAGATTTTAGTAAAAGATGGCTGTAACAGGAAGCTTTTATTCAATATCTTAAAAGAAAATAGAGAAAAACCTAAAAACCTACAATGGCCATATTTTAATAAGTAGGATTGTTAAAAAAACCTAAAAAACCTAGGTTCAAAAAAACCTGTAGTTGCCAACCCTGACTATGCCCTTCTCCGTTCGGTTGCGAATCACTACAGATATCTGTATCGACAAAAGGGTCGATCCACGTTACGTTCTTCGAAGGGGATATAAATCAGTAGTCTGCGTGGTATTAGCCAGGAAAGTAGTCGCTTTTCTCTTCGAAGTACGGTCAGGCTAATATGTCGAAATTTTGACTAAAACGGAAGTACAGTAGAAAACCGAAATTCATTTATCATAAAGACACTGCTTTTTATCTTTTTATTGTCAATAAATATGTTTCTCAAACAAAATTTCCATTTGATTTATAATAAGGACCTAATCTCAAGAATCTATAAAAACATTTGTGAGTTTTTATTCACATTTTTGTTTTAACATTTCGGACTTTTCGTGTCCTTCATCGCAAAAATATTTACTGTAAAGAGACAGTTTACAATTAAAAGATTATACAATATAAACACTTTTTTTTAAACAACTTCACAAAACAAAAGCCTTGCAACTGCATGTCAAATAAGAAGACGAAACGACGGTTTTGATTTAGAGTCAAATGAAACACTTTCACAACGACGGTACAATACATTATGTTAAAATATCATAAATTCTGTAGGAAAAACAAAATTATTCGACTATAAGTTGAACTGGTATTTGTATCGTATATCTACATTAATTATGATTATAAAAGAGGAGAAAACAAACTCATTTGACCGGAATGTTATTGGTATTCTTTTGGATTAAGGTGTTTGTTATGTTATCGTCTGTACCTTCAACTTATAAACATTTTTTGATGTGGATACTTATTTGATTAAATTAAAGTAGATCTTAGATAAGTTTTTTGTATCAGATTTGGCATTGATAGAATGTTTTTTTGCATTTCTATAATTTCGTATAACTCTCTTTTTTTATGGTTTTCGATTCTTAGTATTTTTGTGTTGTCATAATCAAAGGTTTTCTTTTATTTTAGCTTAACGTGCCTCGACAGCGCAGGTCATTGGCACAGAAAAATAATTACAAATATTTACATGATATTGAATAACAACTATTACTAATTTTTAAATTAGATTTTATGGTAGAGATGCGTAGCTTTCAGAAACTGTAAGTCTTTTTTGATCTCGGTGGGACAGTGGAGCATTTCCTTGAGGTTGGGCCTTAGGTCGAATCGTTTATATGTAGCGGAAAATTGTTTGCAGTCAGTAAGTAAGTGCTTAACGGTCAGTATAGTATTACAGCTATGGCAAACAGGACGATTTCCTGAAGACATCAGATGACCGTGTGTGAGTTTGGTGTGGCTGATTCGAATTCTTCTGATTATAGCGACCTCTCTCCTTGTGAAAAAGCTAATTGAGAGAGGAGAAGTAGATGAATGGATATCGTGAAGTGCTGTCGTACTGTTGCGCCACAGATGTCGCCAAGATTCTTGCGTGACGTTTTTGAAATGGAACTTGAGGTCGCTGGCGAGTTGAACTATGTGTTTTGGATTGTTGCTAGGGGCAGCTTCTTTCGCGTGGCGATCCGCAGTTTCGTTACCAGCAATTCCAATGTGAGATGGTAGCCAGATGAGAGATACTGTTATATCATGAGTAACGAGAGTTTGATATATATCATGTATGTTCTGGACAATTGGGTGGTCAGTGAATATTGATTTAATTGATAAAAGGGAGGAAAGGGAATCAGTGCATATTGCAATATTTTTGTGGGGGAGGGAGATATATTTAAAAGCCTGAAGACTGCTATGAAGCTCACCTGTATGGACGCTACACACTGAAGGTAAAGTAAAGGAGCCTATGAGTTCATGTTTCGAGGTAACTGCACAACCAACTCCGGAGTCAGTTTTGGAAGCATCTGTGTAAAGTGTTAAATCGTAAGATTTTTTTTTTAATATTTCAAGGAATGCTTTCTTTAAGAGTGCAGTGGGTGACTCATGTTTATTAGAAATGGTGAGTGAGGTATCGATTATAGGAATAATTTTGGTCCAAGGAGGAAAAGAAGGTAGTGGGAGCGGGGATGTCAGAGAGAGGTCAGTATCTTTGAGTAAAGGAGTGAGCAATTGGGGAAGAGATTTGATAATTGTTCGAGGGTTAGTAGGGAGATTAGTCGTTGAAGTGAAAAGTGAGTGAACAGGATTGAATGGACTGGAGGATACTGAGAAAGCATATGAAAGAAGTAGAGATTGTCGTCTTAAGGGAAGGGGTGATTCATTAGCTTCAATATGGAGACTAGCAGGGCTAGAGCGGGAGGCACCAAGGCAGAGACGGAGAGCGGTATTGTGAACAGAGTTCAGCAAATCTGTGACAGATTTGGGGGCTGACATGTAAATAAAGCAACCATAGTCAAGCTTTGAACGGATGAGAGCTCTGTAAACTCTTAATAATACGATTTCGTCGGAGCTCCAGTGAAAGTGACTGAGCGTCTTTATTATGTTTAATCTCTTTAGATAGATGCCTTTGAGTTCATGGATATGGTGTTTCTAGTTAAGTCGAGAGTCGAAGGTTATTCCGAGAATTTTACATTGATTTACAGTGGGTAAGGGTGAATTATTAAAGAAAATGTGAGGTAGAGGAGAAGATGTTCTTCTTGAAAACTCGATTAATTTGGATTTACTTTGAGATAAGAATAATCCCAGGTTAGAAGATCTATCCTGTAGAAGGTTTACTGCGGTTTGAAGGAGTTTGCAAGTGGATGAAATCGATTTACCATGACAATAAACAATTAGGTCATTAGAATATTGGACATATTTCATGGGAGCAGGAAACTTGCAATAGAGCTCGTTTATTGTGAGGATGAATATAGTAGAACTTAATACTGATCCTTGAGGGACACCAGATTTTGTGGGTGAGGCAAGGAGAGTTTGCCATTAGCGGAAACCCTGAAGGTTCTACAAGTTAGGAAATTATGAATGAACGATGGAATGTTGCCATGAAGATTATATTGATTTATCGAAACAATTGTCAATTTTTTAAAATTTTCAATAACTTGTATTATATTGTGGAATTAACTAGAGACCTTGGGTTTTATTTAAAAACACTAATATGAGCATATTCCACGAAGTAAGGGTCGAGACAGTCAATTTCATTATATTGGGAAAGTTTATTTAGTATTGCTGTTCTGGATATCGAGTCAAAGGCACCTTCAATATCAAAGATGGTTGCAACGACGTCCTGGTGATTGTTTATTGCTGAAGAGATATGTGTTTTGAGAAGAACAAGGTTGTCGCGAGTGGATCGATGACGCCGGAAGCCGGATTGGGAATTAGGAATGATTTTGTACTTTTCAAAAAACCAAAATAGTCTTCTATTAACCATTTTCTCCAGGAGTTTGAAGGTAGTGCAAGTGAGTGAAATCGGTCGGAAGGAATTGGGCGATAAGGTGGATTGCTCTGCTTTTTTTATTGGGATAATTATGGATTTGCGCTATGCGTCAGGGAACTGATTAGTATTCCAGATTAGGTTTTAGATTTCGAGAAGCTTAGGGAGAGATGAATTGGATAGTTTTTTGAGAAAGATGTAAGGAACATTACCAGGGCCGGCGGCAGAATTTCTACAAGTGAACAAGGCAGATTTGTGTTCATTTAGGCTGAAAGGGGCGTTGACGGAAGCAACGTCATGAGGGTTTGACTGAAAAGTGGAGGAAGGCTGAATATGAGAATTGTGATAAACAGAATTAGGGTTACGATTAATAAATTTGTCATCAAAATTTTTGTTCGAGTGACTCGGCAATTGTTTGGTTGTCGGAGATAACAGTGTCATTAAATATTAAGGACGGAATCTTAGTACTGATTTTCTTGCCTCGAATTTGTGAAATTTTTTTCCAGACTTGACTGGGATTTGTATTATGATTAAGCGAGGAGGTATAGCTTTGCCATGATGATTTTTTGCTTTGTTTGACTACGAATTTAGCCTTAGCTTTGAGCTGTTTGTGTAGGAGAAGGTTTTCTTGTGTTCTATTTCGTCTAAACCTGTTAAGAGCATGTTTGGACTCTCGGATGGCATTTTCGCAAGCTGAATTCCACCAAGGCACAGTTTTTTGTGCAGAGGAAGTGACTGATTTACCGATGTGAGTCTCTGCAGCGGCAAGTATGTTCTCAGTAAACATTTTTAAAGTGTCATTTATGTTTGCAGAAATAGCTAAAGATGATAAATAAGTTTGGGAGAGAGAAGTAAACTCAGACCAATTTGCGTTTTCTAAGTGCCAGAAGCTTCTAGTTATAGTTTCTTTATTATAATGATTGGATATGATGATAGGAAAATGGTTGCTATCATGAAGGTCATCTGAAACTTGCCAGGATAGGGAAAGTGCAGTTTTAGGGTCACATAAGCTGAGGTCAAGGGCAGAAAAAGAGCCGGAGGGAATGTTGAAGTGAGTGTTGAGTCCAGTATTCAACAAGCAGGTTCCGGAGGAGTTTATGACGTTTTCAATAACTTTGCCTCTAGTGCAACCACGAGTTGAGCCCCACATGGTGTGATTGCCTCTGGATTTGAGGTTAGTAGGATATGAGATGAGTATACATCGCTAGATACAAATATTGAAGTACCACCACTGGCTCTCATACAGTTGGTACGGATGTAATGATAACCTTCAAAGTTTTTTAGCTTGCATTGTTGG
Organism: Galeruca laticollis; assembly: GCA_963921935.1. Classification (NCBI taxonomy): domain Eukaryota; kingdom Metazoa; phylum Arthropoda; class Insecta; order Coleoptera; family Chrysomelidae; genus Galeruca; species Galeruca laticollis. The sequence continues at coordinate 61,070,775 of OY998177.1, forward strand.
TCAATTTTGAAGTTGGTTTTCTGGAGGCAGAGAAAGTCAGGGGTATGGAGAGATACGATTTTCTGAATTCTTTCTGAGCGACGATAAAATCCATCGCAGTTCCATTGAATTAGATAGAATGGTACTAATTGAAGGGGGAAAGAGGTTAATTACTGAGAGGAGTCAGTGGTGGTACCGTAATCAGAAAAAGGATCGTCAGTAAGATTGTTGTGGTCGGGGTGAAGTTTAAATTGAATTTCATTGGTCAGACGTGTAATGCGATTTTTCAAAGATCTTTCGTTGATATTAGAATAAATTAAGGATAGATCTTTCAGTAGGGAAGCAGTGTCGGAGATAAATTTATTGGCTTCAGGTAGAGGGTTGTTGACGCGGAAAGTATTTTCGAGGAACGCAATAAGTTGGATGCTATTAAGGGAGAAGGATTTCGAAGACTCTTCAAAAAGTTTATGTATGATAGAACGTGATTCGGGGCTTATATTGTGACAATCATCTTCAGCCAGTTTGGATTTTTTGGATCTTTTTATTTGCAGATTTTTTTGAATTAGAATTTGGGAATTCTGGGGGAGGCATTGGATTGGGATTATCGAGAGGAGTATTGGAAGGTGATATAGACTGCGAGGAGTCAAGAGTGCTATTAGATCGGGGTCGTTTTTCGCCAGGTACAGGGGAGGAGGGAGTGAGTGGCACTTGAGAGGGTAATTCGGGATTGTCTGAAAAGGTGTCAGTAGTAGCTGGGTCAGCTGAAGTGGAGGGTTCAGATTGACGGAAGTGTTTAATAGTGGGGGAAGGTCGTGGGAAGTGTTGGGACATGATTCAGCGGTATGTCCAGCCTGCTTGCAAAGAGAGCATTCAAGTTTATCAGTATAAATGAATATTCTGTGTGATGCATTTTCATGCGTAATAAGAATCGAAGTTTGCAGTGAAAAATCGTTACTGGTAGGCAGAACGTAAGTTATACGGCAGAAGCTCAGGACATGTGCGTATTCGTCATCAGGCGAGCCACATTTGACGTATGAAATAGGGGAACTAAGTGTTAATCCTTGGTCATACAAGGATTTTTCAATAACGGAATGTGGAATGCTAGGACTGACATTGGAAATAAGGATTCTTTTGGTGGGGGAAAAAAGCCGACGAATAGGAATGACATTGGAATTAACTAAGATGTTTTGATTCGATTTTAGAAAGTCATCGACTTGAGTGGTAGATGATAAATAAATACATATGCGGCCATGAGAGATTCTGGAAGCGAAATGTACGTTTTTGGGAGAGACAATGTTACCTATTGCTTTGATATAATCGAATAGTACAGTGTTGGGGATAGACGGCATAATGATGGCTTGATCTCGAGATGGTACCGGTGGAGGAGGTAGTCTTGCGGAAGTAGCCGCGGCATAAGTTATGGGTGTTGAAGGGGTATTTGTGTTTATTTGTTTATTGACATAGATTGTTTAGTGGGGGTTGAAGAAGTGGTGGTATTTGAGAGCAATGGTTATGAGAGGAGGTTTGACATATTGATGTGATCCTGGATACCAAAATCACAATCAATAGCTAGGAATAGAAATAAAAATATATAAGTAAATCTCAGCTCAGATAAACAGTCTGTAACTCAGTGACTGTCTTATTTATTTCCAACACAAATAAGTAAATTCAAGGAATATTTACCAATTTTGCAGAGAAACAACACTTTACAAGTTTTATTATCATATTTTAATGATTACAAAAAATACGTTTTCAATTTTTCATGATATTGACGACTTCATAACGATCCGACTCTAATGAGTTTTGACTCGTGAATGAGTCAGAAGTTTGTTTGTGTTCAGAAACGTGATTAGTAAGAGGTCTCTAGGTTTTCTGTCATATTTGTGGCCATTTGGGCGGGTTTTTAAATGTTGACTAGTTTGCACTTTCACAATCTTTACATGAAATTTCATAGATAACGTGGCTTTTTTGTCCTTGAGAATTTTTGATTTTAGTTTGCTAAAATTAGATTTAAGAAGATTATGTTCCCTGTGCGTTACTGTTATGTTGTGTTCTTTAAAAGTGCTACTGAAAGTCCCGAAAAATATGGTAAAGAAACATAGTTTTGAGATATTTTTTGTGAAATATTTCTAGGTTGAGTTTGGTTGTAAAAAAGTTGGATACGGTTTGTAAAAATTGTGTTAACTAGTTTATCCGGGTAATCGTTTAATGGAGAGCTTCTTTATCTTTTTTTTATTGAGTTTTCCCGGTATTCGCAGTCAGAGAGTTTTACAGCACGATCCGCAAGTCCTATGCCTACAGATATTGTCTGCAACTGGGTGCTGGGAATTAAAATTCACGTATCTAGAAGACCAAGTTTCCTTTGTACACCATTCTTTTTTGATAGTGTTGTTTGTGTGGCGAAGAATTAGGTCCAAAAAATTTATTTTATTATGTTGTTCCCTTCCAAAAGTAAATTATAGTTTATTGTCAAATCTATTAAAATTATCTAGAATATTTTCTATTTGTTTATTGGTACTAGTGCTATGCAGTTATCCACATACTTAAAGAAAAAAGGAACTTGATATTTTATGCTTCTAATTATGAATTCTTCTAGTCCCTTCATCACAAGCTGTGGAATGGATGCACCCATTGCACTACCTTCTGTTTGTTTAAATAATTTTTCTTCGTACAAAAAATATGTAGAATTTAATGTTAGTTGCACTGCTTTCAAAAATTTACTTAGAGAGGTATGTCAGCTCCTAATAATCACGTTTCTGAACACAAACACACTTTGACTATGACAACACAAAAATACCAAAAATGGAAAACCATAAAATATTATGTATTTATGATGTACCAGAAATGGTGGAACTAAAGGAAGAAATACTGCAGATCTAGAAAGATATCATAATAATCCTATGTTTGGAGGACACGTAGAAATGATAGATTATAAAGAACTGTCATTAATATCGAAACAACAAAGAAGCCACTTCACAAAGAGGAATGTGTTATAACTGACATATCGATGAAATAATTCGATATTGTGTACATAGAAACAATAGGCCCATATGTTAAAAATATTAGTGGTAACCCTTATTGTATTAAAATGCTGTGCGAATTAACAAAATATGCAGTGGTGATACTTGTAAAAGATGAAGAAGCGCAAACGGTAGCCCGAGGGATGTTTGACAATGTTATACCTACTTATGGTCTTGTGAAAGAGACCAGAACAAACCAAGGGACAGAGTACGTTAAGGAAGTTCTTATTGCTTTGACAAAATTGTTAAAGATTGAACACAGCTTTTCTAGAGCATATCATCTCGAAGTCATGGGGAGTTGTGAAAAACTTTATACGGAATGTAAAGAATATGTTAGACATTTTATAAATGAGACAAATAATACGCTATAATGTTTGCGTATTGCTACAACACCGCTCCTAATACATACCACGGCTATATGCCCTTTGAATTATTATACTGGAGAAATGCTAGCCTGCCAGATAATCTTAAGACAGAAATAAAATCTCGATACGATTTTGGAATATATCAAATCGAACTTAGGTATAAACTTCAATTTTCACATGAGCAAGCCCGAATATATCTCAGAAAACATAAAGATTAAAACGAACATATCGCTTCACCTACATTTTTCAAATCCCTAGATTTTGTATTGTCAAAGGGTGGCGACAGAACAAAATTGGATTCACAATGTTTGAGTCCATTCCAAGTCATGAAAATAAATGGCGTTAATTATGAAATTGAATTAGATTCAGGTAATACAAAGATGGTTCATAAGAACCGATTGTGTCGCTATAATAGAGACATTTCGTTGCATAACTTGGAGTGAAAGTGAAGAAAGTCAAATACAATTAGACAGAAACTAGAAACATGTGACAGTGCTGCGATCGTTGCAAAATAAACAATTACTTGTATTGTTAAGTAGCAGCATTAATATAAGTGTATAAATACGAAGCATAAACATCAGCAGTAAGTTGAAGGTGTGAAGAAATTGCATAAATTCACGGCCACTTACATGATTATGTAGAGTGATCATTATTTCTATAAAATAAGTATGATGCCAATGTATTGTAATTCATATTGATATCATGCTGTGCTAGTAACACGAACAGATGACATTTAGTTTTAGTCATTTAGATTCAGTTAAGATCTTATCGAAATATTTCTTCTTCAACCGATTATTAATTATAACGAATTTTATTCATTTTCCGAATATGAGAACATGAGAGTCGTGTGAGTGATACTTTTTTTGTGAGTGTTCAATCGCAACATGAATTTTCGCACGAATATCTTCAGTTTGCTTTATTATTTTCTCGAATAATGTCCAACCTCGGAAATTCTTTCATAATATTTACCCTCTTTTTTAAGAAACATGAACACTCACTTCACTTTTGTTGCTTTCATACTTGTTCGAATTTCATAACGACGGAATATACCCTCCAACGTTACGATTTTCGTTTCAAATATTGCACTCTTTTATGTAAGAACTGCATTGCATTGTACATATTTATTCTCAAGTGAATACAACCATCCTCTTATGCACAATCTCAAGAGACTGTTTGCGTAGTCACTCCATTTGTATAATTCCATGCCATAGTTAAAATGAAAAGTGATTTATGGAGAAATGAATACAAAAATAGCAATTCCCACTTCACCATTGTTTTATTTAATAAAATATGAATAAAGTCATTAGAAAAACAACATAAGATCAAAGATATTTGAGAGAGACTTTTCAGTTTATTTTCCAGATCATGAAATGTTTTTCCTTCATGTTTATCGTTTTAGATCACTGAAATATTTTGATAATGTATTATGTCCTTTGTGACTTAATCTAATTTCATATTTTACAGATTAATTTGATACTTGTTGAGAAATTATCTCATATAAAATTTGTTACGGTTTCAAAAACAATTGAAATTCAAATAAAATAAATATATCAAAACAATGCCACTGGTAAGAAACCAAAATTAGTTATATAGTAGATCGAATTCTGTACTACTACTAGACTTGCGAGAAGACGATGGTGAATTTCAAGCGATACTTATCGATAAATGGCTACTGCACGTGAAAAGGAAGAGTATTAATTTATGGAAAATACGGTTAAGTCATATTCGAACCAAAACGACCCAAACTTTTCATGTGCAAAAGAGGATAAATACCTGTAAAGAATATCTACATATTTTGTGAAAGGCTTAATATGTCATATAAGATATTATTAAAAATCGTGAATATAGAGTTATATCTAGTTAACTCCTTATTCACATCATAATGATACATATTTATAGTGATAAATTAACTCCAATGTTAAAATGTCATATACCTGGAAATGTTATTGTCACTTTGCCATCGATAAAAAAGGTGCATCCTTTTTTATCGCGATAAAAACTTCTCTTCCTCAATATCTAGTAAGCGGACGTCACTTTTACACAATGACAATGAGTCGCAATTATTGTTGTTGTTCATCCATATATTCTGTCGTTAATTTATCTTGCCAAAAAACACTCGAGCTTTTCTTTTATTAGATAAATTCCTCTTTGACTCAAAGTTTTGCCAATCACTAAATTTGCTCGAAAAACTGACATTAGATAAAATCGCTCCACCTTCGGTGTCGCGATTTTATCATGTCAGTTTTTCTCGTAAAATTAGTGATTGGCAAAACTGTTTCGTTGCAAAGAGAAATTTATCCGATAAAAAAAAAGCTCTTGTGTTTTTACTGTTGATAAATTAACTCCATTGTTAAAATGTCATATACCTGCAAATGTTATTGTCACTTTGACATCGATAATAAAAGTGCATCCTTTTTTATCGGATAAAAACTTCTCTTCCTCAATATCTAGTAAGCGGACGTCACTTTCACGCAATGACGATGAGTCGCAAGTTTGGTTACTTTTAATTTCACAGCAATTAAGTGTTGGCAAAACTGGAAAAACTGTCAACTAGTCTGTCAGATTTTTGAATTTTAAACATATAGTGCTTTTACAGTTGTGTATTTAGTAATTGTACTTTCAAATAATCGAATTTTATTGTAATAATAAAAATAATTATTGTTGTTGTTCATCCATATATTCTGTAGTTTATTGTATTAATAAAGATAATTATTGTTGTTGTTCATCCATATATTCTGTCGTTAATTCATCTTGCCAAAAAACACTGGAGCTTTTCTTTTATCCGATAAATTTCTCTTTAACTCAAAGTATTGTCAATCACTAAATTTGCTCGAAAAACTGACATTAGATAAAATCGTTCCACCTTCGGTGTCGCGATTTTATCATGTCAGTTTTTCTCGTAAAATTAGTGATTGGCAAAACTGTTTCGTTGCAAAGAGCTGCTACAACCTATAAAGTCTGAAAGCGGAGTAGGTTCAGCTATTGTTATAAATAACAACGACCACAAATGGTCTTTAAGATCAGAATGTTCAGTTTTTACAGCCGATTTGTATGCGATATGGCAAGCACTGTTATTCTTCATGATGTCTGAACATCAAAATTGTGTAATCTGCACAGATTCTTTAAGTGCGATACAAACCCTGGAAAATCCATTTACGAGAAATACTCTATGCCAACAAATTTTAGAGCTTGTCACGCATCTTGACTCTAATAAAAAACTTGCAACTTCTTGTGGACTCCAGGTCATTCTGGTATTCAAGGAAATGAGTTGGCTGATGAATGCGCCCAAGCAATCTACGCAATCACCAGTAGACGAAGGAATCTACATTCCCATCGAAGACTTTAAAACTGAAATTAAAAGTATTTTAAAGATTAAATGGCAACAAAGCTGGAATTACTTCTCAGGGCAATTGCGACTTGTTAAACCATCGGTTGACAAGTGGTTATACTCCGAAAATCTAAGTCGATATGAACAAGTAAAAGTATGTAGGTTAAGTATAGGACATACTCACTTGACACATTCCTACCTTCTATGTGGCAAGCGGCGCCCACGTTGTGAACACTGCAATCGTCATCTGTCCGTAGAACACCTGTTTTCATGCGACTATTATACTTGGCAAAGAAACATCTTCGGTATAAAGTCAGATATAACCACAACGTTAAATAGTAGGAGACAAGTACTACTTTATCTCAAAATAATTAATAAGTTAAATTAAATATAGTAAATAAATTAAATATTCATAGCAATTTGAAGAATCCGCTATATACGATATAACTTACACAGGGGTTTTTGGTTGGTAGGTCATGTGAATAAAGTCCAACACTACTCTCATGAGGGAACACGAGTTTTCCCCCTGCCACCTGATGAAAATAGCCAATGGCCTTAGGAGTCGACGCTCTATAATCCTAAAAATAATAATGATAATAATAACAATAATAATGGAAGCAGAAGCAAAAGAATGAAGAAGAAGGTTGGGAAGATTAAGAATGTATACAGAACACACACACAATATGACCCTCTTAATAACAATATTGCGACAGTGCTGGAGATAATGAAACAAAAGCTCAGTGTATACGCACAAAGATTACGAAGATATAAGAAAAGTAAGGAACGCAGAGACCACAATGTGCAATTTGGGAACCAGAAAATATTTTACAAAAATATCCAACAGCAGATGCCTGAGAACAACCAAACCATCCCCCAAACGAGGAAGAGATGCAAACATTCTGGGCAAACATATGGTCAAAAGAGGAACACTTTAACAGAGACGCACTCTGGCTGAAAAAAATTGAAGATAAAGCAAATAGGATACAACCAATGGCAGAGACAATTATAACACCTGAGACGCTGAAGCTTGTGATTGATAAACTGGAAATGCCCGGGAGTCGATACTATTCAGAACTTTAGGATAAAGAGAATTCACGCCTTGCATGGAAAGATGCTAGAACTGATAAACCGATTTTTGGAGGATGGAGACTCAGTACCAGAGCTATTGTGTGAGGGAAATACACTGCTGATACCAAAAAAAGGATGTCATCTAACCCAGCTGATTACAGACCAATTACATGCCTTAATACGTTTTACAAAGTAATAACAGCCTGCATTGCCGAAAATATTACAAAACATTGTGACTCCAACAACATCCTAGGTAAAGAACAGAAATGTTGCGTGTAAGGAGCAGTTAATCATAGACCAGATCTTAATGTCAGAAGCCATAATGAAGCAGAGAAACTGATTTACAACCTTTATAGATTACCGCAAGGCGTATGACTCCTGTCCCCACGATTGGCTTCTGAAAGTCCTGGAAATTTATAAAATAGATAAGAAACTGATCACCTTCTTGGAAAAGATCATGAAAAAGTGGCGCACGACCTTAAACCTGAAAACACCTCAAATAGCTTACACCACAGAAAAAATACAGATAAGAAAAGGTATATATCAAGGAGATACATTGAGTCCACTGTGGTTTTGTATGGCCCTTAACCCGCTAACGGACCTGTCAAATGACACGATGAAAGGATTTGAGATGAAGGATGAGAACGGACAAAAGCACAAGATCAGCCATCTACTCTACATGGACGATCTCAAACAATACGCAGCAACAAAGACAGGGCTTCAGTACCAACTAAAAGTAACCGAAAGTGTCTCCGAGGATATAAAGATGAGATTTGGGGTAGACAAGTGCAAAATCCAAAGTATAAACAAATGGAAACTCAACCAAAACCTAACATATGAAACCGCCTACCAAGAAACAATAACGTCAATGAATACGGATGAGCTGTATAAATACTTAGGGATGAACCAGAGCAAAACTATCGAGCAAACGCTGATTAAACAACAACTTAGGAGCGAATTTCAGAAAAGAGTGAGAAGGGTATTGAAAACATCCTTGAATTCCAAGAACACTACTATCGCTATCAACACATACGCCATAGCAGTCATCACTTATTCTATGGGAGTTGTGAAATGGAGCAATACAGACCTGGAAGATATTGACAGATGGATCAGAGGTCAACTGACCAAGTTTAGAAGCCGTCACCCGGAAAGTGCTGTGGAAAGAGTTTATATACCCCGCAAAGAAGGTGGATTGGGCATAGTAACCTCTATTACATGAACATTCGTCAAATTAAATCAATGAGAAGCTATTTCCATAGAAAAGCAAGGACTTCCGTGCTTCATAATATAGTATGCTCTCAAGATGATAAATACACCCCATTGAACCTAACTAATCACTGTGACATTCACCCAACATATGTACAAGAAAGACGAGAAGCGTGGCAGAGGAAAGCACTGCATGGAAGACATCCTACTATCCTAGCCGCAGAGGGCACAGATAAAAAGTGGTCGAATCACTACTTACGAACAGGGTACCTTTTCCCTGAAACTGAAGGGTTCATGATCGCCATACAGGATCAAGTTGTACCAACTAGGAGCTATCTCAAATATATCATTAAAGATAAAACCGTGATAGATGACACTTGTAGAATGTGTGGCAGGATGGGGGAAACCATCCAACATATAACTGGAGGATGCAGCTCTCTCGCCGCATCTGAGTACAAGAAACGCCACGATCAAACAGGAAAGATAGTCTGGCTTCCAAATATAACTTGATACCCGAAACAGAAAAACTCACTTATAAGTATACACCAGCAAGCATCCTAGAAAACGTTCACTACAAATTATACTGGGATAGAACAATATTTACTGATCGGACAAATGCAGCAAACCGGCCGGATGTGGTTCTGTGGAGCCTGAGAGAAAAACAGGTATGGATTATCGACTTGTGAATGATAACAACATGGAAAACACAATCAACCTAAAGCTTCGAAAATATGATGACCTCGCTCAGTATATCAAAGAGCAGTGGAAAGTAGACCAATTTACTATCCTACCCAGGGTCCTATCCACAACAGGCATTATACCACGTCAGATTGGTAAGGCTGTGTATACTCTTAAAATCAGTCCATCTGCAATTGGAAAGATGCAGAAAACAGCTATTCTTGGCACTTGCACCATTGTAAGGAAAGTACTGGGAAAATAACGCAAAAAGTGGAAGGTCAAATATGCTTTGATAGATTTATATCTGTATATTTGAATAAACCACACTCAGACCAAAAGGCCTGAGTTTATGTAAAATGCCTTAAGAAGAGAACTAGTTAAAATGATAATAATAATAATAATAATTATAATAATAATAATAAACGTCTTTATTATTTTCAATCAAAACACAAATACACATAAATTAAATTGAACTCAAATACTTTTGAAAATGAAGGGCGAAGTTTATTTTCAGTTGTACATTACTGCACGACAGAAAATACTCCTCCACTTAACCCAAAAGCAAATCTTGTGTAGTTTTTAATTGTTAGTTGATGAAACATCAAATTAAATAAATCAACTACTTTTTGCAGACCAAGATAAAAAAAATTATAATGAAAATATAAATGTATTAATAAATACAATATTAGGTAGACTTAAACATTAAAGAATTTATAGTTGATTCCATGAGAGGAGAAACACGAAGCGGGACAGCTCATGAGAGATAATATACCCACAAAGCGAGAGAGAATGCGAATTAACTTTTTTAAGTGAGAAATGTGCAGGTAGATATTTTGCGTTACTGTTAAATTTGATTGTCTAATATATATTTTTTGAGGGATCTTCTAAATGTAGAAATATTATAGACCTTAAACTCGGATGGAACGGCATTATAATGCGAGTAACTTTGGTATGAGAACGAGGGCCTGAAAGACTCAGTCGTGAAATGAGGAACATTAAGTAAACCTCTTCTTCTAATATTTACATTATGAACATCTGAACGATACGTAATTTTGCGGTGTAGATAGGAAGGTTTCCTGTCAAGAATTATTTTATAGCATAAGGTAATAAAATGAAACTTTCTTCTATTCTCAATATGTAACCATCCAATCTCTTCAATTGATGAGATACTCGTTGTCATCTTCTTATTCCAAAACTGATCCGTAGGCATGAGTTTTGAACTTTCTGAATCTTATGTTTATACAGGTGAGTTAGATTAGGTCCGTACAAAGCATCTGCATATATGAATAATGATAGCACAAGTGTTTCACAGAGATATTTTTTACATGCATAGGAAAAAGGTTTCGATTACCATGTATCATTTTAATATTACAATAAGCGCGTTGTAACAACCTATTTAAGTGCCTTTCAAATCTCAATTCAGAATCTAATATAACTCCTAAATTTTTTGATTCACTTACCACTTCCAATTCTTCATTGCCAATAGTAATATTCACTACATTTGCTAAATGTTGTCTGTTTCGCTTAGTGCCAAGCAACATGACTTTAGATTTTGTTGTATTTATAAGTAGGCAGTGTTCAGTAGCATAACAGATGAAATCATCTAGATTATTGTTGACAACGGCACAAGCGTTATCCACATCAGCATGCCTGAAGCTTTAATACAACTGAGTATCATTAGCTCTTAAAATTCGCCACATATCTTTTGGTTTATTGTCTACTGCTACCGAACTGATGGACAAAATATGCCCCTTTCTCTCTTTTGATGGATTGGAATGTAAAATTTCGTAAATTTTTATAGGTTTGTGAAGTTGCTTCAGATCTCGTTCTTTTATACTTTCTCAGAGCTTTGTCTCTTTCGACCATCATTTTCTTTATAGGAAATGTTATCCACGGTGCTTTAGGTTCTGTTACCCTGGAGGTAACAATAGGAGCATGAATATCAAGCAAATTATTCAAACATTGACTAAGTAAGAAACCTTCCCATCCACCGTTTCCTGATCATACATCCTAAAAAACACGTGTCAAAGATATCACGTTGAAAATTATCATCATCAAAATTTTTAAAATTTCTATATGTAACAAGTTTAGTACCTCTCTGTTCATTAGATATTTTCAACTCACAAAATACCATTGGATGATCTAAAATTACTTGTTGTATAATACCTTTATTATAATTAGTACCTTCAGGAATTATTACACAATCTTAGAGTGTTGCAGATGTCGCAGCGATTCTAGTAGGTTCATCAGTTACTTGACATAGATTGAGTGATACGCCAATAAATTAAAATTAAAATCAACCATACAAATGATTTCATCAACAGTCTCCAACATCCATATTGAGGCAAGACTATATTCAAATTCATCTAAAAACATATTCGTATTTTGGTCATGTGGTTTGTAAATAATACCTACAGCAAAAGATTTCTTATTAATAATCACCTTAACCCACAATAATTGTTCCCAAATGTAGTCCAGTCTACTAATATTTATCTCGCCACGTATGCTACTTCTAACATAGATACATACTCCCTTACCATTACAATTCCTATCAGCCCCGTATAAGCGATAATTACTAATATTTATAATTGAATTAATAACCGAATTTTTTAACCAGGTTTCGCATATCAAAAAAATATCAAAGCATTCACACAACCAACTTTTAAGAAATCCATTTTTAAAAGTTCCTTAACTAATTTTTATCAACAGTAAAGTAATATAGAGTATCAAATTAGTTTCAAAATCAGCAAAAACCATCAACAATGCAAAAAACCACCACAAAGGTGTGAGTCAATTGCACCCAAATTGCTGGTGCTGCAAAATTAATCCTATTATGAGTTAACGTACAAAGATTTAAATAAAACTGGGTAAATTTTTGTTCTATGGCAGAGTATGTGAAGGTATTATGATATATATTCTAAAATATTTTAGACAGAAAAAAAAGGAATCAAAACACTCAGACCAATTAAATGCTGTCAATGTCACCTATGGAGACCAACTTCCTAATTTGATTAGCATTATTAAGTTTCAGAAACACGTTTCCATGATGTGTCCAAACGGTTCCATTCCTACCCACTTTATTCCGTGCAGCTTTCAAGATTTTAACTTTATCAGGAGTAAGGTCTTCTCTTACGATAACCTTGGTTTGTTTTAAATGTTTCTTATTTTTGTAGACCAGTTCCTTGTAATATACACTAATATTGGTCTGACTATACCCCTCACCCTCCTTCCCATTCTGAAAGATGATGCAATAACTTCTTCACTAACATTCAAATTCATTGTTCCTCTTACTATGTCCAATACCAATTTGCTGCAGACCTCTCCTTCACTTTCTTGTAATCCATAAAATAACATGTTGTGACTTCTAGTAGCTTAGTCCTGTTTTTCTTGCTTTCTCACCAGAGTTTCTATAATTCTATCCTGTTCTTCTACTCTTTTAGTAATTTGCGCATTGTCCTCCTTGAGTTTCTGAATTTCATCCTCAAGTTTCTTAGCAATGTTTTCAGTTATATTTTTCGATATTTTACTAATAAATTCCTCAGAAGTTAACATAGTCGTGACCAAAGTTTTAACCAACGAGTGCAATTCGTCCTCTCCCTTCGTTGGGTTTTTACGAGTTCCTCTGGATTCCATTATGAGAAAAAGAAACAATAGGCCTAATATATTTTGATGCAGTTTTACACTTGAGTCAATTCATCCATATATACACATTCACAATTTATAAGAACACTAATTTACTTTGCACGTTTTACTACAACTTTATCGATTTTAATGCAGCAAACCACAATAACACGTCTTACTCGTATCAACTCATACACAACGAAAGTCACTATACCCGACGAAGGACGTCCAAAACAAACTTGCCGTCGCACTATACATTGGCTGGACTTTATGAAGCTTTTAAAGCCAATCACCCTGAAAAGTTGGTAAATCAAAAACTTTATGAAGAAATATTACATGAACATAAAAATTAAGAATCCTGAAAAAGATACATGTGGTACTTGCAACAAGCTACTAATGAAAATATAAATGGCTCAAAATTCTGACGAAAGAACAGGTATTCAGCAAGAGCATGATCTTGTAGCGGACCAAGGATATTTGGCCAAAAACAAGAATAGAACAATCGTCTATGTGGAGCCGTCAATGAGTGATTTCAAAATATCAGAAATTTTAGCTGATTTGGAAAATATTAATAGGAACTTAGATGATAACAACAAAGATTTGACGAGAACTCGCTTTACTAATATTCTTAGTAATTTTTCACATAATCACAAAAATGGAAGACATTGCATGATGAAGTATTTTTTTGAGTGTAGAGATTTTCTTAGAGAGCATCCAAATTTATATATAGTAAGAAGTGATAAAGGTAATGTCACTGTTGCCATGTATAGAGAGGATTATATAACACGCTCTGAACAACTTTTATCTGAAACTAAATATTATCAAAACATTCCTAGGAATCCTCTCTGCACATTGCAGCACAAGGCAAATATGTTAGTAACCTCATTTGAGAAATCTAATTAATTCCTAAGGAGTTGGCTCAAAAACTTAGATTTTACAATTCAATAATTCCTAGAATTTATGCACTGCCTAAGATTCATAAGCAGATTTTAGCGATGAAACCTATAATATCATCGCTGGACTCTCCTAACGGGCACATTACACAATATTTAGCAAACATTTTGACCAAATCTTATAATTTTGAAAATTATTATAACATCAAAGACTCTTTCATATTTAGTAGTTTTATAAATAATCTCGTTATTCCAGATGGTTTCGTTCATGTCAGCTTTGATGTGGTCTTACTTTTTACAAATTTACCCTCAAATGTCATTTGAGACAGCATTTTAGCACATTGGGATGATATTCAGCCTCATTGTCTACTGACTTTATCAGCTTTTAAAGAGGCACTTCAATTTGTTTTTAATTCTAATGTTTTCGTTTTCAATGATAAATTTTATAAACAGATTTTTGGCACCCCAATGGGGTCTACTTTCTCACCAATATTAGTTAATTTCGTTTTGCATGCCCTCATTGAGCATTCTATTGATTCTTTAAATTTTCCAATTCCTTTCATCAAAAGGTATGTGGATGATTTGATTCTCGCTCTTCCTAATGATAGAGTGCAGTCTACATTGAATTTGTTCAACTCTTATAATGAGCACTTACAGTTTACTGTCCAGAAAGAAGAAAATGGTGTTTTACCGTTTCTAGACATGAAAGTGCATAGGGGAGATGACAATATTATAAGAACTTGTTGGTATAGAAAATCAATATACAGTAATAGATTTATCAGTTATTGGTCATGTCATCCTCCCAAAAGAAAAACAAATTTAATTCTCTCCCTTCGGGATAGAGTGAGAAAACTATTTCATCCAGATTTCCTAAACAACGATCTAATTGCACTGAAAGACATCCTATTTCAGAACTCATACCCTCCGAAGTTTGATAAACAAATTTTTAAACAACACTCCGACAATTTTTATTAAAAATAAGATGTTGTATCTGATTCAGTCCACAGTAGAGATTTGTGTTTTGGTTCATTACCGTACATACCTCATTTAACACCTGACCTTCTTAAAGTTTTGAAGGGTTCAGCTACTGTTAAGGTTGCAACCTATAATTTACATACGATTAACAACCTTTACACTAAGGTCAACTCAAAGTTGAGCATATGTGATGTGTCTAATCTTGTTTACAGCATTCCTTATAACGAATGTGATCAAATTTATATGGGCCAGACTTCTAGATGTTTATCTAGGAGACTGACTTCACATAAGAGCGACTGTAATACTGCAAAGTTGTCTTGTTCTTTGGTGGAACACGTTATTATTGGTAAACATACTATGAGTTTTGATAATACATGCAAGGGAAAAAATTACAATAAGAGACTTTTTCTTGAGATGTGTCACATACATAGAAATTTAAATAACTGTCTAAACAAAAAGTCTGATCTTGATGGCAAAATCTCTTCATATCTATTAACTTTGTAGAATAACTAAATTATTTCATTTCTTGACTTCAATATTTATATATTACCCTGTAAACTCTTTTACAACACCAATTCATATCATCACTGTGTAAATATATTCGATACCCAAGTTGCTAATAATATCATTAGAAGATTTGGTCTTCTTTTTGTTTCTTGACAAAAACCAATACCTACTGACTTTGGAATAGACACCTTTCTCCCTTGGTATATCGTTTTTCATAAATTTCCGAAAGCTCAACTAGTAAAAAAATAGTTTTCTTTTGTTTTTATCAGCCCTATAGTGACCGCATCCCTACTAGACTGTTCGCATATATATATATATATATATATATATATATATATATATATTAAGCCAGTCCTCTAGTATAGATAAATATTCATATATTAGATTGAATTAAAAAGGAATTTTTTTTGTATATACGTATGGTGTATCATTAGACACTACCTAATTAAGAACAAAATTTAACATAAAACGAATGAATGACTTAAGCAAATGTATTATAAAATATTGAGTACATCAATTTAATAAATGGATTAAGGATAAGGAATAGAATGGTAATGATAATATAGAAATTAATTCTTAAGAAAATGTTACCTTCACAAATAAATCCTAAGGTCAAGTCAATGTCAACAATTTTCATTAAAATCAATCTGAACGCTGCTATGTCCACACTTGAATCGGGAAAAGGATGTTAATTTGTTCAAAACCTAAAATAATAAGAATTAATAATCAAATCACTAATTTATTAACGATATGCAAATACAATAAAAAGTTGCAATTTGAAAAAAGTAATTTATAAAAATAAAACTGTATGAAATATGACATTCGGAATAAGAGCCATATTGTATGTCATAGAAATCTAGTAATCAAATCGAAATCAATGAAGGAAGTGATTGAATCTAGTTATAATATTGCCAACCTAAATTCAATGAGTTGGAAGTTAATATAAAACAGAGAATGTAAATTTGAAATTAAGTTAGAGTTAATATAAAGCGAAATTAGTGCTAATTAAAGAATTAAAAAATAAATCATAAATTTAGATTGTAGAAATTGTATATTAATTGTATACAAATTTACTAAAAAAAAAAGGAATTACAAGGATTGAAACCATTGTAATACATGTAAAAGACTATTTATATATTCTATAAGATATTGTTAAACCATTTATACAAGTGATTTCACTCTCCAAGACTATTTTAATTGAAGAATTCAGTATTTCCATAAAAACAACATTATCATTGACAATTGTTGAATAAAATAACAAATTAGGAGGCTGTGTTTTAGAGATTGTAAAAATGTTGTTGATTTTTAAAAGAAAAGGGAGTCGAGAGTTAGTTGGGGAATGAGGAACTGTGATGTAATTCTCTGAGAAGATTTTTGAAAAAACTTTAAAGTAAAAGTAATGATTTTAAATCTAAATCAATAAAAAATTCATAATATTAATGTCGATTAACCCCTGTGAAAAAGTGAAACGTGCCGAACGAGTATTTCTTGGGTAAGGAATACCTAAGAAAAGAGACGGGATGTTGCAGGTCCACCACGCCGAGATTGGAATATAAGGTCTGTGTTATTTGAGTTTTTTTAATTTGGAATTCCAAACAAACAAAGAAAAAGTGAACATTTGAAATTAATTTGAACATTTAAATTTGAATAATCTAAAATTGGCCAAAGAAACTTTAAAATAATTAATACCAAATTTTATCCATGGATAATTAAAGAACTCTAATTTTCTGCAACAATGATTTTAGATATTAAATATGTACTTACTTTTAAAAAGTTTTTCGTTTGTAAAATAATCAAAGTTCACACCACTCATAAATGCTTTTCCAATCTTAATTTCTGCTTTGCATGCTGACCTATTCTTATAACTATCAAACACACACTTAATTCACAACTTGAATTATATATGTAACTGTTTAATATAAGTTTTCAACCATATTATTCTAAATGCACTAAATTGATGCACATTGAACTGTTAAACGTTTGCATCCTCCATGTTAACTGTGTACTATAATTTTGTGACGACGAGAAACGTTGAACCGGAAGAGTTGCTCCGTTGCGCCGAAGCAGCTACTATAAGAGTTCATTGCGCATGACCATCAAAGAATACAGGGGAGGTTCAGGAATATTTGTGTGTGTAAAATTTTGAAGATTTCATCAACAATTTATTAAAATATTTTTATTTAAGTGTTGGTATTTTTCTTATTCCGGTCAATGTCCATAACACTTTTCACGAACATTGTTTAAATCATTCATTCGATTATCATATGGTGAGATGATTGAAATAAAGATATACAATTTATTCAGGAATAGACCTATCACGAAATCATAATAAGTAAATGTTCATATGTGTAAAAATTTTTTCTAATAGGTGTCCAGGACTCAAAGAGAGAAGTCTCATGCTTCCGACTGCAATATAAAATTTAAACAATACATACAATTAAAACATTTTCATATAATCATATAGGGCTAGCCGAAGGTAAAAACGGGTAAATAAAGGTAAATCATATAAATATATAATAAAACATAACAATATCCACTATAAATTGGCACCCAAAAACGTGGGGCGATTATAAAAATAATATATTAAAAAAAAAAATTAAAAACAAAGAACAATGGACAATAGGAAAATGATGTTGCGCGATGGGAAGCAGGTTGGAAATGATAGTGGATCTGAGGAGGAAAGAGAAGGAAGAAGCCATGGAATGGGAGATTTCCAGGTGCAATACCTCATCCAAGGACAGCAATCGGAAGATGATGCACAGGAAGAAAGGAGAACAGGAGATGAAGAATATGGAATAGAGGTAGAACGAGTAGAAGAAGGATTGGATAGAAGTCAAGAAATACAAGAGAGAAGGGAACAACAAACAAGAACAAGGAATGATAACCAAATGATGGATTTGATGCAACAATTGTTGAACCAGATGAATACAATGAAGGGAGAGTTAAATGGAAACATGAACAAAATGGATCAAAAGTTGAATGGAAAAATAGACAATATGAATGGAAATATAAATAGCATTAACGGAAATATGGATAGAATGGAGCTTAATTTGAGGGGAGACATTCATAATATTCATGAAAACATGAACAGATTGGAACGGAAGATAGAAGAGGTTAGATTTGAAAACTGCAAAGAGATTAAGGAACTTAAGGAGAATCAAGAAGAACATAAGAAGAGTATTCGGCAAATACAAGAAGACATAGAGGAAAATAATAAAAACATAAAACAAGAAATACAGGAAAATGGTATGAAAATCAGAGAAAACATAGTAGAAGAAGTATTAGAATTTAGAAGAGATCTAGAAGAATATTTACCAGAGAATATTAAAGTAGAGGTCTCAAAACAAAATAAACAAATAACAAAGGAAGTGGAACAGATGAAAGATAACGTAAATAGAAAATTTAAGGATTTGGATGGCCGGATTGAAGAGAGAACGGGGATGAGTCTAACAATAACCGACGACATAAATCGACAAATGAATAAAGAAATCGAAGAAATGAATCGGAAATTAAGGATCACGATAGAGGAAATGGAGGAAAATTTGAGAAGAAATGGAGGAAACAATATATACCCAGGAAATTTCCACAATTTAGAAATTGGAGTGAAATTTGATGGGAATATTAACAATATACATCCCAAAGTATTCCTCAAAATAATTAGAAACAAAATTAAAGGAATCAGAGATATTGTTGAGATCAAGCTTATTATAAGGAGCATATTACAGGGCCATGCTTTATTGTGGTTTTGTAATGAGGAAGAACTAATACAAAGCCTAGAAGAGTTCGAGCAACAATTCTTAGCCTATTTCTGGGGAGAATTGCAACAAGCAACATTCAGAGAGCGGTTATACTTCGGGAAATTTGATTATAAGAAAAGCAAAAACCTGAATAATTATGCGATGCAGTTATATAATATAGCCCAGTACTTAGATCCGGGAATGAAGGTGGAGGAATTAGTGCTATACATTGGCAGACATTTCAATTCAGAAGTAGCTGAAACAATAGCGCTTCATAATATTAAAGCCATGGATAGTTTATCAAGATATCTACAAAGAGTGGAACGGAGCTATACAAATCATAACGATACAAGAGACAATCGATTAAATGAAAATGGGGATGGACAGAATAGAAGAGAAAATGAAAGGAGAAATGATCAGAGAAATTATGAAAATCGAAATTACGAGAGAAGAGGACCAGGACGGGATGATAGAAATCCGAGATATGATAATTACAGAAACGGAAATGGAAACTATCGTAATGGGTATCAGAATGGTAATAATGGGAATCGGAATAATGGATATAATGGAGGAAATTACCAAAATTATGGAAGACGGAATGATAACGACAATCGTAATCGGAACTGGCAACAATACAGAAGAGAGGGGAGAAATAATGAAGAGGACAGAAGAAATGAAAACAGAGACAGGAATTATGATCAAAGAGATAGTCGAGGAGGTGAAGATAGAAGACAGGTGAACATGATACAAAACCAGGAAGAGATAAGAAGGGATAGTGATCAGGGCCCGAGTTCTGATCCAAATTTCGAGTAAGTTGCTCTTATGTGCATAATATTGTCTATTCTTCTAAATATCAACATCCTAGAGAATTTATATTAGATGAAGAACCAACAAACCCAGAATTAAATAGATTAGTATTTATAGAGGGAACTTTAGATAACATTAAATGTAGAGTTTTATTAGATACGGGTTCCGAAGTTTCCATTATAAATCAAAATATAGTAGACAATTTAAAACAGGACAATATTATGGTGATAAATACAAATAAAATATCATTAATAGGGGCAAATGAAAGAAAATTATATGAAACTACTAAAACCATTATGACAAACCTAGAATTAAATGGTGAGGTTTTATCAGTACAATTGTTGATTGTGAAAAATTTAAAATATGACATAATCATGGGTACAGATGAATTAAGTAAACATAGAATTATAATAAATTATAAAATGCAAAACATAATATATAATAATCATACAATACCGTTTATAACAAATTATCAAACAGATATAGGAAAAAACGAATGTGCAATTGGACAAATAAATCACATTGCTGAAGAAGAACAAAACATGATGGAGGAATTATGTCCGGAGGAATACAAACAGAGAGTCTATGAATTACTTGATTCTCACGAAAAGCTGTTCAATGAGGAAGTATGCGTTGCGACTAGATATGTTCACAAAATTGAAGTCATACCAGAAATAAAAAATTTTAAGATCAAAACTTATCCTATATCTTATAAATTAAAACAAGAGGTATATCATGAAATTAATAAAATGTTACAAGACGGTATTATTGAAAGATCTAATTCACAATACATAAGTGCAATAACCTGTGTAAAGAAGAAATCGGGGGATATTAGAATATGTTTGGATGCTAGGAATATAAATACATTTACTAAAAAACAATACGAAAGTCCATTAAATATTGAAGGTATATTTGGAAGAATTACAAAGGCTAATATATTTTCAAAATTAGATCTAAAGCATAGCTTTTGGTTAATTCCATTGGATCATCGTTGTAGACAATACACTGCATTTATGGTAGATGGAGTGGTGTATCAATTTTGTGTAGTGCCATTTGGACTCCAAAGTTCTTGTGCAGCCTTAGTACGAACGTTGCATACAATCTTGAATCCGTATGAAGATTTCACTCTCCACTACATAGATGACATTTCGATTTTTTCTGAAACACAAACGAAGCATCATAAACATCTGGAAATAATATTAAAGGAATTAGAAAATGCCGGACTTAAATTAAACTTAGAGAAATGTCAGTTTTATAAAAGAGAAGTGGATTATTTAGGATATGTTTTAAGTGACACTGGTATAACAATGAATCCTGAGAGAATTAAAGCAATCCTAGAGTATAAAACACCACATAACTTTAGAACTTTACGAGGGTTTCTAGGTATCATCAATTATTTCAAGAAGTTAGTTCCTGATCTAAGTAAGAGAGAAATTCCTCTTATAGAATTATTAAAGAAGGATATTGGTGGAGACCTATCATCTCATATTGAAACTGCAAAACATCGTGTAAAATGGGATGATCTGGATGCAGCATTTAACGGTCGCATCAGAACTGGTAGCATCTCAAACCTGAAGCATAAGGATCCCATTGCATTTCTCAAAGATTGTAGGGCTCTCTTTAAACGACGTATACATAATATATTAAAAAAGGAGGTAGATGTTAAGGTGAATGTGGCTTTCGGAGGTGAATTTGAAATTGTTAAAGGAGATCAGATTCTCAATGAGTTTAAATATTTTACAACGAACAATTCACCAATTTACAAAGATACAAACATTGATGACTGGTTTGATACTAAAGTCGTTGCACCTATCCTTAAAGACCTGGAGGAGTTTCAAGAACGTGATAGTGGTTGGGCATTGAAGAAGGTGGTGAACTTAGGCGTTAACATCAATAAATATACTCCACAACTGGGATCCTCGTATATTGATTTACCAGCAGAAATAAAAAAGAGGAAGGCATGTATTAACGTCAATAATGAAGATGATTCTTGCTTTGCTTGGGCGGTGACGTCGGCACTGTTTCCTGCCATGAAAAATGCGGCTAGAATTTCACCATACCCCCACTATTCGACCATATTAAAACTAAAGGGAATTCAGTTCCTATGACTATGAAGCAGATCCCCAATTTTGAGAAGCAAAATAATATATCCGTAAATGTTTACATTCTACAAAAAGATAAAAAGACCTTCATTACTCTACCAACTTACCTTACAAGAAATAAGATGAATAAACATGTAAATTTGTTGATGGTGCAAGATAAATATGATGAAGCGCCAACGAAATATCACTTTGTTTGGATAAAGAATCTATCAAGACTTCTGTCCACTCAACTCAGTAAACATAATTGTAAGAAATACTTCTGTGATCGTTGCCTACGCTATTTCAGATCCCATGAAAAACTAGATGTTCATCTTAAATGTTGCAAGGGTCGTTGGACTTTTTATGTGAAAGATGTTTACAGCCATTTACTACAGCGGAACAGTTGGATGCTCACGTCGTAGATTGTATGAAAATGAATGATTGTGCTGTTAAGATGCCAGAAATGGGGAAAAACGTTCTTAAATTCAAAAACTATAAGAATAAGGTAAAGGCACCTTTTATAGTATATGCAGATCTCGAGAGTGTTTTGAAGCAGACTGGGGATTCTAAGAAGCCACAACAGCATATTCCTGCAGCCGTTGGGTATTACTTCAAGTGTTCATATGATGATTTGCTTTCCTTTTATAAGAGTTATTTGGGTGAAGATTGTATGCGCTGGTTTGCTGATGAGCTGAATCTGCTTGCTCAAGATATCAGTACGGTGTTCCTTTGTCCTTATGGAATTCATATGACTCCTAATCAAGAACGCCAGTTTCAAGCTGCTACCGAATGTCATATTTGTGAAACACCATTTTCCGCTACTGATAAGAAAGTCCGAGATCATGATCATCTCATTCCCGAAAACAATTATAGAGGTGCAGCGCATGAGGGGTGCAATATTAACTATCAGGATTCGCCTACTGTTAATGTAGTGTTCCACAACTTATCTGGTTATGATGCAAATTTCATCATCGAAGACATTGCTACCCGCATGACTGGCTCTATTGATTTGCTTCCTATTACAAAAGAAAAATATATTTCCTTTACAAAACATGTTGAAGATGCACGAATCCAATTCAGATTTATCGATAGTTTCCGATTCATGGCGTCATCTCTCGATAAACTCGCCTCATATTTAACCGAATTTCCTAATTTGAGATCACAGTTTTCTGGTGTTCCCGACGAAGAATTCACAATGTTAACTAAGAAGGGGGTGATGCCTTATGACTATTTCAATTCTTTCGACCGCTTTGAAGAAACAAGGTTACCTCCTATCGAATATTTCTATAATAATCTCGAAGATAAACCCTGCTCACGTAAACTTTATAGTAGAGCACAATGCGTCTGGAATACGTTTCAATGTCAAACCTTAGGTGAATATGTAGAGTTGTATATGAAGACTGATATCCTTCTTCTTGCTGACGTTTTTGAGCAGTTTCGTTCCAGTTGTATTGCTACGTATAACATCGATCCCGCGCATTATTATACATTACCAGGATTTACATTCGATGCTATGCTGAAACATACTGGACAAGAATTGGAACTTCTCACCGATGTAGACATGTTTTTGTTTGTTGAACGTGGTATACGCGGTGGACTTAGTCAAGTTTGCGGAAAACGTCGTGCTCGAGCTAACAATAAGTATATGCCCACTTATAATCCTTCAAATCCACCGAAATATTTAATGTACAATGATGTGAATAATCAATATGGATGGGCTATGTCACAATATCTCCCTTATGGAGGATTTGAATGGTGTGGCTCTAATATAGACGTTACAGAAATTGCTGATGATGCTTCTGAGGGATACATGCTCGAGGTTGATTTGGAGTATCCTTCTCATTTACATGATTTGCATAAGGATATTCCATTTTGTCCTGAACACCTAAATCCTAAGACCATGATGCCTGCTACAAGATTAAATGAGGAGACTAAGTTGATGGCTACCCTAACTAATGAAACAAAATACGTTATACATTACCGAGCATTGAAGCAAGCGTTACAGAATGGGCTTCTATTAACAAAAATACATCGAGTATTGAAATTCAAGCAGAGTTCATGGTTAAAGCCCTACATTGACTTAAACACTGAGTTACGTAAGGCTGCGAAGAATGAGTTTGAGAAGAACCTATTCAAACTGATGAACAATGCCGTGTTTGGTGAGTATTGCTAGTTTTATATAAATATTTCTATACTAATCACTTTTTTCTAATTGTTGCAGGTAAAACCATGGAGAACGTGCGCAAACGTGTTGATGTAAAGCTAATTTCTCATTGGAGTGGTCGATATGGTGCTGAATCGTACATAGCTAAGCCCGAGTTTAAAAATAGTACGATTTACAGCGAAAACCTAATTGCCATCGAATTACGGAAGCTGCAAATATGGTTAAATAAACCGATATATGTAGGAATGGCAATTTTAGATCTGGGTAAAACTACGATCTATGATTTTCACTATGAGTACATGATGAACCGTTTTAGTGAGAACTGTACTGTGCTGTACACCGATACCGATAGTCTTATATATGAGATTCGAGATCAAGATCCATATGAAGTAATGAATATTGATTGTTATAAATATTTCGACACCTCAGACTATCCTCTTGATAACGTTTATGGAATTCCTCAAGTTAATAAGAAGGTTCTTGGGATGATGAAGGATGAGAACAATGGTATCATAATGTCTGATTATGTTGGGTTACGGTCTAAATTGTATGCAACACGGTTACTTACCTCTGAAGATGATCTAGCAGAAAAACGAAAACGTCTTGCGAATGATGGTTTTGAGAAAGAAGAAATAGACTGTCTAATTCGAAACGTTGGAATAACTAAGAAAGCTAAAGGGTAAAATCGTCAGTTGTGAAGACCGTAATCACGTTTGAAGACTATGAAAATTGCCTTGACACCTTCACACAGAAAACCGTTTCCCAAAATCTAATTCATGCCGACAAACATCTAGTCCATTCAATTGTTCAAGATAAAGTAGCGTTGAGTCCTGAGGATGATAAGCGATTTATTCTTCCTGGTTCCGATGAAACCTTACCATGGGGCCACTATTCCATTGATGCCTACATGGATGTTGACACCATTATTCCTTAAAGATTTATATAAAAAGTATTGTTATTATTTTCATTTATTATACTTTTCAATTTTATATTGTACAATAAAATGTTTATTCAATTGTTCTTTATTTTGATCCCCCCCCCATTATCGACTGAGCATGGGTGACGTCATCAGCATGGTGCCCTTATGGCTTTACATGTTTACCTCTTGTCTTCTTCGTATTTTATTCCACTTCAATCCCACCAAACCTTATACACGTAAAAACATACACACTTTTTGTATAACCCCCGTAATCCCCGTAGACGCTACCCAAACCCCTTCGCTTCTTCTAAACCACCCTCTACCTTATACACATAACAACATACACACTTTTCGCATAACCCCCGTACACCCTTGCGTAATCCCCGTAGACGCTACCCAAACCCCTTCGCTTCTAAACCACTCTCCACCTTATACACATAACAACATACACACTTCTCGCATAACCCCCGTACACCCTTGCGTAATCCCCGTAGACGCTACCCTCCCCCGTGCTACCCTTCCCTATTCGCTTCTTCTAAATCATTGCATAACCCCCGCAAAGAGCGACCCCCAAAAATTTCCCCGGGCCGTAGCCGCGACCCCAACCGGGCCCCCCATCCCCCGTAGACGCAGCAAGTGCTAGTATTAGCATCTTTGCACATCCTGTATACGATAATATTCTAACAAATATAATATCGTTTATTTGACTTCAATCTAACCAATAGCAGAGATATGTGCTAGTGCTCTAATGGCATCTTTGTACATCCTGTATACGATAATATTCGAACAATCATATTGGCGTTTATTAGACTCCAATCCGACAAATAATAACAGAGATATGAAGAAAGGCCTTTACACTTGCGCAGATCGTCGAAATGTGTCTTTTTAGACCTACATGTAACGGAAAACATGCGCAGTATACGGGAAAAGTAGCTACGCTACCCCAGCTACCCACGGCCGTTTTGGCACTCTGGTGACAAATAGTTGTTAGCGCCGTTATGGTAATGATGGCAAGCGACACCAATGTAGGTTAAATTTTGCATAACTTCCGTACACCCTTCGTAATCCCCGTAGACGCTACCCTTAAAACCCTCTTCGCTTCTTCTTACACCCTTACTTGTGTAATACCCGCAGACGCTACCCTTAAAACCCTCTTCGCTTCTTCTTTGGCGGCCCGGGCCCCCCATCCCCCGTAGCCGCTACCCCAACCGAAACCCCCATCCCCCGTGCTACCCAAACCCCTTCGCTTCTCACACCAAAAATTGCTGACGGCCGCCGCATGCGCAGATCGAATGGAGTCAAAAATTACCACGATGGACCTTGGCGATTTCCCATGTTAATTTGCATAAGGAATGAGCCAGAACCCGCCTAGCTCCTTTACTTATTAGTCCCGTTTCGAATATATTATTCTTCTATTTTGCAAGGAAAATTCCTGATTGAAATATCCGTCTGCGCCAGGCATACACAAGCTAGGGCTCCCGGATATTTTAAATCTTGAGTTCCCAATTGCAATACTTTTTCCGAGTCTCCTTTTGTGAATTTAGTTGATATCCGCCCCGTGTTTTAACACGAATTTGGCTTATATTAGTTCCGTTTCGAATATATTATTCTTCTATTTTGCGAGGAAAATTCCTGATTGAAATATCCGTCTGCGCCAGGCATACACAAGCTAGGGCTCCCGGATATTTTAAATCTTGAGTTCCCAATTGCAATAGTTTTTCCGAGTCTCCTTTTTGTGAATTTAGTTGATATTCGCCCCGTGTTTTGACACGAATTTGGCTTATATTAGTTCCGTTTCGAATATATTATTCTTCTATTTTGCAAGGAAAATTCCTGATTGAAATATCCGTCTGCGCCAGGCATACACAAGCTAGGGCTCCCGGATATTTAGAATCTTGAGTTCCCAATTGCAATACTTTTTCCGAGTCCCTTTTTTGGTGAATTTAGTTGATATTCGCCCCGTGTTTTGACACGAATTTGGCTTATATTAGTTCCGTTTCGAATATTTTATTCTTCTATTTTGCAAGGAAAATTCCTGATTGAAATATCCGTCTGCGCCAGGCATACCCAAGCTAGGGCTCCCGGATATTTTAAATCTTGAGTTCCCAATTGCAATACTTTTTCCGAGTCTCCTTTCTGTGAATTTAGTTGATATTCGCCCCGTGTTTTGACACGAATTTGGCTTATATTAGTTCCGTTTCGAATATATTATTCTTCTATTTTGCAAGGAAAATTCCTGATTGAAATATCCGTCTGCGCCAGGCATACACAAGCTAGGGCTCCCGGATATTTTAAATCTTGAGTTCCCAATTGCAATACTTTTTCCGAGTCTCCTTTGTGTGAATTTAGTTGATATTCGCCCCGTGTTTTGACACGAATTTGGCTTATATTAGTCCCGTTTCGAATATATTATTCTTCTATTTGGCAAGGAAAATTCCTGATTGAAATATCCGTCTGCGCCAGGCATACACAAGCTAGGGCTCCCGGATATTTTAAATCTTGAGTTCCCAATTGCAATACTTTTTCCGAGTCTCCTTTTGTGAATTTAGTTGATATCCGCCCCGTGCTTTAATACGAATTGGGATTGTATTAGTCCCGTTTCGAATATATTATTCTTCTATTTTGCAAGGAAAATTCCTGATTGAAATATCCGTCTGCGCCAGGCATACACAAGCTAGGGCTCCCGGATATTTTAAATCTTGAGTTCCCAATTGCAATACTTTTCCGAGTTTCATTTCTTTGAATTTGGTTGATAGTCGCCCGTTCTTTAACACAAATTTGGTTTATATTTAAATCTGGTTAACTCTAGAATTGCCTTCCGTTTTCATTACCTTCCCCGAATTTTGTTTTAGTGGGATTTCGTGATATTAGTTCCGCCCTTTTGATACCCTTCTTGATTTTGTTCAAAGCTTAGGGAGATGTCTGACGAGTAGATATAGAGTTCCCGATCTATAGTATTGTTTTCCCGATTGGATAGTTTTTTTTTTAGTAGCACCGGACCCGTTCGTTACATAAGGGTCTATCAAATACATGAATGAAAAGACCACCAAGCTTAACATAGTTTTGCTTGCCTTTTTTTACCGCTTCTTTTATTTGCATGAACGCTATTTTATAATTACAAACCACTCTCGCTTATGTCCTGCCTGCTTCGTCGCTAATAATACATATGTGCTTTTGAGTATTGTTTATTTTGTATGTATATAACAACTTAGAAGGTATTAATGTAATAAAACTGAAATAAACCTGTGTTGTGTTTTATTGACCTTGTGACGTGCTTTCTTTCCTCAAAAAGAATCACGGACGTCACTATGACACCCACGGCTTCGGTACTTCCTAGTTTTCCTCGGGCGCCAGATTTTTGGGGTGGTTTACTCCACCGAACTCTCGAAAAATACGGCGTCGAGAGTTACCAAGGTAGCCACAGATGGAGGTTCAGTAATTCCAGGGGTCTGTTGTTATGGACCTTTCCGGATATGTAGTGTGCAAACAGGCTTTAATTGCTTACCACTATCAAACAAATGAAACTACTCGCTACTGGGGAAATTATTACTTTTAATTCCACAAATAAAATTGAGTTTTACATAAATGAGAAATTGCAAAGATATCAAAATCTACTACTAAATATCTACGTTACTAATCAAACCAAAAGCGGACTCACACCAAGCAATAAATATTCTAGCTATTTTACAACGGAGGCGGAAAATAACGTGCAGAATTCTACTAGTACGTAGCAGGTGAAAACAGTACAAAGTTCCTAGTAATAATAAGTCAAAATGCACAGAGAAAGCGTTATGGTTGCACTAACAGAGCGTACTATATCGGTTCCTAGTATTTGTGTACCTTTTTAAATAAAGCGGAAGAAAATAATCAATTAACTAGTCTCGGCGGCTAGGTTAATCTCAATAGCCACCGGAATTTCTTAGCGATTTCACTAGATTCAACTAAACTAGGTTTTACTGATCAACACAATGGCCTATCGTACAAGATCAAATTCTCAGATAATGAAAACTACTAGCAGAATGCGAAAACCTCACTTGGGTACCCCTGCTCAGCAGCGAATACTTCTGAGATTATTTCGTATCCCTTAAATTAAATCTGCCTTAGAGGCCTCTCGAATTGATCCCTGCTCAGCAGCGAATCCAGACGAGATTTTTCTACTCAGGTGCAAACGAACTAAATTTTCTTAACAGTACGACGGCCTATTCAGCGGGATTAAATACTCAGATAAACTAGACTTTAAATGTTCTAACTAGAGTTTTACTGGCAAAACAACAGCCTATTGTACGTACTAAACTTTTCAGATAAAATAGATTGACAGTAGAATCCGAAAGCCTCTCCTTCGTATCCCTGCTCAGCAGCGAACACTCTCGAGATTATTTCGTATCTCTTAAATCAAAACTGCCTTAGAGGCCTCTCGAATTGATCCCTGCTCAGCAGCGAATCCAGACGAGATTTTTCTAAGCGAATGCAAAAGAAACTAAATTTTACCAGTACAACGGCTTGTTGAGCGGGATTAAATATTCAGATGAAACAGACTCTATAGGTTATATCTATGATTTTACTAACAAACAACCGCCTATTGTACGAAATCAAATTCTCAGATAATGACAACTACTAGCAGAATGCGAAAGCCTCTCTCGGGTATCCCTGCTCAGCAGCGAATACTTTTGAGATTATTTCGTATCTCGTAAATTAAACTGCCTTAGAGGCCTCTCGAATTGATCCCTGCTCAGCATCGAATCTAGACGAGATTTTTCTAAGCAAATGCAAAAGAAACTAAATTTTAACAGTACAACGGCTTGTTGAGCGGGGTTAAATATTCAGATGAAACAGACTCTATATGTTATATCTATGATTTTACTAACAAACAACCGCCTATTGTACGAAATCAAATTCTCAGATAATGACAACGACTAGCAGAATGCGAAAGCCTCTCTCGGGTATCCCTGCTCAGCAGCGAATACTTTTGAGATTATTTCGTATCTCGTAAATTAAACTGCCTTAGAGGCCTCTCGAATTGATCCCTGCTCAGCAGCGAATCTAGACGAGATTTTTCTAAGCAAATGCAAAAGAAACTAAATTTTAACAGTACAACGGCTTGTTGAGTGGGGTTAAATATTCAGATGAAACAGACTCTATATGTTATATCTATGATTTTACTATTAAACAACCGCCCATTGTACGAAATCAAATTCTCAGATAATGACAACGACTAGCAGAATGCGAAAGCCTCTCTCGGGTATCCCTGCTCAGCAGCGAATACTTTTGAGATTATTTCGTATCTCGTAAATTAAACTGCCTTAGAGGCCTCTCGAATTGATCCCTGCTCAGCAGCGAATCTAGACGAGATTTTTCTAAGCAAATGCAAAAGAAACTAAATTTTAACAGTACAACGGCTTGTTGAGCGGGGTTAAATATTCAGATAAAACAGACTCTATATGTTATATCTATGATTTTACTAACAAACAACCGCCCATTGTACGAAATCAAATTCTCAGATAATGACAACGACTAGCAGAATGCGAAAGCCTCTCTCGGGTATCCCTGCTCAGCAGCGAATACTTTTGAGATTATTTCGTATCTCGTAAATTAAACTGCCTTAGAGGCCTCTCGAATTGATCCCTGCTCAGCAGCGAATCTAGACGAGATTTTTCTAAGCAAATGCAAAAGAAACTAAATTTTAACAGTACAACGGCTTGTTGAGCGGGATTAAATATTCAGATGAAAGTGACTCTATATGTTCTAACTTCGGAATTGTACACAAATACTATGAATTCAAACGTAAAAATAAAAGCGGCTAAGCGTTGGATGATAATAGCTATTTACAGAGAAAAGAAAAATGTATATCCACTTACCGGGTTCACAAAAAAAAACCAGTCACAGTATTCGGTGTAAACACAATTAAATTTTTAAGCAGGAACAGAAAGAAAAAGCCCCGTTTACCTGTATGCTACGTCCTTTTATTAAATTCTCCTACCCCACTTACGAAGTCTCCTCCTTAAAATTTTGAAAATGCGCGCACATTAGCAGACTGGTTTAAGTGAACTTGACAAAAGGATATACCGGATGTCTCAAAAGCAGTACATTTATATAAAAATAAATATTCATAGGTAAATTTCGAAAGAGAGGCGATTTAATTATTAAATAAAATGAAATTTATACTGCATGGTTGCTGGAAATGAAAACATTAAAAAGTAACATCGTTACATCCCCCTCTTTCTTCGGTTAAAAAAAATTGACAAATGAAAGTGAAGCTTGCATTTGTTATATTTTTTTTTTCACTCATTCTTAAAACTAATCGTTACCACCTAAAATAAAAGATTATTCAACAACAATAAAAAAATAACAGTATCGGATCTTGCGGCAGGGACATCTATCCAAATTCCTCACGGGGTTACTGGAGCCTAGAGCTCCTCGTACTTAGGCTGGGATACCGCCGGGAAGAACGTGTCCTCACTCTTCTTACGGTGGAGGCGTTTCGCAGGATTGTATATCGCGGATGGGCCCTAGTGGCGTAGTCCGGAATTTTCATGGCACATTCACAGAGGTCACACTGAGTGCCAACATCTTGCCGGATTCGGGATACTTGTGGTGCTTGGATTTCTACTGAGCATTTTCCTGGCTCCGGTGTAGGTCTGGAAATTTTTCGGCTGGTACAGGTACAGTCTTTCGTCGGCCGTCCGGAACGACCGCAGCTGGAACACTTAAGAGTCTTCTCTATTAAGGTGGTTCTGAGAGTCGGCTTCGCACAGAAACAGTCCCGGGACATCTTACCAAAACGTCCGCAGCGGGAACAAAATAATATGGTTTTTCCACGGTTACAGGTATCGCGACGGTGTCCAGGGTATCCACATCTCCAACATAAGTCCCTTTCAACGGGCAAGAAAATGTCATCGGATGGTCGATTATCAGATAGCCTGCCGGTGTGGATTGGCGCTGGCCGTGTTTCTCGTCTAATCTTCTTCGGGACCCCCTCTAGTACTACCGGCCTTCCTGATCTCACATGGGTATTTGAACTTGATTCGTTAACCGGAGATGACGGGCTCATTGACAGTTTGGTTGGAATTGGGGAGCTTTCGGCCATACCAGGATTGGAGTCAGATCGGTCAGGATCGGCGGCTGGTTCCTCGGATCGCCGCACTGATTTGGATGGGAGATCATCCTCATCCCAACTTTCCACCTCGGATATGTCTAGTATTTCGATTGACGATTCGGAAGCCATGCTGTAAGAAGCAGTCCGGAAATCTAGAAATGAAAAACAGTTTTATAATCAAGTAGCGATAGTAAGCACGAGCAAAACTGCGCGAGCGGAGAGCACCTCACTTCGCGTAGGTTTAGCGACACTAGTTTTAAGCGGTTTCACCCAAAAAATAAAAGAAATCCTACACTGCCTACTAAGATGGCAGTGAACTCAAAAAAAATGAAGCTTACAGTCTCGGCACTAAAACATTACTAGAGTCCGTTGCAGGGCGGTAGATACACTTTACAGTAGCGACCCTGGTCGTCGGGTAGGTACACTCGACACCAGCGGCGCGGATCGGAGCCGGTGGGCCGGAACGGACGGCTCCTATCAACCCATTCGGTCGGCCAAGGATGATCTTTGGGTTGTCGGCATGCGAAGTTGATCACAAGCTGCCGTTCGGATGGCCCAGCAACCATTAGGGGATGGGCAGCCGGGGCGGTTGTTGGCGGAAACACTGGTTCAAAACCATACTGGGTGTCGGTGTGTCTGGTGATCGTCTCGCTGTATCTGATCCAGTCTTCTTCGGGTGGGATGAATAGTTCTCTTCGGACTACAGTCTCCAGCGTAACCGTTTCCAGATACGTGCCGGGTTCAGGACCGGGAGGTGATGGCGGCGGCGTGTTGCCCGGTATATACAGTTCCAGGGCCATCAGGTCTTCTGGAGAGGCGGGCTCGACATTCTGTGTCCATTCGTCGGGGATAGCGAAGTCTACCACGTCCTCCCAAGGTAGTGAATATTCTTCGGAGACAGGGGAAGTCGAAGGGTCAGGATGTGGCACGGCTGCGGGGGGGCTACAGGGACGGTCTGACAAAAAAAATGTCGGGGAAGCGGCGGGGGAGGTTAGGTCTATTATCTCCTCGGTCGGTCGGTGGTGCTCGGAGTCCCAGGAAAGTAAGGGATCGTTCTCTTGCGGCGGGGAATCACGTTTCGCTCTCATCCTAAAAAGTTCTAATTACTAGCGTTACACTGAAATCGGTTTCAAGTCTTCAATATGTATTCGGTTATAACGCTTCCCTTGTGCATCTTTCAAATTGTACACAACAGGAGATAAAACTTTAACCACTTTATACGGACCGGAATATTTCGGGGCAAGTTTCGCGGCCACATGATCGGCGGCGGATGAAAGGGTATGTTCTTTTTTCATTACTGAATCACCTACTGTACATCTCCAGTCACGGCGGCGTAGATTGTAATATCGGCTTTGTGTCGTAAAGGCTCTAGACAGATTCAACCGGACTAAATCAAAACACTCTTGTAATTTGTTCAAGCGAAGTAGGTACTGTTCAGAGACTTCATTTTCGGTATTTCCAGCTTCAGTGAGTGTTTCGAATTCTTCATCGGTATTTCCAGCGTCTTTGGGTGTTTCAGATTCTTCGGTCGTCTGATTTTGTTCCACTTCTCGGCGTAGTGTATTCGGGACGTCGAGATCTCTTCCGAAATTGAGAAAGGCGGGAGAAAAGCCGGTAGAGTCGTGCTTAGAATTATTAATGGCAAACTTCAGGTCGGATAGTCTCAGATCCCAGTCTCGGTGGTCTTGTGCGCAATATTGAGCTATCATGGTCTTTAAGGTACGGTTAGCTCTTTCGACGGGATTAGCTTGTGGTGTATACGGTGGGGTGAATCGATGGTAGATTCCCAAGCCTCTCAACATTTCCTTAAAGAGTTTACTATCATATTGTGTCCCATTGTCTGATAATACGGTACGTGGACATCCAAACGTGGTCAGAACTTCTTCGTGAAAAGCGTTACTTATCGAGCTAGCGGTCGCTTTTCTGATCGGTTTACACTGTACCCATTTTGTGAAACGGTCCTGGAACATGACTATGTAGCAGTTCCCTTTTTTACTGCGCGGCAGCGGTCCAACGATATCGGTACTAACAGTTTCCCATGGACGTCGGTTTCGGGACGGTTGCATTTTCCCAGCTAACTGCTGTTGAGACGGTTTGTATTTTAAGCATTGCATACAGCCACGGACGTACCTGGTTATGTCTCTAAACATTCCTGGCCAGTAGTAAATCTTAGCAATCTTCGCTATTGTTTTTGCTATCCCTAAGTGTCCGGCGGTAGGGGCATCGTGATTTTCCTGTAAAATACGGGATCTTTGTGACTTCGTCACACATAGCTTCCACGGGTCAGACAGTTCAGGCTCACTCAGATCATTCAGGTCCCAAAAATGTCGGTACAGTCGTCCTTCTTCGATGCAGTAATCCGGAAATTTACCTGGGTCTCTTAGCACTTCCTCTTTCTTGTTTCGGTACCAGGAACATTCCTCTGGAATATCGGCTATGCACACTTGCGCTGATTGCTCAGGAGTGTCCGGCAGCGGGTTCCTAGGTAGGGCATCGGCCACTCGATTCATGGCACCTCGTCGGTATTGGATCTCGAAATCGTATTGTTGCAAAAAGATGCTCCAGCGGGCTAGACGGCCAGACGGACTAGATAAAGAATGCAGCCATCTTAAGGATTGGTGGTCAGTTAACACCGTAAAATGATATCCCTCCAGATAGGGGCGCATCTTATCAATCCCCCATACTATGGCAAGACACTCTTTTTCGGTCACTGAATAGTTCTTTTCGGCTGGACTTAAGGTTCGGCTCGCGTAAGCTATCACATGTTCATTGCCATCTATCTGTTGTGTCAGGGCCACCCCTAAACCGTGTTCGGACGCATCGGTCTGCAGCGTGAACGGTAAACTGAAATCCGGGCAACTTAGTACAGGCGCTTCAGACAGACATATCTTGATTTTAGCGAAAGCACCCTCCTGCTCTTCGGTCCATTTCCAACGGTGCGCCTTACGGAGTAACTTGGTCAGCGGAGCTACTGTCTGAGAAAATGCGGGCACAAATCGGCGGTACCAGGAGGCCACTCCTAAAAATCTTCGTAGTTCTCGGACGTTTCTTGGCGCTGCAAACTTCAAAATACTTTCCACTTTTTCGGGATCGGTACGGATACCTTCGCCGGTAATAACATGGCCTAGATATTTCATCGACGGTAGGCAGAAATGGCATTTTTCTGGGTTTATTTTCAGCTTGGCGTCTCGGAGACGGCGGAAAACCTCAGCTAGATTTTGCAGATGTTCTTCAAACGTTTCCCCTAATACGATAATGTCATCCAAATATGCAAATGCATTCGGATCCAAGTCAGGACCGATAATTCGATCTACTAGGCGTTGAAATGTGGCGGGCGCTGAGTGTAGACCAAACGGCATAACTGTGAAATGGAAAAGTCCACGTCCGGGTACCGTAAAGGCAGTGATGGGTTTGCTTGCTGGAGCTAATGGGACTTGCCAATATCCACTCTTCAGATCTAAACTAGAGATATACTTTGCGCGTCGCAATTTATCCAGAATAGCATTTATGAATGGAAGAGGGTAGGCGTCCTTCTTTGTGACCTCATTGACTTTTCGAAAGTCAATACAGAAACGGTTTTTTCCATCCTTCTTCTCAACGATAACCACCGGAGAACTCCACGGACTGTTTGAGGGTTCGATTACTCCTTCTTTCAACATCAGATCCACCTCGGTGTTACAAATCTCTTGCATCTTTGGATTCTGCGGACGGTGTCGTTGCTTAATCGGGGTTGAGTGCAAGAGGCGAATCTCGTGATGGACTAGGTCTGTCGGTCCTTGAACTTTCTCGAATTTCGGTAACTCTATGTCTAGAAATTTTCTCAGCGTTTTCTCTTCTATTACAGTCAAATCTCGGTCTTGTAACGGTGTTATAGTTTCTAGAGGACATTCTTCCCTAGCTAACTCCATATTCTCGTCATATTCTTCTAAATCAGACCGGGATAAGCCGGTGAATGTCCTGAGTTTGTGACAGTCAGTAATCTTATCAGTCTTAACTTCTTCGCAGATTTTTCCATCAGTGGATCCTAGAGGATATTCAGAACTAGATCTCCCTGTATCACCTGGGGGTTCTTCCCAGGCTAACGGAAAGATATCGGTTATTATCCTCTCAGTTTGTCCAGGGGGATGTTCAGTACTAGATCCCCTTTCATCACCTTGGTTTCCTTCCAAGGCTGACTGGGAGATATCGGTCGACATCCCCTCAGTTTTCTCTGGAGGGTATTTCTTGTTATAACAGTCCATATCCTTATCAGTTTTTCCTAGAGGGTATTCAGTACTAGATCTCCTATCACCTTGGTTTCCTTCCACGGCTGACTGGGAGATATCGGTCAATATCCTATCAGTTTCTCCTAGAAGATATTCAGTATCAGATCTCCCTCCATCACCTTCGGCTTCGGGTCCGTTCAAGGCTGACTGGGAGATATTGGTCAATATCCTATCAGTTTCTCCTAGAAGATATTCAGTATCAGATCTCCCTCCATCACCTTCGGCTTCGGGTCCGTTCAAGGCTGACTGGGAGATATCAGTCAATATCCTATCAGTTTCTCCTAGAGGATATTCAGTATCAGATCTCCCTCCATCACCTTCGGCTTCGGGTCCGTTCAAGGCTGACTGGGAGATATTGTTCAATATCCTATCAGTTTTTTTCAGAGGGTATTTCGCGTTATAACAGTCCATACCCTTATCAGTTTTTCCTAGAGGATATTCAGTACTAGATCTCCTATCACCTTGGTTTCCTTCCACGGCTGACTGGGAGATATCGGTCAATATCCTATCAGTTGTTTCCAGAGGGTATTTCGTGTTATAACAGTTCATATCCTTAACAGTCTTTACATCTTCAGAGATTTTACTAGCAGTGTCCAGTTCTAGAGGAGTTTTCGCATCAGATCCTCTTTCCTTCTTCGGGATTTCTCCAGATGTCCTTCTAGTGGGGTCGATAACAGAAAAATTTGTTGTAGCAGGGCCAACACCAGGCAGATTCTCTCCAGCAGTTTCGGTAACCATACCATTTCTTCTAGTGGTATCAGCAACCATACAGTTTGTTCTAGTGGTGTCAGCAATCATACAATTTGTTCTAGCGGTATCAGCAACAATCATTTCGCATGACAACCCAGGATTGTTCTCTCCTGGCGGTGGCATTACTACGTCTATAATTCCTATGGGAGAGAACATGGTATCTGGCTCTTGACAGTTAACTAGCTTTCCGTCCTGGTAGATCTTCCCTGTACCTAGTTCTAAGCAGAAATTATACTTCTTCAGTATATCAAGACCAAGAACCATATCAGCGACCAAACCTGGAAAATGTTCCAACGGTTCCTCCATGGTAACGCCATTTACCATAAGCCGCAGATCATAGATGTCTGTGATAGAAACCAAATTTCCATTAGCTAAACGCGCTCTTGTCGAATGACTGACCGTTCGCTTTCGTTGGGAAAATTGCTTCGCTACCGAATCACCCACGTACGATCTGATAGCTCCAGTGTCCAGCAAGGCTTTAAACTTGAAGTGTTCTATTTGGACGTCAATTTGGGGTCGCGGATCTGACGGTTCGGAAGTCGGATGTTCTTGAGAGGCTAAAAGATTAGGAAACTGTGACGACCTCCCTTCGGGACAGTTTCGGTTTAGTTTTCCTGCTTCGAGCATGAACAGTCTCTGGTAAGGACCCCTTCCTTACGACAGCGGGAACAGAATATTTTAGGCTGGTTTCTACAGTTTGTTCGGACGTGGCCTGTCCCACCACAGCGCCAACACAGTGTACTAGAATTTCTCGGCATAGATGTTCGACTAACTGGATCAACTGGGCGAGAGCTACTGGTACTAGCTATAGGTTCTCGGGGCGGACTGGGGGCTGCATTCGTATTCCGTGATGTATTTGCTGGTTGAAAACGTCCATTTGTCCCTCTTTGCCATCCACTGGTGCTAGGAATATTTTGGAGTTCCTTTCGCAGCAACTCGTATGCCTTTACCTCTTGGCAAAAAGAAGTAAAATCTTTGAAGTCAGCTTTACGAATCTGCTGTCGGTATTCTGGTAGCAGGTTGCGATATAACCAAGCCAACTGTTGCTCGTCAGATAGCTTCCCATGTCTACGCATCAAGGTTTGCAGATCAGTGATGTATGCCGATACTGCCTCGCTTCTCCTTTGCAGACGCTTGCTGATTTCCGCTTCTAGGTCCACCTCGTAATTAACAGGGTAGAAGAAAATGCGGAAAGCCTTTTCAAAATCATCCCAGTTTGTCCATCGGTGCCGGTTGTTGCGGAACCACAGTGCTGGTTCTCCAGACAGGAACTCGGGTAAGACCGGAAGTAAATTATCCTGTTTCACCTTCTTAGCAGTGCAGATTTCTTCAAGTCGTTCTAAGAAACTTGCCAGATCATCGCGATTTCCAAAAGATACTTTCCAATCGTGGACGTTCAGCGGAGGTGTAACTGGAGGAGTAGTAGTCATGGTTACTTCCGAACTCGGGTCTACAGCAACAGATTCCTTGAGAAAACTCACTAGTCGTCTTCGTTGTTCTCTTACAGATCCAGATGAAGATAGTTGTCGCTCATTTAATTCGGCAGCGAGTTCTCCTTTCTTAAGGGTATATATCCAGCCTACCAGCGGTGTGTCTTTAGCTACCTGTTCGGATGTACGGTGTTCGTTATTAACAGAGGAATCACTATCCTCACTAGCTGTCATCAATTCAAAATCCTTAAACCGGTACGGACGGTATATCCGAACAAAACCAAAACCCAGAGAAAGCTGTAGTATTAGTCCACTCGGGTTCAGTAATCAAAATAAAACAAGTCCAGTTCGGTTGATCAACAATAGAGAATTTTAATCAACAACAATTCAATCTATGATTTCAAATTAAATAAAACAATTAAAACCAATGAAGACCAGGCATATGCAACCTAGAAAATACTTTCCCGTAAAAAAAATATATATATAAACAAGAATGCAAATATAAATTTGGAAAAGGTAGTCTCTACGATATTTTCTAAAAAAAAAAACAAAGTCTAAAACCAGCTTCTTTTCCTCTTAATCTATACTAAAATTACAATTAAAACGAAATAATAGTTTTCACTTCAAAATATTATTGCTAACGATAAAAGATGATAATTATTGTGGGAGAATCGGTACCAAAATTATTAAAATATTAGCATGTAAAATCTATCAAATTTATTTCAATAACACTAATTACTTTTTAAAATTCCATAAAGTTCGCACAAATAAATAAAAAAAATGTTATTGATTGTTATCTAGAACTGGCCCACAAAACAAAACTGGTCTTCTCATCTGATAAGAAAAAAAATTCAGCTGGAAATATTTATTGTAACTTCAAAATATAAACTTTCACGTCGTTATTCGCTTATAGAAATGAAAGAATTGTTAATAGATACCTAATTTTTAAAATAAATCAATCCCAGGTGGTTTTCGGACTGTTGACCAAAAATGTAATTCCAGATTTAAGTCGATTTAAACAATCACAGTATGTTTCAGGTTCAATTACTTCGGATTTGTACTTTTATATTCAAAATTTACTTAATTTCAAATACAGGGTTATCCCGGTATACAGAACAATATTCTTATTACAGCGGCAGTTGCACGGCTTTTCTTTCTTCTCCAAACAACGCTTATAGATAAAACAAAACAACGGTTTCTGTTGTGCCCTTTTTCACGCTTTCCTCTATTGCTTAAAAAAAACGATTATTCCTTTACAACAAAGGTCCCTGCTCGGGCGCCATGTGTGACGTGCTTTCTTTCCTCAAAAAGAATCACGGACGTCACTATGACACCCACGGCTTCGGTACTTCCTAGTTTTCCTCGGGCGCCAGATTTTTGGGGTGGTTTACTCCACCGAACTCTCGAAAAATACGGCGTCGAGAGTTACCAAGGTAGCCACAGATGGAGGTTCAGTAATTCCAGGGGTCTGTTGTTATGGACCTTTCCGGATATGTAGTGTGCAAACAGGCTTTAATTGCTTACCACTATCAAACAAATGAAACTACTCGCTACTGGGGAAATTATTACTTTTAATTCCACAAATAAAATTGAGTTTTACATAAATGAGAAATTGCAAAGATATCAAAATCTACTACTAAATATCTACGTTACTAATCAAACCAAAAGCGGACTCACACCAAGCAATAAATATTCTAGCTATTTTACAACGGAGGCGGAAAATAACGTGCAGAATTCTACTAGTACGTAGCAGGTGAAAACAGTACAAAGTTCCTAGTAATAATAAGTCTAAATGCACAGAGAAAGCGTTATGGTTGCACTAACAGAGCGTACTATATCGGTTCCTAGTATTTGTGTACCTTTTTAAATAAAGCGGAAGAAAATAATCAATTAACTAGTCTCGGCGGCTAGGTTAATCTCAATAGCCACCGGAATTTCTTAGCGATTTCACTAGATTCAACTAAACTAGGTTTTACTGATCAACACAATGGCCTATCGTACAAGATCAAATTCTCAGATAATGAAAACTACTAGCAGAATGCGAAAACCTCTCTTGGGTACCCCTGCTCAGCAGCGAATACTTCTGAGATTATTTCGTATCCCTTAAATTAAATCTGCCTTAGAGGCCTCTCGAATTGATCCCTGCTCAGCAGCGAATCCAGACGAGATTTTTCTACTCAGGTGCAAACGAACTAAATTTTCTTAACAGTACGACGGCCTATTCAGCGGGATTAAATACTCAGATAAACTAGACTTTAAATGTTCTAACTAAAGTTTTACTGGCAAAACAACAGCCTATTGTACGTACTAAACTTTTCAGATAAAATAGATTGACAGTAGAATCCGAAAGCCTCTCCTTCGTATCCCTGCTCAGCAGCGAACACTCTCGAGATTATTTCGTATCTCTTAAATCAAAACTGCCTTAGAGGCCTCTCGAATTGATCCCTGCTCAGCAGCGAATCCAGACGAGATTTTTCTAAGCGAATGCAAAAGAAACTAAATTTTACCAGTACAACGGCTTGTTGAGCGGGATTAAATATTCAGATGAAACAGACTCTATAGGTTATATCTATGATTTTACTAACAAACAACCGCCTATTGTACGAAATCAAATTCTCAGATAATGACAACTACTAGCAGAATGCGAAAGCCTCTCTCGGGTATCCCTGCTCAGCAGCGAATACTTTTGAGATTATTTCGTATCTCGTAAATTGAACTGCCTTAGAGGCCTCTCGAATTGATCCCTGCTCAGCAGCGAATCTAGACGAGATTTTTCTAAGCAAATGCAAAAGAAACCAAATTTTAACAGTACAACGGCTTGTTGAGCGGGGTTAAATATACAGATGAAACAGACTCTATATGTTATATCTATGATTTTACTAACAAACAACCGCCTATTGTACGAAATCAAATTCTCAGATAATGACAACGACTAGCAGAATGCGAAAGCCTCTCTCGGGTATCCCTGCTCAGCAGCGAATACTTTTGAGATTATTTCGTATCTCGTAAATTAAACTGCCTTAGAGGCCTCTCGAATTGATCCCTGCTCAGCAGCGAATCTAGACGAGATTTTTCTAAGCAAATGCAAAAGAAACTAAATTTTAACAGTACAACGGCTTGTTGAGCGGGGTTAAATATTCAGATGAAACAGACTCTATATGTTATATCTATGATTTTACTAACAAACAACCGCCCATTGTACGAAATCAAATTCTCAGATAATGACAACGACTAGCAGAATGCGAAAGCCTCTCTCGGGTATCCCTGCTCAGCAGCGAATACTTTTGAGATTATTTCGTATCTCGTAAATTAAACTGCCTTAGAGGCCTCTCGAATTGATCCCTGCTCAACAGCGAATCTAGACGAGATATTTC
This sequence comes from Galeruca laticollis, assembly GCA_963921935.1. Lineage (NCBI taxonomy): Eukaryota > Metazoa > Arthropoda > Insecta > Coleoptera > Chrysomelidae > Galeruca > Galeruca laticollis. The sequence goes on from OY998177.1 coordinate 61,113,035, forward strand.
TAAGCAAATGCAAAAGAAACTAAATTTTAACAGTACAACGGCTTGTTGAGCGGGGTTAAATATTCAGATGAAACAGACTCTATATGTTATATCTATGATTTTACTAACAAACAACCGCCCATTGTACGAAATCAAATTCTCAGATAATGACAACGACTAGCAGAATGCGAAAGCCTCTCTCGGGTATCCCTGCTCAGCAGCGAATACTTTTGAGATTATTTCGTATCTCGTAAATTAAACTGCCTTAGAGGCCTCTCGAATTGATCCCTGCTCAGCAGCGAATCTAGACGAGATTTTTCTAAGCAAATGCAAAAGAAACTAAATTTTAACAGTACAACGGCTTGTTGAGCGGGATTAAATATTCAGATGAAAGTGACTCTATATGTTCTAACTTCGGAATTGTACACAAATACTATGAATTCAAACGTAAAAATAAAAGCGGCTAAGCGTTGGATGATAATAGCTATTTACAGAGAAAAGAAAAATGTATATCCACTTACCGGGTTCACAAAAAAAAACCAGTCACAGTATTCGGTGTAAACACAATTAAATTTTTAAGCAGGAACAGAAAGAAAAAGCCCCGTTTACCTGTATGCTACGTCCTTTTATTAAATTCTCCTACCCCACTTACGAAGTCTCCTCCTCAAAATTTTGAAAATGCGCGCACATTAGCAGACTGGTTTAAGTGAACTTGACAAAAGGATATACCGGATGTCTCAAAAGCAGTACATTTATATAAAAATAAATATTCATAGGTAAATTTCGAAAGAGAGGCGATTTAATTATTAAATAAAATGAAATTTATACTGCATGGTTGCTGGAAATGAAAACATTAAAAAGTAACATCGTTACAACCTATTATAGACTAGTATTTCCTTATGGTAGCCTAGTTGTTTGGCAGCACGAATTTTAGCTTCTCCGTAGTGTGGATCAGGATAATAACATTTATTTCAGGACTAGCGAGAACATTTGTTTTATATATTTAGCAACGTCCCGAATTTTGACGACAATAGACCCCTGGAATTTACCGTACCTCCATCTGAGGCTACCTGGAACTCTCGACAAGGGAAGTCGAGGGGCCGTGGAGACAACCACGTTAAAAATCTGGCGCCCGAGAAAGTGTAAGGATTCAAAGGTGTCAGGAGTGACGTTTCCGAGGAGTTCCACGCGCAGTCATCGCCTCTAGGGGAGGAAAACGCGTCACAAGTTATACAGTTATACAGTTATACAGTTATACAGTTATACAGTTATACAGTTATACAGTTATACAGTTATACAGTTATACAGTTATACAGTTATACAGTTATACAGTTATACAGTTATACAGTTATACAGTTATACAGTTATACAGTTATACAGTTATACAGTTATACAGTTATACAGTTATACAGTTATACAGTTATACAGTTATACAGTTATACAGTTATACAGTTATACAGTTATACAGTTATACAGTTATACAGTTATACAGTTATACAGTTATACAGTTATACAGTTATACAGTTATACAGTTATACAGTTATACAGTTATACAGTTATACAGTTATACAGTTATACAGTTATACAGTTATACACATATACAGTTATACAGTTATACAGTTATACAGTTATACAGTTATACAGTTATACAGTTATACAGTTATACAGTTATACAGTTATACAGTTATACAGTTATACAGTTATACAGTTATACAGTTATACAGTTATACAGTTATACAGTTATACAGTTATACAGTTATACAGTTATACAGTTATACAGTTATACAGTTATACAGTTATACAGTTATACAGTTATACAGTTATACAGTTATACAGTTATACAGTTATACAGTTATACAGTTATACAGTTATACAGTTATACAGTTATACAGTTATACAGTTATACAGTTATACAGTTATACAGTTATACCTTATACAGTTATACAGTTATACAGTTTTACAGTTATACAGTTATACAGTTATACAGTTTTACAGTTTTACAGTTATACAGTTATACAGTTATACAGTTATACAGTTATACAGTTATACAGTTATACAGTTATACAGTTATACAGTTATACAGTTTTACAGTTTTACAGTTATACAGTTATACAGTTATACAGTTATACAGTTATACAGTTATACAGTTATACAGTTATACAGTTATACAGTTATACAGTTATACAGTTATACAGTTATACAGTTATACAGTTATACAGTTATACAGTTATACAGTTATACAGTTATACAGTTATACAGTTATACAGTTATACAGTTATACAGTTATACAGTTATACAGTTATACAGTTATACAGTTATACAGTTATACAGTTATACAGTTATACAGTTATACAGTTATACAGTTATACAGTTATACAGTTATACAGTTATACAGTTATACAGTTATACAGTTATACAGTTATACAGTTATACAGTTATACAGTTATACAGTTATACAGTCATACAGATATACAGTTATACAGTTATACAGTTATACAGTTATACAGTTATACAGTTATACAGTTATACAGTTATACAGTTATACAGTTATACAGTTATACAGTTATACAGTTATACAGTTATACAGTTATACAGTTATACAGTTATACAGTTATACAGTTATACAGTTATACAGTTATACAGTTATACAGTTATACAGTTATACAGTTATACAGTTATACAGTTATACAGTTATACAGTTATACAGTTATACAGTTATACAGTTATACAGTTATACAGTTATACAGTTATACAGTTATACAGTTATACAGTTATACAGTTATAAAGGTATACAGTTATACAGTTATACAGTTATACAGTTATACAGTTATACAGTTATACAGTTATACAGTTATACAGTTATACAGTTATACAGTTATACAGTTATACAGTTATACAGTTATACAGTTATACAGTTATACAGTTATACAGTTATACAGTTATACATTTATACAGTTATACAGTTATACAGTTATACAGTTATACAGTTATACAGTTATACAGTTATACAGTTATACAGTTATACAGTAATACAGTTATACAGTTATACAGTTATACAGTTATACAGTTATACAGTTATACAGTTATACAGTTATACAGTTATACAGTTATACAGTTATACAGTTATACAGTTATACAGTTATACAGTTATACAGTTATACAGTTATACAGTTATACAGTTATACAGTTATACAGTTATACAGTTATACAGTTATACAGTTATACAGTTATACAGTTATACAGTTATACAGTTATACAGTTATACAGTTATACAGTTATACAGTTATACAGTTATACAGTTATACAGTTATACAGTTATACAGTTATACAGTTATACAGTTATACAGTTATACAGTTATACAGTTATACAGTTATACAGTTATACAGTTATACAGTTATACAGTTATACAGTTATACAGTTATACAGTTATACAGTTATACAGTTATACAGTTATACAGTTATACAGTTATACAGTTATACAGTTATATAGTTATACAGTTATACAGTTATACAGTTATACAGTTATACAGTTATACAGTTATACAGAAATACAGTTATACAGGAATACAGTTATACAGTAATACAGTTATACAGTTATACTTTATATATTTATACAGTTATACAGTTACAGTCTTATAAAAATATAGGTAGCTATAATAAACGGATATTAAATCTGAGTTTTTTTTTAAATCAGAGATTGAAACATATAGAATTCAGTAAAGTACATACGTAATAATTATTGGGTATTGGAAAATAATAGAATAGGGTGCATAGGTAGGTACCTCTAAGTTGGCTGTGAGTGACTGACATTTCTTTGTGCATTGAATCTGACATTTAAAATTGAAATTGAGATCTCCCGACTATACCTAGGGTAAGCAAAAGTATTTATATTTAAGTATTGAACATTTTTAGGAAACTATGAGATTCTTTTTTAGATAACGGAATAGGTAGGTACATATAATTATAAAGATGGATTCCTCTGACGATCTCTCAGAAGATTATTTCGAAAATACACCACCAAACATATTACACGTAGCACAGAATGCTTCTAATGAATAATTGCCCCAAAAATCTGTGAATATTTACGAAACAAAATATAATTTGTTTAAAGAATGGTGTAGAATACAAAATATTCCGAAAGTGTCCCAGTGCACAAATTGCACCTTTAATATTAGTATTATTAATAATTGAATTGGTCTGTTGTTTTGTTAGTTTGCTCTGATTTTGATCAGAATGTTCAAAATATTAACTAATATATAATATCTTTTATTGGGAATCAATAAAAGCGTTATAGCTTCTTCTGAAGAAAAATTAAACCTAGTTTAGTGCGCAAAGAAAATTACTATTAAACTTCTGTATTTTGATAAAATTTTCGGTAGTAGAAAAAATATTGTATGCAATTCGTGTGTAAATGCCTTTTTTCGACTCATGTGATTGTCGCATTCGTCGAAAAAAGGCTACTTTACACACTTTTTACATAAAAAACTATTATGCACTCATGTGTCAATTTTATGCACCGTTATGCCATCATTACAAACAAGTCTACGCCATTTTTAGTCCATTTAGAGCAACCTAAATGAGACATTTTTTGGTGTTTGCATGCCTGCGTCAATTTTTTCATTCGTGAAAGAAAGCACCACTTTATGCATTTGTTGCATAAATAACTATTCTGTTTCTGTCTACAGTAGTATATAAAAGGGCACATGTTTATTTTGTGTAAGATACCTATTTAAATGTAACAGGCTTTTTAGCTTAAAATTATAATTATTATACTCATTTCATAACTATCTCTGTTACGTTTCGGTTTTATTATTTGTTTTGAACCATCTTCCAATTTCAGTTACAACTGCGGTTTGGACATATCAAAATATGCTTGAGCTAAAATCTAAAGATCGTTTAAAACAACTAATGAACTGAAACGTAATATTGTATTTTTGAATTTAATACTCCTTTTAAATGGCCGTAAACCACGACAAAATTTTTTATTTCATAGAACGGTCACTGATTACAAATTTAACTACTTCCTCATTTTATTTGTATAAAAATACACATGAGTAAAACTTTTAACACACCATTCATATCAACTTATTTTATTATCAGGTCATTGAACGAGTTTCTGCAGCTATGAAAGTTAATCAAAGAACGCTTTCACGTATTAAAAAAAAAGCTCCGGCAGGAAGTAATGCTGACACTGATGTGCCTACTAAAAAACAAAGAACGTCAAGTATCCGTATGGATCAATTCGACAAAACTGTGCTTAGAAGGTGCATAATAAATTTTAACATATTCGAGAAAAAAGTACCCACGTTAATAAATGTACACCAAACCTTTGTAAATAGTTATGGCTTCGCAGGAAGTCACGATTCTCTACGGAAACAAATACATTCTTTGGTGAAATTGACTGTCTCGACCCTTACTTCGTGGAATATGCTCATATTAGTGTTTTTAAATGAAACTCAAGGTCTCTAGTTAATTCCACAATATAATACAAGTTATTGAAAATTGTCAATTTTTTAGAATTTTCAATAACTTGTATTATATTGTGGAATTAACTAGAGACCTTGAGTTTCATTTAAAAACACATTCTTTGGGTTTTCGTTGGACCAACATGAAAAACAACACAAGTTTGTTAATGGAACGTCACGAAATCAGACATTTACGCCTACTATATTTAAGAAACATAAAAAAGTGCAGAGAACAGAACAAACCTATCATTTATATGGATGAAACATACATTCATTCATGTCACACGAACCTTAAAGGATGGAGCGACAAGAGTGACGAAGGATTAAGAAAACCCGTTTCAAAAGGTAATAGGCTCATCATTGTCCATGCAGGAAGTGAAAATGGTTTTGTACCTAATGCTGGTATTATGTGGAACTCCCAGTCAAAAACAGGAGATTATCATAATGAAATAGCGTACGAAAATTATGAGAAGTGAGTACAAGAAAAACGTATTCTAAACCTGCCAAAAAACGCAGTTGTGGTAATTGATAACGCCCCATATTACAATGTTCTAAATGAAAAATTACCTACGACTGCTTGGACTAAACAACAATAAAAAAACTGGCTTTCTAAAAGAAACATATATTACAGTGAACAAATGTTAAAACCGGATCTTTATAACGTTGCAAAAATGTACAAACCGCAATATAAAACTTTCGACATGGATTGCAAGTTTTAAGGCTACCCCCTTATCACCCGTACTTAAATCTGATCGAGAGTGTTGGGGCGGCACTTAAAGAATATGTGGCCAAACGAAATGTTACCTTCAATTTAACAAGGTTAAATAATTCTGTAATGAATTTTTTGACACATTTTCTGCAAATGATCGGAAAGTTAAATGTGACCATGTTAAAAAGATTGAAGATGAATTTATGAACAATGAACCACTTTTAGATACTGTTGTAGATAATATTATTATTAATTTGGCCGAAGACGGAGATAGCGAGAATGATGAAGTTGATATCGAAAGTGATTTTGAAGAATCATTTGTAGATGCACATCTTTATATAGGTGTGACTATTTTTTGATTTTATGATACCGAAATTGGATCTTAAAGACGTAAATTACTAAAAAACAATATGTACGGCCTTATCTCCCTACATCAACTGATATTTTTTGGTTCAAAGACATATTTTTAACCCCAAACTCACGTATACGTTAGAAGCGTAATTAAATTATAATCTAACCCCATCCATCGTTCGTATAAACTTTTTTAATGAAATTTTTACTAAAAAACAATATATACGGCTTTATCTTCCTACAATAACTGATATTTTTTGAAAAAACATCTAAAGAAATGTGTCATATTTCAACAAAAAAATATTTATTACTCACGCTTTAAGGGAACAACTTATCACTTGCACACCTTATTTAACACTGAAAATATCAATTTTTAATACACACGTCTTTGTCCATTCATTAAGCCGGTGACGTCGGCGGCTGCCTTACCAAGGTCAAATATCTAGAATACTTACGCTGCATATTCTGCACTATCAGCGTCTGGCTGGAACAACACACCATTCATAGCAACAATGTATCATAATGGTTTATTGTTAAAACCACATTCATCATACTTTGTAGTTATTTTTTGATTAGTGATAAGTTTCCTCAATTCATTTTGCTTTCTACGATTCGATTCAGTATTTTATTCATTGTGAGATATTGCGGTTGATTACTGATAATACGAAAATATTTTTTCTCCAATAAAGTAATCCAATATTAATTTTATATTAAGTAGAGACAAAATTATTAAAATCTTAGTAATCTATACGGCCGCCGACGTCACCGGCTTAATGAATGGACAAAGACGTGTGTATTAAAAATTGATATTTTCAGTGTTAAATAAGGTGTGCAAGTGATAAGTTGTTCCCTTAAAGCGTGAGTAATAAATATTTTTTTGTTGAAATATGACACATTTCTTTAGATGTTTTTTCAAAAAATATTAGTTAATGTAGGAAGATAAGGCCGTATATATTGTTTTTTAGTAAAAATTTCATTAAAAAAGTTTATACGAACGATGGATGGGGGTAGATTATAATTTAATTACGCTTCTAACGTATACGTGAGTTTGGGGTTGAAAATATGTCTTTGAACCAAAAAATATCAGTTGATGTAGGGAGATAAGGCCGTACATATTGTTTTTTAGTAATTTACGTCTGTAAGATCCTATTTCGGTATCATAAAATCAAAAAATAGTCACACCTATATAAAGAGGTTTACCGAAAACTATTTCAGCCCTTTTTAATTTAATAGCTACTAGATTTTCATTAAAAATTGTACTATAATGTAACAAAGGAATTGCAATGAAATGTTTTATGCTGTAGCGGCCGTTTCAAGATTTAAGTAATTTAACATAACGGTACTTTCGAGAATTTTCCATTGTTTTATTAATAAGTTTATGATGATTCAGAATCATTGTTTGCTAAATTTCTCAAATGGTTGTTTAAATCAATATGTCTTCAACCAAGAATTCAGCTCGAATTTTAGAAACCTATGTATCTTTTTCAATATCAATCGTTTAGTGTCCGGTAGTGAATTTTATAATTATTTTTAGGATAATGGGTAGACAATAACTTTTTATATTTTGAACTAGGTGGAATATTATGTTTTGGACATAATGAAAAATCACTGTTACAATCATATAATTTTTCATCATAACCCAAGTTTTTTTGAAATCATGTATCCGTTTTAATATGAACTTGTTTGGACTTGTCGGTTTTCGTTGATAAGGTATGTTATTAGTAACGAGAATCTATGACGTCATCGACTCAGATGAAAGTATAAATATGCATTGATTCTTATGTGGAATAGACATCTGAGGAGATCTTTTTTAATGAATATTTTGAACCTTTTTATTTAGAGTTGCATAAAAAAAATTAATTAATATGGAAATATACACCCATATATAATTGTTTTTACTAGTAATTTCACTAGTCTGCGACGATGTAATAGTTTTTGTGGTAAGATCATCATTGTTTGTTATAAAAAGTGAAGGGATGTAGATAGATTTATGCAAAAAAGTTTAATTGATTGTCAATTGTTAAAAATTTTGGTTAGTAAAATATTAGACTAATAAATTTTTATTTCTAGTCTGACGTCCGAATTAGATGGGCTCTTCTAAAATCGCGATGACGTGTGGTACACAACAGCTCGCGCCTGGGGTGAAGGTTGCTGCAGAAGAAAATAGGCAAACGAGTAAGTATCTTTTGAGTATTTACCTACAAAAATATTTATTGTTTTAGTTGTGATATATAATTTTGATAGCATACAATGAGGTTCCTTTGGGTATAAAAAGAGTACCGACTTTTCCTACACAGAGATATGACAGGTACCACACAGTGGGAGGAGTACAAAAAACTTAGGGTGTCGGTTAGACTCGATTACAACCCGAGCAGTCACCTTTTGAGTTATGTACGAATAGTATCCTTCTGTTATGGGGTAGAGTCGCCTAAAGGCTATTGAAGAGTGCCTATAACCTCATATGTAAATTTTATATAGATTTTTGAGATGTATTGTAGTTTAAATTGTAATTGAATTTTTGGTAGGAAAAAAAGTAGTGGGTCTCGTATATCGATTTCTCTTAACCATATAAGTATTGTTTGAGGTCTCTTCGGATATAAAACGGGGGATCGACTTTTTTCCGCACAGAAATACGGCAGTTACCACATTGTGGGATAAGTACTTAACTAGGATATCTGTAAGACATGCCTACAAAATATGCGGTTATCTATTAGTTCAAGTGCGTATAGTATTTTCTGTATGTTTTCATCACATATCAGGGAAAATTGTTGCCTAAAGGCTATTAAAGAATCTCCTTCGACCTCACATATAAAAAATAGATAATAAATAATAGTATATGTTTAACTATGGGTAAATAGACAATATAGAAAAAATAATAAACAATTCGTGATTGACAAATTCAGGATTTCAATTTATAAATAATTTATTATTCTTTTAAAAAATACGTCGAATGGTGATTTTTTTCTCGTAATCAATGGTCCTGAAGGTTGTCGGAATATAATTTGTGGTCTAGCTAAATCGTAGTCTGCAGATACAGATCATTAACTTCTTATTTCACTGTTTGTTAATTGGAATCATTACTAGAATATATCATATCCTCCTGAAGTAAAAATATCATAATAGGCGAAAAGTTTTCAATTTATAAGTAATTTATTATTCTTTTACAATTCCTCGAATGGTAATTTTTTCTCATAATCAATGGTCCTGAAGGTTGCCGGAATGGAATTTGTAGTCTAGCTAAATCGTAGCCTACAGATACAGATCATAAACTTCTTGTTCCAATCACTGTTTGTTAATTGGAATCATTACTTGAATATATCATATCTTCCTCAAATATTTCGGTTAAAAAGTGTCAGAATTGCTCAATTAGCTTAAAATACGTCATTTTTTTACATGCTTTCTTATGGAAAAACAGGCACAAATTTCCTCAATCGCGGGTTTTTTTTTTAAAAATGGTCTTTATTATACAAATTATGATTCCCTTATACAATATAGAGAAAATTAAAGTATAAAGTGCCGATGTTCTGGCCAATTTCCCCTATAGTGTGAGTGTCTGACAGGTAAATATGGCTCCTTACTCTGTGGCATTATCCATTTGTTTTCACTTTCTGCAACAACTTTGTCCCTCGAATAGTTTGTGACTCCCAGAATATTTCGGCTAGGCTATACCTGAAAAGTAGCTAAAAAACAGGTTTTCAAAAATGACATGGGGTTTCTAGACTTGGGGTCGGCAACTTGGCTGATGTTGGTTTTGTGAAATTTAATTTATATGGAATTTATTTACATGCTTGTGTTGATAAGGGTTGGGAGTTAAACAACCTAGTTATGTAATTAACGTGCCATGCAGAAGTCTACACCCACTATCTCGGATGTCTCCTGCGCGATTTGCGTCTATGAGATTCTTACGAAGATCCTTTGGCAGACAATGATTATAAAAGATCGTTGAAATTTTGGTTATAAAGTCTTTGATAGTGGGTAAATCAGCTTTCTCATGTAACCATGTGTTTTTGGGTAGTTTGGGGTAACAATTATGTTTAATCGCCATCCGGAGACACTTGTTTTGTACCACTTGCAGGGAGTTGAAGTTATGTTTTGTGCCGTTGTAATAAACGGGAGCTGCATATGTAAGAATTGGACGAATTATATAAGTATAAGTAAGAATTTTGTTTTGTGTTGATAATTTGCTGTGAGTACAGATGAGTGGGTAGAGTTTGCTCATTGCAATCTTGGCCTTGCGCACCTGTTGCACAATATGAGCGTTGGCATTTGTATTTCCTTGTATAGTATACCCTAAGTATTTTAGGGTATTACTAAGCTTAATATTGTGTCCATTTACGCAAAGCTGAGATTGCAATGATGTGTTTTTTGTGGTTATCCTTTTGAGTAGGATGTACTCAGTTTTGGATTCGTTGATGACTAGTTTTTGTTTGTGAAAGTAAGGTATTATGTTTGAATTAATGTGTGCTTGTGTTATTTCTAGTGCCTGATCGGGATTCTCTGCAGAGGCAACAAAACAAGTGTCGTCGGCATACATTGCGGTTAGTAAATGAGGGGATGTTGGTAGGTCTTGAATGAATAGGGAGTATAGCAAAGGTGATAACACAGACCCCTGCGGTACTCCTGCATGAATTGTGAAAGGTCCAGCTATATGATTATTTATTTTTGAATAAAAAGTCCTGTTTGTTAAATAAGAGTATAAAATTTTTATTAAGTATTCCGGAATTTCTAATTTTATTAATTTGTAAATCAAACCCTCGTGCCATACAGAATCGAAGGCCTTTTGGATGTCTAGGGTCACCATAACAGATTTATTTTTGTTTTGGAAACCTTCTCTAATATAATTAATTACTCGAATTATTTGAGCTACTGTACTTCGACCACTTCGAAATCCATATTGCTCGGTGGGGATTATATTGTGTTTGTGAACAAATTGATTCAGTCTAAAAAGGATTATTTTATCTATCACCTTCGCTATATTGTTTAGGAGGGATATAGGTCTATAGCTATCTATATAACTTGGTTGTTCATTTGCTTTGACAATGGGGATGACGTTGGCTGTTTTGAGCATATCGGGATATGTTCCTTTTTTGATAATAAAATTCGTGATGTAGGTTAACTGTACAATCGTTTTTTTTGGTAGATTTTTAAGTAGGATGTTATGTATGGTGTCAGAGCCGGGGGATGTTTTGTTTTTGAGTTGTTGTATTGTGTTGTATATTTCGGAGCATGTTGTTAGGTTTTTTGTATTTAAGGTGTTAAGTGAATTTATGTAATGCTGTACTGTGTGTGTGATGTATTGGTGATATTGAGAGTGATTCACAAAGTTGCTTTGGAAATACTCTCCGAACTTTTCTGTGATATCGGAGGAGTGTGTATATGTTTGGTCATTATAAATTATTTTATTGATTTCGTTAATTTTGTTTCTAAAGTACCGAGCGATTTTCCATAAAGAATTGTCGTCTGGTTTTAATGTACTTAAAAATTCAACCCACTCGTTATTTTTGAATTCTTTTACTAATGATTTGCTGGTTCTGTAATAATTTGTGATCGTTTAAATCCCTTGTTCTCTGCCATATTTTTCTTAGTCTGTTTTTTTCTTTAATGGATAGTATTACATTGTTTGGTAACTTATTGCGTGTTTGTCTTATTTGAATGATTTCCGTAGTTTGGTCTCTAGCTTGGATTATTATGTTTTGCAGATTTATTATTGTATTACTTAATTGTTGTGAATTTTCAATTTTATCGTTTATTGTTAGGTTGTTGTTTATGTATTTTCTGTAATTAAGCCAATTTGTTTTTTTATAATTAAATGTTGTGGGATAGTTGGCGTTTTGGGTGTTATGGGATATTTTGAGATGGATGAGGACGGGATCATGATCAGAGTTTAGGTCAGTAAGCGTTTTTATTTTTGTAATACTACTTATATTTCTACCTATAGCTATATCTAAAATGCTTGGAGTGTGATTTACCGCGTAAGGGAAGTACGTCGGTTCGTCGGTATGAAATACATCACATTCCGAATTATCGCAGAACTTCATGAGCGTATTTCCATTAGCGTTTGGGTAGCTGGCGAATCGATCCCACTGCGGGTGTTTGCAGTTGAGATCGCCAACCACCAAAACTTTGTTGTGTGTGTTAAAAATGTTATGTAAGTCAGTGTGTGTAATTTTGTTGTCAGGCGAGTTGTAAGCTCCCACTATCTGAACCTTATTATCAAAAAGGATCGCGATGTGTTCAATTGATGTATTATTTTGTTGCAGTAATTTGAAATTTATACCTTTTTTGATTAATAGAGCGATACCGCCACCGCCGGTATCATCAGCGCGGTCTTGTCTAATTAGACGATATTTTGGGTTTCCGAAATTTACAGTTTTGTGAGATTTAAGAAATGTCTCCATTAAAAAGAAAATATTGGTTGATGAATTTCGAGAAAATGTCTGATTATGGGTAATTTATTTTGTACTCCACGTACATTGCAGAATATTAATTTGATGTTATATCGTTTTTGAAAATCTGTTTTTCCACATACCTGCCTATATGTCATAGTTGTCTATTCCAGTCACAAAATTGTTGTAGATTGTAAACTTGTCCATTTTGGAAGTGGCTTTTTGCATTTCTCTCAATAGATCTCCTACTGCTCTTGCGAGTTCGTCTAAATTTACCAATGAATGTAATTCTCGGAACATTTGATTAATCTCTGTAAATTTATTAATATCAGTGTTTATTATTTGATTTTTGGATTGGGTGGTAAGTTTAGTTGCTTGGGGTTGTGAGGTAGATGCTGAGGGAGTAATTTGAGGATGGGATTTTGTGGGCAGGCTAGGAAAATCTGTCTTATTTTTGTTCTGAGTCCAGGGGTTGGTTTTTGGAAGGGGTGCAGGGATGAACTTTTGAGGGGTAGGCTTGGATTTTTGGTTAGCTGATCTCTTTTCATCTATCCATATTTTTCTTTTTATAAATTCCGGGCAGATTTCGGCATTCGCCGGGTGATCCCCATTACAGTTGGCACATTTTGCCGGAGTGGTTCTTGTTTTTGAACATTCTGGAGTGAGATGTGGTCCCGCACACTTTAGGCATCTGGGAGTTCGGCCACAGTTGGATGTAGCGTGTCCCCAAAGCTGACAAATGTGGCATTGAATAATTGGCTTGCTTTGTCTCCTGAACTCCCAGAGTACCCTTGTGTGTTCAATTACTCTCACATTTTTATTTAAAAAGTCGAGGGTTACTTTGTTATCTGTGACTACCAGATACAAAGGACGACCTTTCGTTGTCATCCTATATATGTCTTTGATTAGTATTTTGTGTGTCTTCTCCATCTCTTCTTTAATGTCGATTAACTGCATGCCTTCAGCCAGTCCCCTCAACACAAAGGCATGAGTTTTTTCTTCGCGTCTTGCGTAGGTGTGGTATTGAACCTTTTCATTTCTTAAGACTTTTTTAAGTTTTTCGAAATCGCTTACATCTTTTGTAAACACAATTGATGAGCTATTTGTGTATTTAATTTCAAAAGGCGACTTGATCTCATCTTTTAACTTGTTAACCACCTCCCGATAGTGAGACACGTTCCCATCGATAACGATTGGGGGACAGTTGGTGGTTGTTTTTTTTTGCCACTTGGGGGATGGTTTTTGACCTTTCAGGCTCTTGGTGTGAGACTACTTCTTCCTCGTCTGTTGAAACATCTGTGGTGACGAATTTTCGGAATCTGGTTTTTTTCCTTTTTTTTTGTGTTGTTGTTGTTGTTTTTTTTGAGTCATCATCAGATATGTCCGATAGAGACTCATAAGTGTTGCTGGTAGGTATAGGCTGTTTTTTTCGAGTGGTCTGGCTTAGTATTTTATTAAATGTTGCTTTCTTTTTTGGGTATTGAAATTCTGTTGACTCATTGTCATTTGTATCCATTGGAATCGTTATAATTTCGTTTATATCTTGTTTTGGGTTGTTGTTATTATTGTATAGTGATCTGGCTTTAATTTGTGTTGCGTTGTTGTTTAATGATTGGTATTGGGAAATAAATGTGTCTTTTCCCTGGTTTTTTTCGCCTTCTACTTCGTCCGCCCACGATTTATTCGCTGTTTGGTGGACGATTGCCTGTACCGTCGCAATCTGGTTTGACGCTAATTCTGCATTTTCGTCATCGTCTGAGGAATTATGGCTATTTCCCGGCCCTATTGTGTCATCTTCCATGTTGTCAGGGTTTTCTATATTAATATTGTTGTTGTTAGGGGTCGATGTACTATTAGTGTTATTACCGCGACAAACAGGTATGGTTATGTCTGGATTTATAGAATTATCATTAACTTTAAAATACTCGTTGTTTTCTATACACTTTTTCTGTATTTCCATACACTTTTCTTCTGAGTTGTTTTCTATACACTTTTTGTTGAAATTTAATTCTAAACTCTTTATAATTTCATTAGTTTCTAGACACTTTTCTTTAGCTATGGATATATTAGTGCAGTCTTCTAGACACTTTTCAGTGTTTGCTAGACACTTTTTATTTACTTTAGCAATGTTTAGTGCTTCGGATAATTTATTAATGTCAATCACGTCTAAGCAATGTTTCGGTATGTTAATGTCAGTTAAGTTATTTTTATTTACACTAACCTGATCTAGTTGTTCGTCCTCTATATAAGCAACTTTAAAATAATCCTTATTTCTGTTTTGTTTTAATTTTAGGGTTTTGGTTTTTATTCTGTTTAATTCATCGGTGTATTTCGATGAACTAGTGATTTCAGTTGCGAGGGTTTCTTGTCCTTGTTTAACACTTTGCCCGAGTTTCACGCCACTATTTTTGTCTGTATCGTTTTTTTTGGTTGCGGAAAGTTTTATGTGTTTACCGGCTTTTTTTTATTAAATTTATGTTTGAAAGTACCTTTAACTCTGTATGATTTAGGAGAGGTTTTCACTGTAATTATAGGTTTATTAACGCACAGATTAGTATTATTATTTAGGTTTTCACTTGAGAAAATTTCCGGTTTGGTTGCATTAAGTAACTGAATTTTCGCTTTCAGACGCCGAGTGTATTCAGTCTGAAACGGGATAGTTCCCGTTGTTGGGGGAGACGGTATGGCTAGAGGATCAATGAGCACTGACTCTATTGATCTCTAATAATAAACACTGTATAATTTAAAGAAGACTTTGAAATATTATAAACACTTTATTGTCGCTAAGATCCAAAAACCAGACAGTCAGTCTGGGAATTAGCATAGAACTCCTCAATCGCGGGTTTGTTTGTTTTAAAAAGTCTTTATTTACAATATTTTTTTGTTAGTTATTTACAAATCATGAACAGAACAATATATAATTACATAACAACATAAATATATACAAAGCCGATGTCCTGGCAGTCCTGACATAAATGTTTATGTCTCGATTACATTATGGCACCTTGCCCTTAGCATAATCCATTAATTTTGATTTTTCAACTTACTTTGTCCCGTATTGATAAGTTTGACTCCAGTAGCTATTTCGACTTATTTGTCCCTGAAAAGCAGCTGAAAAACAGGGTTTCAAAACGAACTGGGTTTAGTTAGTGAGAGGAGGCAACATGACAGATGTTCCTTTTAATGTGGTATTTGTTTTGAGTATGAATATATTTGGTTAATTAGGGGTAATCAAGAAACCCTCTAATTTGATGAGTTTGGTTGATTGGAGGTTATGCAACTAGTTATGTGAATAGATTACCATGCAAAAGCCTACACCCACTATCACGGGTGTCTTTTGCGCGATTGGCGGCTCTGAGTGTTTCTCGAAGATTTTTGGGCAAACAATAATTGTAAAAGTTTTGTGAGATTTTAATTATAAAGTCCTTGATAGTGGGCATGTCGGCTTGTTCATGCAACCACGAGTTTCTAGGAAGTTTGGGATATTCGGTTTTATATGGTATTGCCATACGTAAACACTTATTTTGCACCACCTGTAGTTTGTGAAAGTTATGTTTTGTATCGGTGTAATAAACTGGAGTGGCATATGTAAGTGTAGGTCTAATGATTTGTCGATATATCATTAGTTTGTTGTGTATTGAGAGATAACTTTTTTTACATATCAATGGGTACAATTTGCTCATTGCCATCTTTGCCTTTTGAACTTGCTTTGTTATATGTGCATTGGCGTTGGTGTTACCTTGCACAGTATAACCAAGATATTTCAATGTGAGACTGGGGGTGATTGTTTGCCCCTCAACACAAAGCTGAGATTGCAATGAGCCATTTTCCCCATTTTTCCTCCTGAGTAACATGTACTCTGTCTTAGCAGGATTGATAGTCAATTTGTTATCCCTCATGTATGTGATAATTTGTGTGTTTATATGAGTTTGAATGTTTTGTAGTGCTGTGTCTGGTGTAGGTGCAGATGATACAAAACAAGTGTCGTCTGCATACATAGCTGTTAAAATGTTAGGGCTGAGGGTAAATCGTAGGTGAATAGGGAATATAGCAAAGGTGAAAGAACTGAGCCTTGTGGAACTCCGGCTTGAATAGGGTATGGACCCGCTAAACCTTCATTCACACAAGAATAGAATTTTCTATTGTGTATATACGAATTTACAATTTTAATTAAGTAATCAGGAAAATTAAGTTTAATGAGTTTATAAATTAGTCCTTCATGCCACACCGTGTCGAAGGCTTTTTGAATGTCTATTGTGACTAATATCGTTTTGTTTTTCTTATAAAATTCTTCCCGTATGTAGTTGAAGACTCTAATTATTTGCGCTACAGTGCTGTGTCCACTTCTGAACCCATACTGCTCTTTCGGGAGAATATTTTGGTTATCTACAAATTGTTGCATTCTTTTAAGAATGATTTTATCAATCACCTTTGCTATGTTATTTAGAAGGGAGATTGGTCTGTAACTATCCACATAACATGATTGTTTATTGGCTTTAATAATGGGGATAACATTGGCAGTTTTGAGCATATCAGGGTAGTTACCGGTTTTTAATATATAATTAACAATATATGTAATTTGAACTATCGCTTTTTTCGGTAAGCTTTTAAGAAGAATGTTAGCTATACCGTCAGTCCCTGGGGCCGTTTTGTTTTTAAGCGACGCAATAGTATTATATATTTCGGCGGTAGTTGCTAAATTACATTTATTTGAAGCGTTTAATGTGGATAAATAACTTGAGACAGTTTGTAATATTTTATTGTGAAATTGAGTGTTTATTGTATTGTTTTTAAAGTTGTCCTGGAAATACTCTCCAAAGGCCTCAGCGATCTTCGATTTTTGAGTGATAGTTTTACCGTTTGTTATAATTTTCGAAATGTCTTCTCTTTGGTTTTTTAATTTTTTTGTAATTTTCCAAAGCGAATTATCTTTTGTAGTTAATGTTTCTAGAAATTTTTTCCATTCATTATTACGATGTTCGTTTATTACCGTATTTACAAAGTTTTGATGTTCTTTAAGGAGTTGTCTATCTTCATCCCTTCGGCTTTGTTGCCATCTTTTACGTAAATTATTTTTTTCCCTTATAATATTTACAATACGGTCGGGTAAAATGTTTAGGGATTTAGGTTTGGGTTTAATAGTTGTGGTGTTGTTTCTTGCTGTTATAATAATATTTTGTAAATTTTGAATGGCATGACTTAGTTGATTTTGATTTTGAATTTTATCTGTGATTATTAATGTTTCATTTATGAGTCTTTTGTAAGATGTCCAGTTTGTGGTTGTGAAATCGTGTAATTTGCGGGTGTGTGATTGTGTGTAATGTGTTATTTTTAATTCAATTATTATAGGGTCATGATCTGAATTTAGGTCAGGGATGGTTTTCATTTTAGATATAGTGTTGATATTCCTACCAACTGCTATATCTAATGTGCTTGGGGTGTTGCCGGAATAGGGAAAATGGGTGGGATCATCCGTACTGAAAATATTACAGTCCGAATTATCACAGAACCTTTGGAGAGTACTTCCATTGGGGTTAGGGTGCGATGCATGGGAGTCCCATAATGGATGCTTACAATTTAAGTCTCCCACTATGAGAACCTTGTTATGAGTTCTTATAATATTGAAAAAATCAGATTCAAAAAGTTTTGTGTTTGGTGAATTGTATGCCCCTACAATTTTTATTTTGTTGTCTATCAGTAACGAGATATGCTCAATTGATGAATTGTTTGGTTGCAAGAGCTGAAAAGAGATGTCTTTTTTGATTAATACTGCGAGACCACCCCCACCGACACCTGTGGGGCGGTCTAGTCTATGGAGACTATATTCTGGGTTTCTAAAATTAACAGTTTTGTTAGGTTTTAGGAGCGTCTCAATTAAGAAGAAGATATCTGGTTTTTGAATGTCGAGAAAATGTCTGATGAGCTGGAGTTTATTAATTACTCCGTTTACATTACAAAAAATTATTTTAAGATGATTTCGTTTTTGAATTCCTGTTTTACCACCTACCTGCCTAGATGTCATATTTATCAATCCCAGCGACAAAGTTGTTATAAATAGTGAACTTCTCCAGTTTGTTGTTGGCTGTTTTCATCTCGTGTAGGAGATCTGCAACGGCCCTTTGTTAATTCGTCGAGATTTACAATGCTTTGCAACTCTTGGAACATAGCGTTTAGTTGCGTAAACTTGTTAATGTCTGTTGTAGGAGTGGTAATTGGTGGATTTGTTTGAGGGATAACTCGAATTTTTTGTTGTTGGGGGGGGATGGTTTGTTTGGTGGGGAGGCTAGGAAAGTCCTGTTGGGAGAGGGCAGTTCTATTATTCCACGGGTTTGTCTTAGGGAGAGGGGCGGGAATAAATTTCGGTGTAGCATTATTTGTAGTTTTAGTCCTTTTAGCTTCAAGCCAGTCTCTTCGTTTGATGAATTCTGGACAAATCATAGCGTTGGCCGAATGATCGCCTTTGCAATTTGCGCATTTGGCCGGTTTGGACCTTTCCTTAGGACATTCAGGGGTAAGGTGGGGAGCAGCACATTTTAGGCATCTGGGTGCCCTGCCGCAGTTTGAAGTAGCATGACCCCAAAGCTGGCAAATGTGACATTGAATTATCGGCTTTGACTGACGCCGATATTCCCATAAAATTCTAGTATGTTCTAGTACTCTAACGTTTTTGTTGAGATAGTCCAACGTTATTTTTGGGTCTGTGATTACTAGATACAACGGCCTAGATTTGGTGGTCATCCTATATATATCCTTGATAGAAATTTTGTAGGTATTTATAAGTTCGTCATTTATTTCATCAATTTGTAGGCCCTCGGCCAACCCTCTCAGTACAAACGCGTGGGTTTTTTCGTCTTTCCTCGTGTATGTGTGGAAAGGAACTTTCTCGCTTCTTAAAGTTTGTTTTAGTTTGTCAAAATCAGCCGTCTCCTTCGTAAATATAATCGTTGAATTCGTTGTGTATTTTATCTCAAAAACTTCTGATACACATTCTTTGAGTTTGTTAACCATTTCTTTGTGCGCCGAAACGTTTCCATCGATAACAATGGGTGGACAGGAAGAAATGGTTTTTTTGGATGTTTTTGTTGTGGCTTCTTTTTGTTTTGGTCGTTTAATTGTGTGTATTTCGTTGATCTCATCTGAGCTATCGTCAGTTGCAACATATTTGCGGAATTTGGTTTTTTTCCGTTTTTTTTGTTGTTTTGATGTCGACTCCTCCTCCTCAGAATCTTCTGATAGCGTTTCATATCTGTTTTTGGTTTTTGTTATTGTTTGTATTTTTCTTTGTTTTAGTATATTATTGAATGACGTTACTTTTTTTGGTTTTATGAACTCCTCATCATGGTTTGAGATTTCCATTCTATCGTCGGGGATGGCTAATATAGCATTCATGTCATCAATTTGTTTTTTCTTATCTGTCATAACCATATTTCTTGACACGATCGCTTTATTGGTGATACTTTCGTATTGCGATACGAAATTATCTTTTTCAGGGTTAATTTGCATTTCATTTTCCACTTCGTTCGCCCATGAATTGTTAGCTTGGTTGTGTACCTGCACTAAAGTTGTCGTAGAGTTTGGTGGATTTTCTTTCGAATTGTTTGATTCATCGTCTGTTGCGCTAGAATTATTGCCTATGGTGTCCTCTCCCATATTTCTTTTATTTTGTTTTTTGAATAAAACCGAAGATCTGTCGGGGGTGGATGTTCTCCCTGAAATTCTCCCTCTGTATAAAGGGATTGATAGTCCGGATGATTGATCAAGAGTATTGTTTTCTGTTATACCCTTATTCGGTATTTTTACGTTTTGGGTTTTTTCTATACACTTTTTGTTTAGTGTATTTTCTAGACACTTTTTATCGTTAGAGATTTCTAGACACTTGTTTGTTTTCTGACTTGTTTCCTTGTTTATTTCTGGTTGATTTTCGTTATTTATATTTGTGGTGTTTCCTATACACTTTTTGTCATTTGTGTTTTCTAGACACTTTTCTTTATGTGCGTTTTCTAGACACCTTTTAATGTTTGGATTTCCTAGACACTTTTTAGTGTCGGTATGTCCTATACACTTTTCTTTGGTTTTCGTGAGTTCAATACATTTATTAAGTGTAACGATATCTACTGTATCTAAACAAACTTTAGGTATACTTATATTATTTATATTTGTGTCAATGTAGACACTCTCAGTGTCTTTGTTATCTAGAAATGCAATTTGATGATAATTATGGTTACGAGATTTTAATTCTAGCGATTTTGATTTGATTCTTTGTATTTCCTCTGTGTATTTAGTGTGATTAATGCTAAGTGATTTTGAGGATGTACTAGTGTCGTCTCCGTCTTTCGAGTTTGACTTCTCAGTACTTTTCCTTTCACTTTTGTTTTTTTTGTCAGTTTTATTGTTATTGTTTTTTAGTGTATTAGACTTTTTGTGTCTTTTTAAAGTTTTCAATTTAAACGTACCTTTTTGTATCGATTTTCTTGGTGATGTTTTCACTTTAACTAAATGTTTGGGGTTTGTTTGTTTTGTTTTAAAACGTCTTTATTAACAATAATTTTACATTGATTATATACAATTGTATTCAAGATAGTGAGACCGATGTTCTGGCAATCTTGGTACAATCGTTCGTCTTGTTGTTTGTGTATATGGCGCCTTGCGTTTCTGCATAATCCATTTACTATGATTTTATAACTTCCTTTGTCCCGTATTCACAAATATGATTCCATGGCTATTTCGACTAGTAAATCCCTGAAAAGCAGCTGAAAAACAGGGTTTCAAAACGGAATGAGAGATTAAGTTATGAGTAGAGGCAACATGACAGATGTTTTTATTGTGTATTATAGAATATGTGTGCTTGAAAATTTTTAAGGGTGATCAGAGGTAACTAGTACCTTTGATTCGATGTCTTTGGTTGTTGAAATAAAACAACT
Source organism: Galeruca laticollis (assembly GCA_963921935.1). Lineage (NCBI taxonomy): Eukaryota > Metazoa > Arthropoda > Insecta > Coleoptera > Chrysomelidae > Galeruca > Galeruca laticollis. Next base: position 61,134,847 of record OY998177.1, read on the forward strand.
AGTTATGTGAACAAGTTACCATGCAGAAGCCTACACCCACTATCACGGGTGTCTTCTGCGCGACTGGCGGCTTTGAGAGTTTCTCGAAGATTTTTGGGTGAGCAATGTTTATAAAAATTTTTGGATATTTTTGTTATAAAGTCCTTAATAGTGGGTAAGTCTGCTTGATCATGTAACCATGTATTTTTTGGAAGTTTAGGGTAAACCGTTTTGTGTGGTATTGCCATACGTAAGCACTTGTTTTGCACCACCTGCAGTGTATGAAAATTGTGTTTAGTGGCTGTGTAGTAGGCCGGAGCGGCGTATGTTAGTATTGGTCTAATAACTTGCCTGTATATGATCAATTTGTTATGTGGTGAGAGACAGCTTTTCTTACAAATCAGTGGGTACAATTTGCTCATTGCCATCTTCGCTTTTTGTACTTGTTTCATAATGTGTGCATTGGCATTAGTGTTGCCCTGCACTGTATATCCCAAGTATTTTAGTGTGTTACTGGGTGATATAATTTGCCCATCTACACATAGCTGAGATTGCAATGAGCACTTGTTCCTCCCCATCCTCCTGAGTAACAAGTACTCTGTTTTGGAGGGGTTGATAGTAAGTTTGTTGTCCCTCATGTATGTCAGTATTTGTGTATTTATGTGTGTTTGAATGTTTTGTAGTGCAAAGTCTGGAGTCGTTGCAGATGATACAAAACATGTGTCGTCTGCGTACATGGCGGTTAGAATTTGCGGTGAGGAGGGTAAATCGTGGGTAAATAGGGAATACAGCAAGGGTGAAAGTACCGACCCTTGTGGAACTCCGGCGAGTATGGAGTATGGCCCTGCTACACCTTCGTTCACACAAGAATAAAATTTTCTATTAGTAATATAAGATTTAATAATTTTAATTAGGTATTCTGGAAATTTGAGTTTAATAAGTTTATATATTAGCCTCTCGTGCCATACGGTATCAAAGGCTTTTTGAATGTCAATAGTGGTCATTATTGATTTATTTTTTTGTAGAACTCTTCTCTAATGTGATTAAATACTCTTATAATTTGCGCGACTGTACTATGACCGCCTCTGAAACCGTATTGCTCTTGGGGTATAATATTATGTTTATCAACATATTTTTGAATTCTAGTGAGAATAACTTTGTCTATCACCTTTGCTATATTGTTAAGTAAGGAGATAGGTCTATAACTGTCCACATAACAGGGTTGTTTGTTGGCTTTGATAATCGGTATAACATTGGCAATCTTGAGCATATCGGGATAGATACCATTTTTAATTATATAGTTTACAATATGTGTAACTTGCACTATTGCTTTTTTAGGAAGACTTTTTAGTAATACATTTGTAATCCCATCCACCCCCGGCGCAGTCTTGTTTTTGAGTGTGCCAATGGTGCTTGTTATTTCTGATGTGGTTACTAAATTTGTGTTGTGTGTTGTTCGTACATTTTTTAAGTAATCTGTGACTATTTGATTTATATTTAGGCGATATTGTGTGTTTGATGTATTATTGATAAAATTGTCCTGAAAGTACTCTCCAAAGGCTTGTGCAATATTGGATTTTTGGGTTATAGTGTTGCCATTTACTACTATTTTTGTTAATTCTTCTCGTTTACTTTTTAATTGTTTAGTTATTTTCCATAGTGAATTATCTTTTGTGGTAAGTTTTTCTAGAAACACTTTCCAGTTGTAGTTTCTATATTCATTTATTAATGTGTTTATTAAGTTTTGATAATATTTTAATGATTGTCTGTCGTCATTATTTCTGTTTATTTGCCATCCTTTGCGGATTTTATTTTCGTCTTTAATTATGTTTAAAATGTAATCGGGAAGAGAATTTTGGAGGTTTAATTTATGTTTTAAGGATGTTGATGTGTTTCGAGCAGTGATTATGATATTTTGAATAGTGTTAGTTAATTGATTTATATTTTCTATTTTGTCTACGATGATAAGTTTTTCATTAATATATTTTTTAAATAATTTCCAATTTGTTGTTGTATAATCGTATTTTTTAATCGGGGGAGAGTGTATAGAGTGAGACATTTTTAATTCTAGAAGGATGGGGTCGTGGTCAGAGTTCAAATCCGGAATGGTTTTCATTTTTGTTATTGTATTTATGTTTCTCCCTATAGCAATGTCTATGGTGCTAGGGGAGAAACCAGAGTATGGGAAATGTGTAGGATCGTCGGTACTGTATATGTTACAGTCCGATTTGTCACAAAACCTTAAGAGAGTACTTCCATTTGGATTGGCATGTGAGGCATAGGAGTCCCATAGCGGGTGCTTACAATTTAAGTCACCAACCATGAGAACCCTACTATGAGTATTTATGATATTAAAAAAGTCTGATTCATACAATTTTTTATTTGGTGAATTGTATGCCCCCACTATTTTTAATTTGTTATCTATTAGTAATGAGATATGCTCAATCGATGAATTATTTGGTTGCAGAATTTGGAATTTTATGTCTTTTTTAATTAATACTGCGATACCGCCTCCGCCGACATTTGCGGGGCGGTCTTGTCTATATAGACTATATTCGGGATTTCTAATGCTCACGGTTTTGTTTGGTTTGAGAAGTGTCTCGAACAGAAAGAAGATATCTGGTTTATGGAAGGCGAGAAAATGTCTGAGAATTTGGAGTTTATTTATAACTCCATTGGTATTATAGAAAATTATTTTAAGATGATTACGTTTTTGAATTCCTGTTTTACCACCTACCTGCCTAGATGTCATATTTGTCAATCCCGGCTACAAAGTTGTTATATATTGTAAACTTGTCTAATTTGGTTGAGGCATTCTTCATCTCTTGGAGTAGATAAGATACAGCTCTTGTAAGTTCGTCAAGATTTACTATGCTTTGGAGTTCTTGAAACATTCGGTTTAATTGCGTGAATTTATTTAAGTCAGTCGTTGGGGCAGTAGTTGTTTGTGGGTTATTTGCAATTTTAGGAGTGTTTTGTTGAGGGGCAGGATTTGAGTGCTTTGTTGGTAAAATGGGAAATTCTTGTTGGGAAAGTATGGTTTTGTTGTTCCAGGGATTCGTCGTTGGGATAGGAGCAGGAATAAATTTGGGTGTTGCCTTCTTTGTTGTTTGCGTTCTTCTGGATTCCAGCCATTCCCGTCTTTTTATGTACTCTGGACATATTTCTGCGTTCGCAGGGTGGTCGCCTTTGCAGTTAGCACATTTAGCCGGTTTAGAGCGATCTTTGTGGCACTCTGGGGTCAGATGGGGTGCAGCACATTTCAAACATCTAGGAGCACGTCCACAATTTGATGTTGCATGACCCCAGAGCTGACATATGTGGCACTGGATGATAGGTTTTACTTGTCGTCTATATTCCCATAGTATTCGGGTGTGTTCAATTACCCTAACATTTTTGTTAAGGTAATCTAAAGTAATTTTCGGTTCAGTGATGACAAGATATAATGGCCTTGCTTTCGTAGTCATTCGGTATATGTCTTTTATATTGATTTTATAGGTGTTGACAAGTTCATCTTTGATTTCATATATTTGCATCCCTTCCGCAAGTCCTCTCAGTACAAAAGCATGAGTTTTATCGTCTTTCCTAGTATACGTGTGGAATGGGACTTTTTCCACTCTAAGAATTTGTTTTAGCTTGTTAAAATCTTCGACTTCTTTAGTGAATATTATTGTTGAATTCGTGGTGTACTTCATTTCGAATGATTTTGTGACGTATTCTTTTAGTTTCAGCACCATATCTTTGTGTTCTGAAACGTTCCCGTCAATTATGATGGGCGGGCATGAGATTGCGGTTTTTTAACGTTTTTTGATACAATAGTTTCTTTTGGTTTAGAACGTTTTATATTTCTATTTTTATTTGTATGATCTGAGCTCTCGTCTGAAATATTTAATTTTCGGAATTTGGTTTTTTTCCTTTTTTTTGTGGCATCGTGGGCGCGTCATCCTCGGATTCTTCAGATAACGTTTCGTATCTATTACTTGTTTTCGTTTCTGTTTCTTTTTTCTTTTTTCTTATGAGAGTGTTGAATGAGGTAACCTTTTTTGGGACAGTGAATTCATCTTGTTGCGATGTAACTTCCATTTGCTCTTCAGTGGGGATAGTAATTATGGCATTCATGTCTTCGTTTTGATTTTTGTTTTTTGTCATGTCCATCGTCCTAGGTACTATCTTTTTTTTATTTAGGTTTTCATATTGGGAAACAAATTGGTCGGTAGTAGGTGTGTTTTCCTCGTTTTGTACTTGTTGTGCCCATGATTGGCTAGCTAAATTATGTATAAGGGCTTGTGTCGTCTTGGTTTTGGTTTCGGATATTGTTGAGTTTTTCTCATCCTCCGATGCGCTAGTGCTGTACCCTATTGTGTCTTCTTCCATTGGAATTTTATTTTTTGAATTTTGTAATTTTTTAGTTTTGTCCGGGGTGGATGTGCTATTTATGGTTTTACCTCTACAGGTAGGGATTGATAGGTCTAATGTATGATCTGTTGTCAGCTCTGAGTTTTCTATACACTTTTTAATTTGATCGTTTTCTATACACTTTTTGTCTTGGCAGTTTCCTAGACACTTTTTATTTTGAGAGTTTCCTAGACACTTTTCTAAGTTTGGACTTTCTATACTCTTTTCTTTGTTAGTTTGTCCTATACACTTTTCTACGGTGTTAGAAAGTTCTATACACTTGTTTAATTCGGATACGTTAATAGAGTCAAAGCAAGTTTTAGGAATTATTATTGTGTCTAAGTTTGGTATTGTTTTATCTGTGTTATTTTCTATCTCATTTATAAAAGCGATTTGATGATAATTTTGATTTTTGATTTTTAGTTCTTGTGTTCTAATTTTGATTCTCTCTAGTTCTTTTGAGTAATTTGAGCTATGAGAGTCAGCGCTGGTACATGGTTCGTCGTCCTCGTTTTGTGATTTGGACTCCCCAGTATTTTTCCATTCACTTTTTTTTGTGTCAGTTTTTTTTATTCGAGTTTTTATGAGTGTATGTTAGTTTAGGTCTATTTGTGATCTTATTTTTAAACGTACATTTTGATATCTTTTTCCTGGGGGATGTTTTCACTTTTATTAAATGTTTTGTTTTTGGTTTATTTTTAATTGTCACTGTTTTATCACTGTTTAAGTTTTCATTGATAAAGATATCAGGTTTCACACTGGCAAGTCTTTGAATTTTTTCCCTTAGCCGTCGGGTGTACTCCGTAGGGTACGGTGTACCCGTTATTGGGGGTGAGGGTAGCGTTTGGAAGTCTATGAGGATAACTCGATAGAATTCCTGTGAACAAACTCATTCACTATTATAGATAAATTAAAATATTTAATAACATTTTTCCAATAAATTACAATTCAACCGGCGCACTTGAAATATAATTTGGAAGTTTGGGTTTGATTTTGACTGTCACTGTTTTATCACAACTCAAGTTTTCATTTGCGAAAAAGTCCGGTTTTACACTATTTAATTTAATGATTTTGTTTCTAAGTCTCCGGGTGTATTCGGTTAGGTACGGGGTACCCGTAACTGGGGGTGAGGGTAATGGTGAGAAGTCTATGAGTGTGACTCTATAGAATTCTCAAGAACAAACTCTTTCTATTTTATCGATTTATGAATTTTATAACGTAAATATTTTCCTATGATAGAAATCCAACAGACGCACTTGGAAGTTAACATGGAAGTGCTCAATCGCGATTTTTTTTTTTTAAATGGTCTTTATTATACAAATTATGATTCCCTTATACAATATAGAGAAAATTAAAGTATATAGTGCCGATGTTCTGGCCAATTTCCTCTATAGTGTGATTGACTGACAGGTAAATATGGCTCCTTACTCTATGGCATTATCCATTTGTTTTCACTTTCTACAACAACTTTGTCCCTCGAATAGTTTGTGACTCCCAGAATATTTCGGCTAGGCTATAACTGAAAAGTAGCTAAAAAACAGGTTTTCAAAAATGACATGGGGTTTCTAGACTTGGGGTCGGCAACTTGGCTGATGTTGGTTTTGTGAAATTTAGTTTATATGGAATTTATTTACATGCTTGTGTTGATAAGGGTTTGGAGTTAAACAACCTAGTTATGTAATTAACGTGCCATGCAGAAGTCTACACCCACTATCTCGGATGTCTCCTGCGCGATTTGCGTCTATGAGATTCTTACGAAGATCCTTTGGCAGACAATGATTATAAAAGTTCGTTGAAATTTTGGTTATAAAGTCTTTGATAGTGGGTAAATCAGCTTTCTCATGTAACCATGTGTTTTTGGGTAGTTTGGGGTGACAATTATGTTTAATCGCCATCCGGAGACACTTGTTTTGTACCACTTGCAGAGAGTTGAAGTTATATTTTGTGCCGTTGTAATAAACGGGAGCTGCATATGTAAGAATTGGACGAATTATATAAGTATAAGTAAGAATTTTGTTTTATGTTGATAATTTGCTGTGAGAACAGATGAGTGGGTAAAGTTTGCTCATTGCAATCTTGGCCTTGCGCACCTGTTGCACAATATGAGCGTTGGCATTTGTATTTCCTTGTATAGTATACCCTAAGTATTTTAGGGTATTACTAAGCTTAATATTGTGTCCATTTACGCAAAGCTGAGATTGCAATGATGTGTTTTTTGTGGTTATCCTTTTGAGTAGGATGTACTCAGTTTTGGATTCGTTAATGACTAGTTTTTGTTTGTGAAAGTAAGGTATTATGTTTGAATTAATGTGTGCTTGTGTTATTTCTAGTGCCTGATCGGGATTCTTTGCAGAGGCAACAAAACAAGTGTCGTCGGCATACATTGCGGTTAGTAAATGAGGGGATGTTGGTAGGTCTTGAATGAATAGGGAGTATAGCAAAGGTGATAACACCGACCCCTGCGGTACTCCTGCATGAATTGTGAAAGGTCCAGCTATATGATTATTTATTTTTGAATAAGAAGTCCTGTTTGTTAAATAAGAGTATAAAATTTTTATTAAGTATTCCGGAATTTCTAATTTTATTAATTTGTAAATCAAACCCTCGTGCCATACAGAATCGAAGGCCTTTTGGATGTCTAGGGTCACCATAACGGATTTATTTTTGTTTTGGAAACCTTCTCTAATATAATTAATTACTCGAATTATTTGAGCTACTGTACTTCGACCACTTCGAAATCCATATTGCTCGGTGGGGATTATATTGTGTTTGTGAACAAATTGAATCAGTCTAAAAAGGATTATTTTATCTATCACCTTCGCTATATTGTTTAGGAGGGATATAGGTCTATAGCTATCTATATAACTTGGTTGTTTATTTGCTTTGACAATGGGGATGACGTTGGCTGTTTTGAGCATATCGGGATATGTTCCTTTTTTGATAATAAAATTCGTGATGTAGGTTAACTGTACAATCGCTTTTTTTGGTATATTTTTAAGTAGGATGTTATGTATGGTGTCAGAGCCGGGGGATGTTTTGTTTTTGAGTTGTTGTATTGTGTTGTATATTTCGGAGCATGTTGTTAGGTTTTTTGTATTTAAGGTGTTAAGTGAATTTATGTAATGCTGTACTGTGTGTGTGATGTCTTGGTGATATTGAGTGTGTTGAGAGTGATTCACAAAGTTGCTTTGGAAATACTCTCCGAACTTTTCTGCGATATCGGAGGAGTGTGTATATGTTTGGTCATTATAAATTATTTTATTGATTTCGTTAATTTTGTTTCTAAAGTACCGAGCGATTTTCCATAAAGAATTGTCGTCTGGTTTTAATGTACTTAAAAATTCAACCCACTCGTTATTTTTGAATTCTTTTACTAATTTGTTAATAATGATTTGCTGGTTCTGTAATAATTTGTGATCGTTTAAATCCCTTGTTCTCTGCCATATTTTTCTTAGTCTGTTTTTCTCTTTAATGGATAGTATTATATTGTTTGGTAACTTATTGCGTGTTTGTCTTATTTGAATGATTTCCGTAGTTTGGTCTCTAGCTTGGATTATTATGTTTTGCAGATTTATTATTGTATTACTTAATTGTTGTGAATTTTCAATTTTATCGTTTATTGTTAGGTTGTTGTTCATGTATTTTCTGTAATTAAGCCAATTTGTTTTTTTATAATTAAATGTTGAGGGATAGTTGGCGTTTTGGGTGTTATGGGAGATTTTGAGATGGATGAGGACGGGATCATGATCAGAGTTTAGGTCAGTAAGCGTTTTTATTTTTGTAATATTACTTATATTTTTACCTATAGCTATATCTAAAATGCTTGGAGTGTGATTTACCGCGTAAGGGAAGTACGTCGGTTCGTCGGTATGAAATACATCACATTCCGAATTATCGCAGAACTTCATGAGCGTATTTCCATTAGCGTTTGGGTAGCTGGCGAATCGATCCCACTGCGGGTGTTTGCAGTTGAGATCGCCAACCACCAAAACTTTGTTGTGTGTGTTAAAAATGTTATGTAAGTCAGTGTGTGTAATTTTGTTGCCAGGCGAGTTGTAAGCTCCCACTATCTTAACCTTATTATCAAAAAGGATCGCGATGTGTTCAATTGATGTATTATTTTGTTGCAGTAATTTGAAATTTATACCTTTTTTGATTAATAGAGCGATACCGCCACCGCCGGTATCATCAGCGCGGTCTTGTCTAACTAGACGATATTTTGAGTTTCTGAAATTTACAGTTTTGTGAGATTTAAGAAATGTCTCCATTAAAAAGAAAATATCTGGTTGATGAATTTCGAGAAAATGTCTGATTATGGGTAATTTATTTTGTACTCCACGTACATTGCAGAATATTAATTTGATGTTATATCGTTTTTGAAAATCTGTTTTTCCACATACCTGCCTATATGTCATAGTTGTCTATTCCAGTTACAAAATTGTTGTAGATTGTAAACTTGTCCATTTTGGAAGTGGCTTTTTGCATTTCTATCAATAGAACTCCTACTGCTCTTGCGAGTTCGTCTAAATTTACCAATGAATGTAATTCTCGGAACATTTGATTAATCTCTGTAAATTTATTAATATCAGTGTTTATTATTTGATTATTGGATTGGGTGGTAAGTTTAGTTGCTTGGGGTTGTGAGGTAGATGCTGAGGGAGTAATTTGAGGATGGGATTTTGTGGGCAGGCTAGGAAAATCTGTCTTATTTTTGTTCTGAGTCCAGGGGTTGGTTTTTGGAAGGGGTGCAGGCATGAACTTTTGAGGGGTAGGCTTGGATTTTTGGTTAGCTGATCTCTTTTCGTCTATCCATATTTTTCTTTTTATAAATTCTGGGCAGATTTCGGCATTCGCCGGGTGATCCCCATCACAGTTGGCACATTTTGCTGGAGTGGTTCTTGTTTTTGAACATTCTGGAGTGAGATGTGGTCCCGCACACTTTAGGCATCTGGGAGTTCGGCCACAGTTGGATGTAGCGTGTCCCCAAAGCTGACAAATGTGGCATTGAATAATTGGCTTGCTTTGTCTCCTGAACTCCCAGAGTACCCTTGTGTGTTCAATTACTCTCACATTTTTATTTAAAAAGTCGAGGGTTACTTTGTTATCTGTGACTACCAGATACAAAGGACGACCTTTCGTTGTCATCCTATATATGTCTTTGATTAGTATTTTGTGTGTCTTCTCCATCTCTTCTTTAATGTCGATTAACTGCATGCCTTCAGCCAGTCCCCTCAACACAAAGGCATGAGTTTTTTCTTCGCGTCTTGCGTAGGTGTGGTATTGAACCTTTTCATTTCTTAAGACTTTTTTAAGTTTTTCAAAATCGTTTACATCTTTTGTAAACACAATTGATGAGCTATTTGTGTATTTAATTTCAAAAGGCGACTTGATCTCATCTTTTAACTTGTTAACCATCTCCCGATGGTGAGACACGTTCCCATCGATAACGATTGGGGGACAGTTGGTGGTTGTTTTTTTTGCCACTTGGGGGATGGTTTTTGACCTTTTAGGCTCTTGGTGTGAGACTACTTCTTCCTCGTCTGTTGAAACATCTGTGGTGACGAATTTTCGGAATCTGTTTTTTTTCCTTTTTTTTTGTGTTGTTGTTGTTGTTTTTTTTGAGTCATCATCAGATATGTCCGATAGAGACTCATACGTGTTGCTGGTAGGTATAGGCTGTTTTTTTTCGAATGGTCTGGCTTAGTATTTTATTGAATGTTGCTTTCTTTTTTGGGTATTGAAATTCTGTTGAGTCATTGTCATTTGTATCCATTGGAATCGTTATAATTTCGTTTATATCTTGTTTTGGGATGTTGTTATTGTTGTATAGTGATCTGGCTTTAATTTGTGTTGCGTTTTTGTTTAATGATTGGTATTGGGAAATAAATGTGTCTTTTCCCTGGTTTTTTTCGCCTTCTACTTCGTCCGCCCACGATTTATTCGCTGTTTGGTGGACGATTGCCTGTACCGTCGCTATCTGGTTTGACGCTAATTCTGCATTTTCGTCATCGTCTGAGGAATTATGGCTATTTCCCGGCCCTATTGTGTCATCTTCCATGTTGTCAGGGTTTTCTATATTAATATTGTTGTTGTTAGGGGTCGATGTACTATTAGTGTTATTACCGCGACAAACAGGTATGGTTATGTCTGGATTTATAGAATTATCATTAACTTTAAAATACTCGTTGTTTTCTATACACTTTTTCTGTGTTTCCATACACTTTTCTTCTGAGTTGTTTTCTATACACTTTTTGTTGAAATTTAATTCTAAACTCTTTATAATTTCATTAGTTTCTAGACACTTTTCTTTAGCTATGGATATGTTAGTGCAGTCTTCTAGACACTTTTCAGTGTTTGCTAGACACTTTTTATTTACTTTAGCAACGTTTAGTGCTTCGGATAATTTATTAATGTCAATCACGTCTAAGCAATGTTTCGGTATGTTAATATCAGTTAAGTTATTTTTATTTACACTAACCTGATCTAGTTGTTCGTCCTCTATATAAGCAATTTTGAAATAATCCTTATTTCTGTTTTGTTTTAATTTTAGGGTTTTGGTTTTTATTCTGTTTAATTCATCGGTGTATTTCGATGAACTAGTGATTTCAGTTGCGAGGGTTTCTAGTCCTTGTTTAACACTTTGCCCGAGTTTCACGCCACTATTTTTGTCTGTATCGTTTTTTTTGGTTGCGGAAAGTTTTATGTGTTTACCGGCTTTTTTTTTATTAAATTTATGTTTGAAAGTACCTTTAACTCTGTATGATTTAGGAGAGGTTTTCACTGTAATTATAGGTTTATTAACGCACAGATTAGTATTATTATTTAGGTTTTCACTTGAGAAAATTTCCGGTTTGGTTGCATTAAGTAACTGAATTTTCGCTTTCAGACGCCGAGTGTATTCAGTCTGAAACGGGATAGTTCCCGTTGTTGGGGGTGACGGTATGGCTAGAGGATCAATGAGCACTGACTCTATTGATCTCTAATACTAAACACTGTATAATTTAAAGAAGATTTTGAAATATTATAAACACTTTATTGTCGCTAAGATCCAAAAACCAGACAGTCAGTCTGGGAATTAGCATAGAACTGCTCAATCGCGGGTCTTTTTTAGGGAAAAATGTTATCGTTCAGTCTTCCGTCCGACTAGAAGTTTACTTGTTACCCCTCTGACCCCAGAGCAAAGCGCGTCGAACTCATAGGCTCCGCCCCTGCCAATCAAAACACATGCCTGCGCACCGAACCACGCGCGGATGTGTATAAATAGGCGGCGGGGAGCAACGGATCGGCAGTTCATCTTCGACCTCTAAAGAAGACGCAACGTCTCTCTTAGACGCTCTGGTACCGCTACGCTGTTGAGATATAGATCGAACTGGGCAAGTTGAATTATCTTGAATTGGCATTTCATTTACTTGCTCCCAGTTCCTCTGCGAGATAGTGGATTACGAGAGTCCTTAGGGATTTATAGTGAGATACGGAATTTTTTATATAATATACATATAAAAATATAATATTTATTTATGAAAATGTCGGACGTGAATAGTCATGACAGCCTGAGCCCTTTTCAGGGCTTTGGCAATCAGACAACGCCCACCCGACGACATGGCGCCCAACAAGTGGGATACACACCGACCCCTGAAGGAGGAGGCGAACACTACCACGCCGCTGAGCTAGCTGGAGGAAGGGTCCACCAGGTCCAAACACCAGGAGGAGAAGTCCACCAGGTCTGAACCCCAGTAGAAGGGGTCCACCAGGTCCCATTCCCAGGAGGAAGGGTCCACCAGGTCCGAACACCAGGAGGAGAGGTCCACCAGGCCCGAACCCCAGTAGGAGGGGTTTACCAGATTCCATTCCCAGGAGGAGGGTTCCACCAGGTCCAATTCCCAGAAGGGAGAGTCCACCAGGTCCGAACCCCAGGAGCAGAGGTCCAACAGGTCCGAACCCCAGAAGGAGAGGTCCACCAGGTCCAAATCCATAGAAGAGGCACCTACCAACCCCAACCGGGACCAAGGGAAGCCAAGCCGCTATCGGAGATCCTCAGGGCAGAGAGGACCAACAAACCAACCACAACATCAACACCAGCAGGCACCCACTACCAGACCCAACAGCAAGGAAGCCTACGGACAACCCAGGCTACCACATACCACCAGCCGCTTCCCAGTCCCTCAGCCGCGGTCCAGGCTGAAGCAATACTCCAGGCCTTGCAGAAACTGACCAACCAAGGATGGAAGCCAGAGCCACCGACGTTCAGCGGTAGGGAAGAAGAGGACCCCACGCAATTTCTTCAAGCCATGCAGAGACATCTACAGGCCCAACAAGTACCCCAAGAGGAATGGGTCAATGCCACCAAACAATGCCTCAGAGGGATGGCCAGCAAATGGTTAAACCAGTACCCGAGAACCAGAATGGAGTGGTATGCATTCACCAACCGGTTCCTAGATAAATTTAATCATCCATCAGACCTGGCCAAGCTGACGTCCAAGTTCTACGGCAAGTACCAGCAAGAGGACGAAGATCCATCAATCTTCATAGAAGAGAAAACAACACTAGCCTCAAGAGTAGCTCCACACATGACGGAGCAACAGCTAGTCCACCTTCTGATCGAGCAACTCAACCCAGAGATCAGAAGAAGCCTAAGAGCCCAACCACCAAGAACGATGGAATATCTCCATAGAGCGGCAGTTGCCTTAGAAAGGGACATCCGGGAAGCAGATAGGTCATACTCCCGTCCACCACAGATCCACGCCAGACCAACACCACCCCAGACACAGGCCAGGCAGCAACCAACATCCAGGCGTCAGCAACAGGGAAACGCCAATGGGGGCGGACACCAATAAACGATGTCCCAAACATATCACCGACCGGACAACAAGCGCTCCGCCCCACCACAGAACTCAACCCTATCACCGGAAAAGGTCCGGGCCGCTACCCTCTCCCGCGAATCCAGGCAGTCCTGCATGGCAAAAGCATCACCGTCCTGCTGGACACCGGTGCCACGAAGAATTTCGTCAGTCAGAGCCTGGTGCAGGAAATACCAAGTAGCCCGAAAACCTCCGTCGCACTCGCCTGCCACAACCACGAGGTCAAATCAGCGGGGACAACAGAGGAGACCATAACCTTAGAAGGGGAACCATTTAAGATCAAATGCATTGGTTTGAAAGAACTCCAGCACCAGATGATCCTGGGACTGGAATGGATGCAAGAGCAGGAGGCCCTGCTCGACACCACCAGAGGCTGCATCCATTTCGGGAAGGAAAAAAGGATCATCTCCTATTGGTCCGGCCAACAGAGGTCCCGGAAACCAAGCCAAGCCATCGCCTTGAAAGAAGGCCAGGTACCCGCAGCCTACCAAGCTCAGGTAGAGGAAGTCCTGCACCGGTACCCTGAGGTCTTCGAAGATCAACTCAAACAGGCCACCACAAAGGCAACAGAGCACGTGATCCGCCTCAACGACCCCAAACCTATCAGGGTGAAACCATATAAATTTTCACCAGAGAAAAAACGCATCATATACGACGAGGTAGACAAGATGCTAGCTGCCGGAGTCATCCGACCAAGCCACTCTGAATATAACAGCCCGATCGTGGTGGTCCAAAAGAAAGACGGAGAACCGCGGTTCTGCGTTGACTACAGGAAACTTAACAACGCCACCGCAACCGAAGTTTCCAATCTCCCACCCATCCATGACACAATCAGAGACCTGGGTCAAGCAAAGGTTTTCAGCTCCATCGACCTCAAAAGTGGATTCTGGCAAGTCCCTATGGCAGACGACTCCATCCACCTCACAGCCTTCTCGACACCAGACGGGTCAGCCTACGAGTTCCTGGTTATGCCGTTCGGCCTGAAGAACGCCCCCACAACGTTCCAGAAACTGGCCAATCAAGTCCTAGCTGGATATATAGACATACTCGCCAAGGTGTATATGGACGACATTATCATATACTCAAACACCTTGGCAGAACACATTCGTCATATCCAGTTAGTTCTAGAACGACTCCGAACCCATGGGCTCTGGGCATCCCTCAAAAAGTGCCAATTCGCCTCTGACCAACTAGAATACCTAGTGCACACTATAACAGCGGAAGCGAACCTACCTCTGGAAAAACACGTCCTGAAGATTCAAGACTACCCCAGACCCACAACCAGGAAGCAACTACGAAGCTTCCTAGGAACAGCAGGCTGGCTCAGAGACTTCGTAAAGAACTACGCCGAGAAAACGTCCCTCTCTCAGACCTCACGGCCGCCAAGAGGAAATTCAAATGGACTCCAGAGGCGGAAAGTTCCTTCCAGAGAATAAAACGAGAAGTCTCACAACCCCTCCAGCTGTCACGACCGGACCCAAACCAGGGCTTCAGCCTCCAGACGGACGCTTCCACCACCGGTATGGGAGCAGTTCTCTTCCAGGGGGACCCCAACAACAGAAGGATAATCTGTTACGCCAGCGCCAAGCTAAGCCCCGCTGAACGGAGGTACCATATCAACGAGATCGAATGTCTCGCCGTAGTATGGGGAATCAAGAGATTCAAGCACTACCTCCAAGACCAGCACTTCGACCTCTACACCGACAACAGGGCCCTAACCTGGCTGGACAGATTCAGGGAAGAGAGGACCAAACTCACAAGATGGGCACTCCTGTTACAAGAATACGATTTCAGCATCCACCACGTCCCAGGGAAGGCAAATGAACTTCCGGACCACCTCTCCAGGCTCCCGGAAACCAAGGAACCAACCACCAACAACTCATCCCAAGACGATGAAATCGAACGACTGTCCTGGCCCTCCATAGAAATCGACGAACCAGACAACTTCCCCCTCCTATGCCTCCTCGAGGACGAAGAAGAGGAAGAAGCCCAAGAGGACAACGTCAACATCACGCTGGAAGAACGCATAGCGAAATCCCATAGGACACATCCTAGAATGCTGCGACTGAGACGTCGCCTAGAAGCCATCACCACCAGAGGCCCAGAAACCGAAGTGGAACAGACCCTAACACAGGACTTCTCAGTAAAACAGAGCACTTGCTTCTACACGGCGGGGCTACAACACCGGCTGGTCGTCCCCAAACGCTATCGAGAAGACGTGCTCAAGACCTACCACGAAGCCTCGGGCCACCCCGGGACAGACGAAACTACTAGAGCCATCAAACGAATATATTACTGGCCAACACTACAGAAGGATGCCAAGCAACTTGTGAAGTCTTGCCTCATCTGCGCCACCACCAAGTCAGCAGCCAGACAGCCAGCAGCATCAATGGAAGCCAGAGAACCACAAGGACCGTGGAAGACCATCTCCTTCGACGTCCTAGGGCCATACCCAAAGTCAACCAGAGGCAATCGCTTCATCCTGGTGGCCACAGACCTCTTCTCCAAATGGATAGAATACCGTTGCACCACATCAGGCAAGGCCAAAGCAGTGGTCCAGTTCTTAGAGGAGGAGGTCTGTCAAAGATGGGGCTACCCGGAATGCGTGATCACGGACAATGGAGGCCAATTCCGTGGCGGGGTGTTTGAAAGATTTCTAGACAGGAATCACATAAAACCAGTAAACTCCCCGATCTACCACCAAAGGGCAAACGCCGTGGAGAGGCGAGTCCAAGAAATTAAAAAGGGACTACGAGCCAGACTGGTCGGTAAAGAGGAAAATAGATGGGAAGACCTCCTGGCGGACACAGTGTTCTCTCTCAGGACAAGGGCCTCAGCAGCCACTGAACAGACACCATGCCACTTACTGCTGGGCTACGAGCTCCGCCGCCCAGAAGAAGACCCAAAGCGACCAAGGCCACTCAACACCCCCGAAAAACGCCTCCAGCGACAAGAAGAGGCCAAACAGAAGGCCACCATCTACGCCAGGCGCCTGTTTCCCGACACACAAGCGCCGGCAAAAATATTCTCACCCGGAGAAAAGGTGCTCGTCCGGAACTTCGCCAAATCCAACTTCGGCCAAACATGGACCGGACCCCATGAAATACTAGAACAATTA
Organism: Galeruca laticollis; assembly: GCA_963921935.1. Taxonomy (NCBI): domain Eukaryota; kingdom Metazoa; phylum Arthropoda; class Insecta; order Coleoptera; family Chrysomelidae; genus Galeruca; species Galeruca laticollis. The sequence continues at coordinate 61,151,197 of OY998177.1, forward strand.
GGCCCTAACACCTACAATGTGCTCAAGGACGGCGGCCACAAGCTGATCTACGTCGACGATATAAGGCCATCACCACCACCAAGAGCACCACCAGAGGACAACTAAACAGTCTATTGTATATACCACATTTTCTCCTTTTTCCAATTAATTTTAAGCTTCTCTGTCCATATCTCAACCTTATTTACATCATACTTTATTTTTACATTTTATACACTTTAATTTTAATAAAGCAAACATTCCCAGTTCGATCTTCGGAGCGGGGGGGTGACCCCAGAGCAAAGCGCGTCGAACTCATAGGCTCCGCCCCTGCCAATCAAAACACATGCCTGCGCACCGAACCACGCGCGGATGTGTATAAATAGGCGGCGGGGAGCAACGGATCGGCAGTTCATCTTCGACCTCTAAAGAAGACGCAACGTCTCGCTTAGACGCTCTGGTACCGCTACGCTGTTGAGATATAGATCGAACTGGGCAAGTTGAATTATCTTGAATTGGCATTTCATTTACTTGCTCCCAGTTCCTCTGCGAGATAGTGGATTACGAGAGTCCTAAGGGATTTATAGTGAGATACGGAATTTTCTATATAATATACATATAAAAATATAATATTTATTTATGAAAATGTCGGACGTGAATAGTCATGACAGCCTGAGCCCTTTTCAGGGCTTTGGCAATCAGACAACGCCCACCCGACGACATGGCGCCCAACAAGTGGGATACACACCGACCCCTGAAGGAGGAGGCGAACACTACCACGCCGCTGAGCTAGCTGGAGGAAGGGTCCACCAGGTCCAAACACCAGGAGGAGAAGTCCACCAGGTCCGAACCCCAGTAGAAGGGGTCCACCAGGTCCCATTCCCAGGAGAAAGGGTCCACCAGGTCCGAACACCAGGAGGAGAGGTCCACCAGGCCCGAACCCCAGTAGGAGGGGTTTACCAGATCCCATTCCCAGGAGGAGGGTTCCACCAGGTCCAATTCCCAGAAGGAAGAGTCCACCAGGTCCGAACCCCATTCTAAACCTGCCAAAAAACGCAGTTGTGGTAATTGATAACGCCCCATATCACAATGTTCTAAATGAAAAATTACCTACGACTGCTTGGACTAAACAACAATAAAAAAACTGGCTTTCTAAAAGAAACATATATTACAGTGAACAAATGTTAAAACCGGATCTTTATAACGTTGCAAAAATGTACAAACCGCAATATAAGACTTATAAAATTGATGAATTGTTCATTCGACATGGATTGCAAGTTTTAAGGCTACCCCCTTATCACCCGTACTTAAATCCGATCGAGAGTGTTGGGGCGGCACTTAAAGAATATGTGGCCAAACGAAATGTTACCTTCAATTTAACAAGGTTAAATAATTCTGTAATGAATTTTTTGACACATTTTCTGCAAATGATCGGAAAGTTAAATGTGACCATGTTATAAAGATTGAAGATGAATTTATGAACAATGAACCACTTTTAGATACTGTTGTAGATAATATTATTATTAATTTGGCCGAAGACGGAGATAGCGAGAATGATGAAGTTGATATCGAAAGTGATTTTGAAGAATCATTTGTAGATGCACATCTTTATATAGGTGTGACTATTTTTTGATTTTATGATACCGAAATTGGATCTTAAAGACGTAAATTACTAAAAAACAATATGTACGGCCTTATCTCCCTACATCAACTGATATTTTTTGGTTCAAAGACATATTTTTAACCCCAAACTCACGTATACGTTAGAAGCGTAATTAAATTATAATCTACCCCCATCCATCGTTCGTATAAACTTTTTTAATGAAATTTTTACTAAAAAACAATATATACGGCCTTATCTTCCTACATTAACTGATATTTTTTGAAAAAACATCTAAAGAAATGTGTCATATTTCAACAAAAAAATATTTATTACTCACGCTTTAAGGGAACAACTTATCACTTGCACACCTTATTTAACACTGAAAATATCAATTTTTAATACACACGTCTTTGTCCATTCATTAAGCCGGTGACGTCGGCGGCTGCTTTACCAGGGTCAAATATCTAGAATACTTACGCTGCATATTCTGCACTATCAGCGTCTGGCTGGAACAACACACCATTCATTGCAACAATGTATCATAATGGTTTATTGTTAAAACCACATTCATCATACTTTGTAGTTATTTTTTGATTAGTGATAAGTTTCCTCAATTCATTTTGTTTTCTACGATTCGATTCAGTATTTTATTCATTGTGAGATATTGCGGTTGATTACTGATAATACGAAAATATTTTTTCTCCAATAAAGTAATCCAATATTAATTTTACATTAAGTAGAGACAAAATTATTAAAATCTTAGTAATCTATACGGCCGCCGACGTCACCGGCTTAATGAATGGACAAAGACGTGTGTATTAAAAATTGATATTTTCAGTGTTAAATAAGGTGTGCAAGTGATAAGTTGTTCCCTTAAAGCGTGAGTAATAAATATTTTTTGTTGAAATATGACACATTTCTTTAGATGGTTTTTCAAAAAATATTAGTTAATGTAGGAAGATAAGGCCGTATATATTGTTTTTTAGTAAAAATTTCATTAAAAAAGTTTATACGAACGATGGATGGGGTAGATTATAATTTAATTACGCTTCTAACGTATACGTGAGTTTGGGGTTAAAAATATGTCTTTGAACGAAAAAATATCAGTTGATGTAGGGAGTTAAGGCCGTACATATTGTTTTTTAGTAATTTACGTCTTTAAGATCCAATTTCGGTATCATAAAATCAAAAAATAGTCACACCTATATAAAGAGGTTTACCGAAAACTATTTCAGCACTTTTTAATTTAATAGCTACTAGATTTTCATTAAAAATTGTACTATAATGTAACAAAGGAATTGCAATGAAATGTTTTATGCTGTAGCGGCCGTTTCAAGATTTAAGTAATTTAACATAACGGTACTTTCGAGAATTTTCCATTGTTTTATTAATAAGTTTATGATGATTCAGAATCATTGTTTGCTAAATTTCTCAAATGGTTGTTTAAATCAATATGTCTTCAACCAAGAATTCCGCTCGAATTTTAGAAACCTATGTATCTTTTCCAATGTCAATCGTTTAGTGTCCGGTAGTGAATTTTATAATTATTTTTAGGATAATGGGTAGACAATAACTTTTTATATTTTGAACTAGGTGGAATATTATGTTTTGGACATAATGAAAAATCACTGTTACAATCATATAATTTTTCATCATAACCCAAGTTTTTTTGAAATCATGTATCCGTTTTAATATGAACTTGTTTGTACTTGTCGGTTTTCGTTGATAAGGTATGTTATTAGTAACGAGAATCTATGACGTCATCGACTCAGATGAAAGTATAAATATGCATTGATTCTTATGTAGAATAGACATCTGAGGAGATCTTTTTTTATGAATATTTTGAACCTTTTTATTTAGAGTTGCATAAAAAAAATTAATTAATATGGAAATATACACCCATATATAATTGTTTTTACTAGTAATTTCACTAGTCTGCGACGATGTAATAGTTTTTGTGGTAAGATCATCATTGTTTGTTATAAAAAGTGAAGGGATGTAGATAGATTTATGCAAAAAAGTTTAATTGATTGTCAATTGTTACAAATTTTGGTTAGTAAAATATTAGACTAATAAATTTTTATTTCTAGTCTGACGTCCGAATTAGATGGGCTCTTCTAAAATCGCGATGACGTGTGGTACACAACAGCTCGCGCCTGGGGTGAAGATTGCTGCAGAAGAAAATAGGCAAACGAGTAAGTATCTTTTGAGTATTTACCTACAAAAATATTTATTGTTTCAGTTGTGATATATAATTTTGATAGCATACAATGAGGTTCCTTCGGGTATAAAAAGGGTACCGACTTTTCCTACACAGAGATATGACAGGTACCACACAGTGGGAGGAGTACAAAAAACTTAGGGTGTCGGTTAGACTCGATTACAACCCGAGCAGTCACCTTTTGAGTTATGTACGAATAGTATCCTTCTGTTATGGGGTAGAGTCGCCTAAAGGCTATTGAAGAGTGCCTATAACCTCATATGTAAATTTTATATAGATTTTTGAGATGTATTGTAGTTTAAATTGTAATTGAATTTTTGGTCGGAAAAAAAGTAGTGGGTCACGTATATCGATTTCTCTTAACCATATAAGTATTTTTTGAGGTCTCTTCGGATATAAAACGGGGGATCGACTTTTTTCCGCACAGAAATACGGCAGTTACCACATTGTGGGATAAGTACTTAACTAGGATATCTGTAAGACATGCCTACAAAACATGCGGTTATCTATTAGTTCAAGTGCGTATAGTATTTTCTGTATGTTTCATCACATATCAGGGAAAATTGTTGCCTAAAGGCTATTAAAGAATCTCCTTCGACCTCACATATAAAAAATAGATAATAAATAATAGTATATGTTTAACTATGGGTAAATAGACAATATAGAAAAAATAATAAACAATTCGTGATCGACAAATTCAGGATTTCAATTTATAAATAATTTATTATTCTTTTAAAAAATACGTCGAATGGTGATTTTTTTCTCGTAATCAATGGTCCTGAAGGTTGTCGGAATATAATTTGTGGTCTAGCTAAATCGTAGTCTGCAGATACAGATCATTAACTTCTTATTTCACTGTTTGTTAATTGGAATCATTACTAGAATATATCATATCCTCCTCAAGTAAAAATATCATAATAGGCGAAAAGTTTTCAATTTATGAGTAATTTATTATTCTTTTACAATTCCTCGAATGGTAATTTTTTCTCATAATCAATGGTCCTGAAGGTTGCCGGAATAGAATTTGTAGTCTAGCTAAATCGTAGCCTACAGATACAGATCATAAACTTCTTGTTCCAACCACTGTTTGTTAATTGGAATCATTACTTGAATATATCATATCTTCCCCAAATATTACGGTTAAAAAGTGTCAGAATTGCTCAATTAGCTTAAAGCGTATAGTATTTTCTGTATGTTTTCATCACATATCAGGGAAAATTGTTGCCTAAAGGCTATTAAAGAATCTCCTTCGACCTCACATATAAAAAAATAGATAATAAATAATAGTATATGTCTAACTATGGGTAAATAGACAATATAGAAAAAATAATAAACAATTCGTGATCGACAAATTCAGGATTTCAATTTATAAATAATTTATTATTCTTTTAAAAAATACGTCGAATGGTGATTTTTTCTCGTAATCAATGGTCCTGAAGGTTGTCGGAATATAGTTTGTGGTCTAGCTAAATCGTAGTCTGCAGATACAGATCATTAACTTCTTATTTCACTGTTTGTTAATTGGAATCATTACTAGAATATATCATATCCTCCTCAAGTAAAAATATCATAATAGGCGAAAATTTTTCAATTTATAAGTTACTTATTATTCTTTTACAATTCCTCGAATGGTAATTTTTTCTCATAATCAATGGTCCTGAAGGTTGCCGGAATGGAATTTGTAGTCTAGCTAAATCGTAGCCTACAGATACAGATCATAAACTTCTTCCAATCACTGTTCGTTAATTGGAATCATTACTTGAATATATCATATCTTCCTCAAATATTACGGTTAAAAAGTGTCAGAATTGCTCAATTAGCTTAAAATACGTCATTTTTTTACATGCTTTCTTATGGAAAAACAGGCACAAATTTCCTCAATCGCGGGTCTTTTTTAGGGAAAAATGTTATCGTTCAGTCTTCCGTCCGACTAGAAGTTTACTTGTTACCCCTCATATCCTGATAATACTCATTCGATTACAGTTCTTTGTTCAAAGTGCTTACGAAAAAAATTTTCATCCTTATTATGAGTCTCTTTGTGAATCTAGTAAAACATGTTGCTACTTTGTTGGGGCTTATAACATCTAATTATAATGAACACCAAGTGACTAGAGGGCTTATGGAGTGTAGAAAAGCTATAAGAAAACTAAATAATGCGTTACGGAGTGCCAAGAATATTGGAGAAAAGAAGCATATCTTAACTAGTATAACTCAAATCAAATCATTTCGTAACCAATTTAAATATATTCAAAAACATGGTGGAGACCTATCATCTCATATTGAAACTGCAAAACATCGTGTAAAATGGGATGATCTGGATGCAGCATTTAACGGTCGCATCAGAACTGGTAGCATCTCAAACCTGAAGCATAAGGATCCCATTGCATTTCTCAAAGATTGTAGGGCTCTCTTTAAACGACGTATACATTATATATTAAAAAAGGAGGTAGCTGTTAAGGTGAATGTGGCTTTCGGAGGTGAATTTGAAATTGTTAAAGGAGATCAGATTCTCAATGAGTTTAAATATTTTACAACGAACAATTCACCAATTTACCAGCAGAAATAAAAAAGAGGAAGGCATGTATTAACGTCAATAATGAAGATGATTCTTGCTTTGCTTGGGCGGTGACGTCGACACTGTTTCCTGCCATGAAAAATGCGGCTAGAATTTCATCATACCCCCACTATTCGACCATATTAAAACTAAAGGGAATTCAGTTTCCTATGACTATGAAGCAGATCCCCAATTTTGAGAAGCAAAATAATATAATAATATATCCGTAAATGTTTACATTCTACAAAAAGATAAAAAGACCTTCATTACTCTACCAACTTACCTTACAAGAAATAAGATGAATAAACATGTAAATTTGTTGATGGTGCAAGATAAATATGATGAAGCGTCAACGAAATATCACTTTGTTTGGATAAAGAATCTATCAAGACTTCTGTCCACTCAACTCAGTAAACATAATTGTAAGAAATACTTCTGTGATCGTTGCCTACGCTATTTCAGATCCCATGAAAAACTAGATGTTCATCTTAAATGTTGCAAGGGTCGAATGGACTTTTTATGTGAAAGATGTTTACAGCCATTTACTACAGCGGAACAGTTGGATGCTCACGTCGTAGATTGTATGAAAACGAATGATTGTGCTGTTAAGATGCCAGAAATGGGGAAAAACGTTCTTAAATTCAAAAACTATAAGAATAAGGTAAAGGCACCGTTTATAGTATATGCAGATCTCGAGAGTGTTTTGAAGCAGACTGGGGATTCTAAGAAGCCACAACAGCATATTCCTGCAGCCGTTGGGTATTACTTCAAGTGTTCATATGATGATTTGCTTTTCTTTTATAAGAGTTATTTGGGTGAAGATTGTATGCGCTGGTTTGCTGATGAGCTGAATCTGCTTGCTCAAGATATCAGTACGGTGTTCCTTTGTCCTTATGGAATTCATATGACTCCTAATCAAGAACGCCAGTTTCAAGCTGCTACCGAATGTCATATTTGTGAAACACCATTTTCCGCTACTGATAAGAAAGTCCGAGATCATGATCATCTCATTTCCGAAAACAATTATAGAGGTGCAGCGCATGAGGGGTGCAATATTAACTATCAGGATGCGCCTACTGTTAATGTAGTGTTCCACAACTTATCTGGTTATGATGCAAATTTCATCATCGAAGACATTGCTACCCGCATGACTGGCTCTATTGATTTGCTTCCTATTACAGAAGAAAAATATATTTCCTTTACAAAACATGTTGAAGATGCACGAATCCAATTCAGATTTATCGATAGTTTCCGATTCATGGCGTCATCTCTCGATAAACTCGCCTCATATTTAACCGAATTTCCTAATTTGAGATCACAGTTTTCTGGTGTTCCCGACGAAGAATTCACAATCTTAACTAAGAAGGGGGTGATGCCTTATGACTATTTCAATTCTTTCGACCGCTTTGAAGGAACAAGGTTACCTCCTATCGAATCTTTCTATAATAATCTCGAAGATAAACCCTGCTCACGTAAACTTTATAGTAGAGCACAATGCGTCTGGAATACGTTTCAATGTCAAACCTTAGGTGAATATGTAGAGTTGTATATGAAGACTGATATCCTTCTTCTTGCTGACGTTTTTGAGCAGTTTCGTTCCAGTTGTATTGCTACGTATAACATCGATCCCGCGCATTATTATACATTACCAGGATTTACATTCGATGCTATGCTGAAACATACTGGACAAGAATTGGAACTTCTCACCGATGTAGACATGTTTTTGTTTGTTGAACGTGGTATACGCGGTGGACTTCAAGTTTGCGGAAAACGTCGTGCTCGAGCTAACAATAAGTATATGCCCACTTATAATCCTTCAAATCCACCGAAATATTTAATGTACAATGATGTGAATAATCAATATGGAAGGGCTATGTCACAATATCTCCCTTATGGAGGATTTGAATGGTGTGGCTCTAATATAGACGTTACAGAAATTGCTGATGATGCTTCTGAGGGATACATGCTCGAGGTTGATTCGGAGTATCCTTCTCATTTACATGATTTGCATAAGGATATTCCGATTTGTCCTGAACACCTAAATCCTAAGACCATGATGCCTGCTACAAGATTAAATGAGGAGACTAAGTTGATGGCTACCCTAACTAATAAAACAAAATACGTTATACATTACCGAGCATTGAAGCAAGCGTTACAGAATGGGCTTCTATTAACAAAAATACATCGAGTATTGAAATTCAAGCAGAGTTCATGGTTAAAGCCCTACATTGACTTAAACACTGAGTTACGTAGTTAGATGGAAATGGGACGAGAGAAGAGAAAAGGCATTTCAGTAGTTAAAGGAAATTTTTCTAAGCAGCCTAAAAGTATTTCATCCACAATATGACAAACCTTTTATCTTGAGAACGGATGCTTCAATAGAAAGATTGGCAGGGGTATTAATTCAAATACAAGATGGAGAAGAAGTACCTATTAGTTTTATATCCAGAGTGACTAAGCCAGCAGAAAAGAAATATTCAATAACAGAATTAGAAATGGCAAGTGTTGTATTTTGCATTAGCAAACTAAGATTCTATCTATTGGAGCTAAGTTTATTTTAGAAACTGACCACTCAGCACTTACAGCTATGTTGAAAAACCGCTATGCCAATAATCGTGTACACCGATGGATCTTGTTGTTACAAGAATATGAATTCGAAATCAAATATATTCCAGGGAAATTAAATGTGGTAGCAGATGCATTGAGTAGAGTAGATGAAGTAGGGAACAATCAAACCAAATTTCAAATTGGAATAAACCAATTGTACCAAACAGAGGGGATATTTACATTGGAAAAGGTTAAAGAAGATCAGAGACATTTTGATAACGAGAAAGTTAAAGGTGCCTATAAAATTGATGAAGTGTGGTATAAGAATTTGGAGGACAGAGAATTATTTGTAATAAGTAAGGAGTTTGCACAGGAAATTATTCGTCATCTACATAAAGAGAATGGACACATAGGAACAAGAAAACTATGGACTTTGTTTCGAGAAAATTATGTGGCAAAGAAGGATTTGAGTATAGTGAAAGAAATATGTAAATATTGTCAAATATGTCAACTGGCCAAAGAAAAAAATTACCACAATAGCATGACAGCAAAATCGATAATTACAAATAAACCATTACAGATTGTGGCAATGGATTTTATAGGAAACTTAATTAGGAGTGAATCGGGTAATAAGGATTTACTAGTAATAGTTGATGTTTATACCAAATTTGTTAAAACTTTTCCATGTAAGAGATCAACGGCTAAGGTGGTAATAGAATGTTTGGAAAAATATATAGAAGAAGTAGGAAGACCTGAGAGAATTATACTTGACCATGCTACATACTTTGAAAGTAAAAAATTAAAGCAGTATTGTGATAAAGAACAAATAAAACTACAATTTATTAGTATTAGAAGACCTAGCTCCAATCCAGCTGAGAGATATATAAAGGAAATCTTAAAATATTTAAGAATTCTTTGTCAAAAGACACATATTAGATGGGATGAAAATTTGGACAAAATTGAAGAATTTATAAATAGTTTACTACATGGGGTAACAGGTGAAAGTCCAATTTATTTAATGAAAGGTATCCAACCTAAAAGAAACTGGATTCTGAATAGAGATACTACTCTAGAAGAGACACTAGAAAAGGTGAATATCAGAATAAGGAGGAATGCAGAAAAATATATACGGGATCAGAACAAGAAAATTAAGAAGAAAACAACCTTTAATAAAGGAGAATTGGTTATAATCAGAGCATTAAAGACATCTAATAAAGCAGAAGACCAATGTATTAAATTGCAATTGCCATTAGATGGACCTTATGAAATAATAAATGATAATGCACAAAATAGTTATAAATTGGCATACCCAGGAACAAACATGATTAGGGGTATTTTTAATATAGAATCAATTTATAAGTATAATTCACCATAAAAGAGTGATAAGAGGAATAGATAATATTATGTTACTTACATGTAAATAGATAGTAGTATAGGTAGATGTAAGGTTTTTTTTTCGATTTTACTTCATAAGACGTATTCTCATATACAACGTGAATATAATGACCAAGTTAAACATAAGATTTTCAATTTTCATAGGTAGTGTACTAGTAGGCAGCATACAGTATCCGTGGTTAATGTAATCTAAAAAATTGAAACATAAGGAAATATAATGTATTAATGATAAATGAATAATATCAAAGAAAGATGGCAAGTTAAGCTTTAGTATAATAGTAAATTTTTATGAGAATTTCTTAGATAAAGGACATAATAAAATTAAATAAACACTCATTAATAAGGACAGGTAGGAAATAGGAAGGATAAGATAGGAAATAATTAAATAAACAGTAAAAGAGATGAGAAGGAAAGAAAGTTTTCAAATCAAGATATAAGTAGGAAATATTTATGTCAAGAAAAATTTTATAGGAATTAGGGAGAAAAGTATAGTGAAATAATGGAAAGAAATATTTATAAAGTATATGATATGATTAATTATTATGAGATAGGGAGATATGATGAGAAAATTATGATATAATGAATATAGTTATGAAATAAAGTTGATGAATTATGATTAAGAAATATGAAAATAAATATAAATATGGATAGAAAGTAAAGAGTTAAAGGTTCGACTATAAGAATAGATAAATTGACATGATATAGGTTGAAAATTGATATGAAATTATAGGAAATCATTGAAATAATTAAAAATTATGTTCTTAGTATAAAAGATGAAATAGAAAAAATAGAAGAGTAGATAGGTAAAGGAGGAAGTATAAGTATTGAGATTTTGAATAAGAAACGGTGGAAAAGAGTGAGGAATATAAGATATGAATAATTTAATAAGAATAAGAATTATGAGAATAAAATGTAAGAATCATTATTGTTATGTCCCTAATGAGAAATTATTTTGGAATGAGTTTGATATGGTTAAATTATAAAGAATATCATAAAAATTTTAATAATAAGAATAAAAATAAAAATGTTATCAGAAATGTAAGTACTGAGCTGAAATCTATAGATCGATTAGCATGGATTACAGATTGAAAATTGAAATTTTAAGAAGTTATCTAAATAGACACCTTTTAAAATTTAAATTTGAGGGGAGTTAAGCCAGTCCTCTAGTATAGATAAATATTCATATATTAGATTGAATTAAAAAGGAATTTTTTTTGTATATACGTATGGTGTATCATTAGACACTACCTAATTAAGAACAAAATTTAACATAAAACGAATGAATGACTTAAGCAAATGTATTCTAAAATATTGAGTACATCAATTTAAGAAATGGATTAAGGATAAGGAATAGAATGGTAATGATAATATAGAAATTAATTCTTAAGAAAATGTTACCTTCACAAATAAATCCTAAGGTCAAGTCAATGTCAACAATTTTCATTAAAATCAATATGAACGCTGCTATGTCCACACTTGAATCGGGAAAAGGATGTTAATTTGATCAAAACCTAAAATAATAAGAATTAATAATCAAATCACTAATTTATTAACGATATGCAAATACAATAAAAAGTTGCAATTTGAAAAAAGTAATTTATAAAAATAAAACTGTATGAAATATGACATTCGGAATAAGAGCCATATTGTATGTCATAGAAATCTAGTAATCAAATCGAAATCAATGAAGGAAGTGATTGAATCTAGTTATAATATTGCCAACCTAAATTCAATGAGTTGGAAGTTAATATAAAACAGAGAATGTAAATTTGAAATTAAGTTAGAGTTAATATAAAGCGAAATTAGTGCTAATTAAAGAATTAAAAAATAAACAGTTCCATATATATAAATCATAAATTTAGATTGTAGAAATTGTATATTAATTGTAAACAAATTTACTAAAAAAAAAGGAATTGCAAGGATTGAAACCATTGTAATACATGTAAAAGACTATTTATATATTCTATAAGATATTGTTAAACCATTCATACAAGTGATTTCACTCTCCAAGACTATTTTAATTGAAGAATTCAGTATTTCCATAAAAAAAAACATTATCATTGACAATTGTTGAATAAAATAACAAATTAGGAGGCTGTGTTTTAGAGATTGTAAAAATGTTGTTGATTTTTAAAAGAAAAGGGAGTCGAGAGTTAGTTGGGGAATGAGGAACTGGGATGTAATTCTCTGAGAAGATTTTTGTAAAAACTTTAAAGTAAAAGTAATGATTTTAAATCTAAATCAATAAAAAATTCATAATATTAATGTCGATTAACCCCTGTGAAAAAGTGAAACGTGCCGAACGAGTATTTCTTGGGTAAGGAATACCTAAGAAAAGAGACGGGATGTTGCAGGTCCACCACTCCGAGAATGGAATATAAGGTCTGTGTTATTTGAGTTTTTTTTAATTTGGAATTCCAAACAAACAAAGAAAAAGTGAACTTTTGAAATTAATTTGAACATTTAAATTTGAATAATCTAAAATTGGCCAAAGAAACTTTAAAATAATTAATACCAAATTTTATCCATGGATAATTAAAGAACTCTAATTTTCTGCATCAATAATTTTAGATATTAAATATGTACTTACTTGTAAAAAGTTTTTCGTTTGTAAAATAATCAAAGTTCACACCACTGATAAATGCTTTTCCAATCTTAATTTCCGCTTTGCATGCTGAGCTATTCTTATAACTATCAAACACACACTTAATTCACAACTTGAATTATATATGTAACTGTTTAATATGAGTTTTCAACCATATTATTCTAAATGCACTAAATTGATGCACATTGAACTGTTAAACGTTTGCATCCTCCACGTTAACTGTGTACTATAATTTTGTGACGACGAGAAACTTTGAACCGGAAGAGTTGCTCCGTTGCGCCGAAGCAGCTACTATAAGCGTTCAGTGCGCATGACCATCAAAGAATACAGGGGAGGTTCAGGAATATTTGTGTGTGTAAAATTTTGAAGATTTCATCAACAATTTATTAAAATATTTTTATTTAAGTGTTGGTATTTTTCTTATTCCAGTCAATGTCCATAACACTTTTCACGAACATTGTTTAAATCATTCATTCCATTATCATATGGTGAGATGATTGAAATAAAGATATATAATTTATTCAGGAATAGACCTATCACGAAATCATAATAAGTAAATGTTCATATGTGTAAAAATTTTTTCTTATAGGTGTCCAGTACTCAAAGAGAGAAGTCTCATGCTTCCGACTGCAATATAAAATTTAAACAATACATACAATTAAAAAATTTTCATATAATCATATAGGGCTAGCCGAAGGTAAAAACGGGTAAATAAAGGTAAATCATATAAATATATATTAAAACATAACAATATCCACTATAATATATATATATATATATATATATATATATATATATATATATATATATATATATATATATATATATTATAATTGTGTAATTTACTATGTGGATATTTATTTTTATATGATTTATCTTTATTGTATTGTATATTTTACATTTTTTTACTTTACCTTCGGCTAGCTCCTGATGATAATCCGTGATTTTATTTATAATTTATATGATAGTCGTCAGCATGAGAACTCCTCCCTTTGAGTTCTGGACGCATATGTATAACTTTGATACACATTTAAATATTGAATTCTGAAATTTTTCTAGTATGTTTTATTCCTGAATAAAATATATACCTACGTTTTTATCGACTCCAAATATTATTATAGAATGAATGAATTAAGCACCATTTTCTAAATGTATTATGAATATTAAACAGAATGATGAAAAAAATACCAACACTTTAACGAAATGATTTAATAAATTGTTGAGATTATATTCAAATTATTTTTACATAAATATTCTGTACACCGCTCCTGCATTATTGACTGGACATGCGCACTGAATGCTTAAAATGACTGCGTCGGCGCATATGAGAAACAAATCCTCGTATATCGTGTCACACGACACAAAACGTATGGTTCACAGTCGATGTTGTTTGGATGAATGTTTTTATAAATTTAACGTTCCCACATTCATTGCAATCATTGATATATCATTGAAAATTATACTATACGGTTACATACATATATCAAAATGTGAGTAAAGTGAATGATGAATAGTTATAGAAATAGTTAAACATGCATTAGAAGAAATAGAAGTGAAATGGTACTTTACGTGCAATGTAAACAATGATGATATGGAATAAAATTTTTTACAAGTAAGTACAAATTATAACTATTATTAAAGTTGCATGATAATCAAAATTACATGGATATGAAATGATATTCATCATTTGATATTGTTTTGGCCATTTTTTTGAGAAATTTTAATGAAAACGTTCAAATAATATTTTTTTTGTTCACTATTTCTTTCTCTTTGGAATTCCAAATTAAAAAAAACTTAAAAACCACCGACCTTATTTCCAATTCTCGGCACTGTGGAACTGCTGCTAAGCGTCTCTTTTTCTTGGGAATTTCTTATTAAAGGAATAGTCTTTCTGCACACTGCACTTTATTACACAGTTGAAACAAAATTGATATTATGATTTTATAATGGTTTTTAACTTAAAATTATGTACTTTTACATAGTTTTATGAAAATTTTTGTAGAGGAGAGCTACATAGATGTTAACCATTCTTCCACCAACGCCCGATTCTCAATTCTTTTTTAAATCAACAAACTTTTTCACATATCAAAAACAAAGCCTCCTTATATTGTTTTTTTTTATTCGATAATTGTCAATTTGAGTGTTATTCATGAAAATACAAAAAAATTTTAATTCTTATTGTCCTGGAGGATAATAACACTTATATAAATGAGTTCATAATGTCTTAGGGAATATATAAAATGCCCTTTACATGTATTACAATCCCAAAATTTGTTGTAATTCCCTTTTTATGGTGTATTTATTTACAATTAAATATACAATTTCAACAACCTAAAATGATTATTTATATATATATATGGAACTGTTTAGTTTTCAATTTATGAATTTTTACTAATTTTATTTTATATAAACTCTTATTTATTTCCAAATTTGCCTTTTATGTTTTATATTCAATTCCAAATCAATGATTTTAGGTTGGCAAAAAAATCACTAGATTTTAATACTTCCTGTTCATTAAATTGTATTCTTGTTATTTTAGGTTTCAAACAAAACAACATTATACTTCATCCAGATATTGACATGGCAGTGTTCAGATGATTTGAAAAATTGTTGACATTGACTTTACCTTAGGATTTAATTGTGAAGGTAAAATGTTCATACTTAATTATAATGTTATCATTAAAATTTTATTCCTTATCCTTTAAGCCTTTCTTTATAATTGGTTTTCTCTATTTGATAATACATTTGCTCACTTCATTCATTCGTTTATGTTAAATTAAGTTTTTAACTAGGTAGTGTCTAATGGTACACCCTACGTATTAATAAAAAAACTTTTTAATATTCAATCTCATACGTGAATTATTTATATATATTAGAGGACTGGTTCAATATATATATATATATATATATATATATATATATGAAAATGTAGGAATATCGCCTGATATGGTAACAACAACAACGAAGAGATTCATGGGTAATTCACGCAAAAAAAGGGCTACTGAAACAGAGTGGTAACCGCGGACATGCATGTTTCTGGCTCATTTTCCTCTTCAGCACGGTATAACCAAATAAGGATGTGAAATTTGGGAGCAAAGATGTTAATCGAAACATGGGAAAACACAAAAAAAACGGATTTCAGCAGGGAATCCAAGCGCTCATTTGTGCCTTAAATTGGAAGATCCCGAGTTTTCAGAACAACAACCAAGATCGACACGAAGGCGTATATAGCCCCCCCGCAATGAACCTTCCGAACCATAGCCCTTTTTTTGCGTGAATTACCCTTGAATCTCTTTGTTGTTGTTGTTAACATATCACGCGATATTCCTACATCTTCTTTGTTATTTACTATGGGTCGGAAGGTTCATGGCGGGGGGAGGGGCTATATGCGCCCCTTGGTTGTTGTCCTGAAAACTCGGGATCTTCTAATTGAAGGAACAAATGAGCGTTTGGTTTCCCTGCTGAAATCCGTTGTTTTGTGTTTTCCCATGTTTCGATTAACATCTTTGCTCCCAAATTTCACATCCTTATTTGGTTATACCGTGCTGAAGAGGCAAATGAGCCAGAAACATGCATGTTCGTGGTTACCACTCTGTTTCAGTAGCCCTTTTTACGTGAATTACCCATGAATCTCTTTGATATATATATATATATATATATATATATATATATATATATATATTGAACTAGTCATCTAGTTTTGTAAATATATTGAAATAAATAAACATAATAAAAAGGTCTTATTGTAACGGAAGGAGTGTCAGTAGACACAAACATTAGAATAAACTCAATAACAAGTCAAATATTAAAATATAAAAAGATTGAAATATGAATAAATCGGGTGAAATATTGATGTGAATGTTTTAAAAAGAGATGAAGAATAAAAATTCCAACACTATATTAGTTAATTAAATAGTAAATATTACCTGTACCAGTAATTCTGATTGGTTGTCAAAGTCACGGAATTCCGTATTACACTGAACACAGCCATAGCAATTTCTGCAGTACGAAACGTCATATAATAGCTTGAAACCTAAATTAAGAGAAAAGAAGTAGTAGCAAAAGTTTAGAATACCATGTATTCATTCATTCATTGCAAAGGGTTGAAACTAGATGGAAAAGATAGTTGGAACACCGCCCAAACGTATGAAAAGGAAATGAATATTTACAGGAAGTAATGCCTGCTAGGGAATTTTCATTACCAACATAAAATCATTGCTTATTGATTATATATATATATATAAAATTTAATTACAAAAACAAAAATAATCAGGAGTTTATGTATAATAACTATAAAACAAGACTCAAACTAAAATAGAATCAATTACATATAGGTTAATTAATAATATAGGTTGTAAAATTTGTAAAAATAAACATTTCTCGAATTAGCTAAATAACATAAATATAAGAAAATTGACTATTGTAGGAGGAAAAGAGGACCTAATTAAAATTCCTTAATACAATAGAAATCTAAGTGAATCAGTGTTATTACCCTCCAGGACAATAAATTCATGTTTTTCAAAATAGTAACTAAAAGACTGGAGAATAACAATTTTAGTGATAAAAAAAACAAATAAGTGAGCTATGGACTAGGGAAGCTGAAATACTTGTTGATTTTGAAATACAAAGGAAGTTGATTGGAGATGGTGATGAAGGATGCGTCGATAAAAGATTGCTCTCTGTACAAAATTGTTTAAAAAGTATTTAAAAGTTGAAATTATATAAAAAATTTAAATCAAACTAATCACAAGAGTATCCAATCCTGTGTAAGGATTAAATAGTGCAGTAGGAGCATATCTCTTATGAGATATCTGCAAGATTTGAAGATGCGAGTGCAGCCGGCAGTGATAGCAATAATAAGATCTGTTTATTTCGCTTAAACTTATTTGGAATTCCAATTAACATTTTCAAAGTGTACACTCAAATCTTTAGTAGAACGTTCGAATTATATAACGCATAAAAAGGCCAAAAGCAATAAAATATGATGCATCATAAATTTATCTATAGGGAATTATATCTTTAATATCTATAAAATTATTATACTCATCTTTTGTAAATTTATCTACTTGAAATATCACGTGCATCATGAATGTTAAATTAAATCTCATATCTTCCTTCCAGCTATTGCATGTATAACTTTGAACTGTCACTTTCTTGACCTTTAAACACACACACATATATAGTTTATAAATTATCACTTATATGTAATTGATTATAGAAACTTGATAATTTTAACAAATTTTTTTTATCACAAGCACGCTAACGTCGTGTTGACTATAAAACGTTATTTATGGAAGGAAAACCTCCTTCTTTCATGTATATTGTAGCAGCGCATGCGTTTGGAGATTTAGCGCCGACGCCGTAGTGGGAACATTTTGTTATAAAGAATACATGTATGATATAGGGTGGCACAATTCCATAAGAATAAATGTTCAAAGCAAATTAATAGTTTCAAAAATATTTTATTATGTTCCAATCAGATTAAAAATTTTCAAATTATTTTATTAAACAGCTTTACATTGATGTGTTGATTTTTTTTATTCTCATATCCATGATTAAATTATCAATACCATTGTTGTCGTATTTCAATCTTTTTATTTAACAGATATTGTTTCTTTCAGAGGTTGTAAGTTAAAGGTAAGATTATGATTTCCTCAATCTTTGATTATTATATCCAGAACTCAAAGGGAGGATTCTCATGCTTGCGACTAATTAAATAAACGTTATAAATAAATAATTAAAAAAAATTGAGATAGTCAGTCAAGGGAATAATTATAAATTGGCGCCCATAAATAAATTTAACAAAAAGATAAATTATAAATTATTCATTACAAATATAAATAATAATAATATATATTATTATAGAGTGAAACACCCTGTATATTAAATAATAAAAATTAAAGATTGTGCATTGTAATTTAGAAGAATTTTTTTAAGTCTGAATTTTTTTTTATCATTTGAATGGAGACAATCTGTATGATACACTATTTGATAGAGAAGGCATACACAAGACAGACCGTATAATCGTAGGGAAAATTGTGAATAGGTGCGAGAAACAAATTATGTGAAACAAAATAACACAATTTTTATTCAAAAGATTAAGTATCAGAACTTTGTTTATGATAAAAAAAACTAATGTTTCTTTATTCTGTGAAATTAAGATAATCTTATGAATTTGTCAGAAGAAACCAAACAATATTTGTTGAAAGAAATATTAACATAAGAAAGGGTAACTGTTTAGACATAACTAGATAGAAAGCTGTATAATAATATGAATTTCAGAAAGCATGACATATGCAAAACGAATATTCATTTTGCACATATATTTGAAGTTAACAGCTGTCATCTAAAAATATTAAGAATTTTCATTTTACATACACACTTAGAGATTAACAAATGTCAGTTAAAGTTTTTATGAAATATTGTTGGGAGAAAACAATATATGAGGTTTAAGCAATTGAAAAATTTAGAATAGAATGTCCTGATATGATGGAGGGACGATTCACTGTTTGAAGTGAAGGTTTTCAATGATGAAATTGATAGTCAATTTTGATTGGTAAATAAACGTTTAAAAGAATCACATCAGCGACAATTACGTTGCTAATGATAAAAAAAATTTGAATGAAAAACTTGTTGATTATGTAGACTATTCACTAAGATGTCTCTTTTTGGGGTAGCAAAAATTTGGAAGAAGAAAAATTATTTTGGTAAAGAAAATTATTTTAAATATTTGAGAAATATCAGTTTTGGCTATGGAATTCAAGAAACAAATACATTATACTTACGAGATATACGTTAATGTAAGTAATTGAGTAAATATTAATAACTACAAAATATAAAAAGGAATTGTTATATATTATGTGGTACTAACCGTGACTTTTCTTTTATAAATGGTCAATTGTTGTATTGTGGAAGCAATGTCTCGACAATACCTTTCAGAAAACACTGAATCATGGAATTTCATCCAAAGAGTTTTGATGTTGGAAGAAATACAGTGTCAATTCCTGATTTGGTGGAAATGGACAGGAAGAACGGATTTATTCCAAGAGAAAAAGAACCTAAAATAGATTAAAGGAACTGATCATTGAGGGGAATAAACAAAAACAGTATAGTGAACAAGGTATTTAAATTCAATTTATTAATACATAAAAAGTTAAACGAACTTACCGATTTGTGTAAAGAACTGAACTTTAATGTTACATGGACGCTAAAAAGTTTATAGTTCGCCATCTTCTATAATTTATTTGTATACCAAGTTGCATAATTGTAATTCACCCTTAGAATTAATATCTCACCAGAGTGTGTGTCTCTTGTATGAATGAATCATTATTTTAGATAGTTGAATTTCTTCAAGAACACTTGTAAAAGAGTAATGTATTTATTTTCATCACATTAAACAACGTTTTGTTTCTTTTAAAGAACGATTTAAAACTGTACGTTGAGATTTTCATTTCATCTGGTGATTTCCGCTCCATCTATTTTCTATAGGTAGAAGTTTGAACTGACATCTATGAATGGTGCAGAGATTTGATTCCAAGCAGGGCAGGACCGTATTCAGTTCATAATTATTAGGTAAATAATATATTTTGATCAACAAATTTGTTTTAAAATATAAAGAATTTATTGATTTTGGCGCTAATATTAAAAAATGAAACCGTTTAATTTTTATATACTTGAACTCTACCCTGAGATAAGAAATTTCTCATGCAAGTAGCATAAATTGTCTATCACCTATTTAAAATTATCTATATACTGGGCTAATAATAAAAAAGTTTAAAGTAAATCTAAACTAAATAAAATATTAAGTATATTTTTTATTACAAAGGATAAGTCTATCCAGTTTAAAAAAATGGCCCCCAATGTAGGGCTAAAATCTATCCAGTTAATAATATATATATATATATATATATATATATATATATATATATATATTCACTCCAACACCGGTCAACCAATCATCATGAAAGTTGACATGTATATGTATTTTTTCATGGAGAAGATTTTTACACTATCTTCTTAGTTGTAACTTCTCACCAGGAGGCACTGCAGTATATCAAATTCTATACGGTTCAACCTATCACCCTCAAAATTGGCACATATATGTATTTTTCTATGCAGAATTTGTGTTTCCTATTTTTTTTCTTCTAACTTTCCATTTAGAATTTATCATGAGAATTTTCAATTATTGTGGAGTCAACTGTAAATTGGACTAATCTTGAAGATCACCGGTTAGATAACAAGAAAATTGTCATAGACAAAAACTGAAAATTTGCGTTATGTATCATGACATTGTTCATCTTTGGTTTTCGATTAGTTTATATACAAAGTTTTCTTGTACTTAACAGAAAATCAACTTCGCTTCCAGTGTAGGCATCGAATAAAAGACGGAGAGAATAAACTTTCTGAACTATTCAAATTTTTTCCAGATCATGAAACAATACTAACACAATTTATAGTCTGTTTACTTCAGAACAAAGTTTTATGTTCGCAAACATATAAAGAGGTTCTTAGCAACGCTTTCAAATTCGCCTAGTATTTCCACAAATCAACTGAAAAGTTTATTCGGCGAAGAAACAACTCAACATTTTTGTCAAATATTTATCTTCCTCTCATCTACTGAAACTTTTCTTAATCGACTCGTTTCGTTTATGTTCCACTTACTTTTCTAAAATATCAAAAGAGGAATTCTTTTTGAACTAAGTAACATAGGTTATTCCAGGACTGTTGAATATCAGAAAGCATTCAATTTTCAAAAAAAAACTATTAGATGTATAGTTCAAGTAAAAATTATGAGCAAATTTATTAAATTTACAATAATTCACTTCAATGAAATCGAAACCTATATATATATATATATATATATGTATGTATATATATAGAAGATAGTCTTTGCCGACTAATTAGGTATAAAACCATGAATATTGGGGTAACGGCAAGTTAATTAAAGAAAACTCTTCTTACTGTTTTTCTTCCATTGATGATTTTTAGAAATAATTTTATTTTAGGTGAATGATTTTAATATTTTCAATAATTTTATATAAAATGGATTTGTTATATTTTATTTTAATATTATATATCTATGAAGAAATTATTAAGATGACATCTATAATAATTTGAAGTTGAGTTTTATATAATAAAAGAAGCATACTGTAATATCTGTTAATCTATATTACAAACATAACCTATTTTCTTCTTTTGTTTTCAAAAAATTTTTAGCATATTAAGAAAATGTTTATATTCATGAATTTGTCAAAATGGCTTATAATTAAAATTTTATTTAAAAAGTTCTAATATCGATATATTTTCCAATTTATAACAACAATTATAATAATTTCAATTTACTTATCCTTGATTATGGAAATAAACGTTTCCGAAAGCTTGGAAAAAAAACAGTAAGAAGAGTTTTCTTTAATTAACTTGCCGTTTCCCCAATATTCATGGTTTAATATATATATATATATATATATATATATATATATATATATATATATATATATATATATTTTAATACATATACTCTATCTAAATTCTAAAGAAAACATTGAAATAAAGAAAAATGTACATATTTGGATGTAATACTAGTGATATACAATGTATTATAAATAATTTAAAAGATTCAATATGCAAATAAAATTTGACATTACAATTTCGAATGACAATAATGCAGAAGATACTTAATGATACATAGACTTCATAAAGATTTTAAAAAAAAGAATACAGATGTCGCTGGTAGCAAAATTACAATTAGAAGAAAAGAATGAAAATCTCTCTTTGTTATATGAAAACATAAATTTGTATTTTTTTTAAAAAAAGGAATTCTTTGGTAACCAAAAGAGAAGAGAATTGTTTATGGAAAAAGTTTAGTTAGTTGATTTTGAACCCCTCTCGAGAGAACATCTAATATGAGTTCTCTCAAATTTGCTGAATAATATAATAGTAATTGATATATTAAAATAGCATCAGATTATAATAATTAGCATGATAAGATCAGTGCGTGAATAATTCCTTAAATAATTATATTGAAATAGTGTTAGTGATTTTTCCGGGTTCTAAATTATAAATTTAGAAAAGTGGTTCCGGCGATTCTAAAAGACGTGCTTAGAATCAGAACGAGTGATCCTGATACCTAGTTGGTGAGTCCAGTCCAGATTTTATAAATTATTTTTCAAGAATTAACAGGCCTTTAAATAAAATTAAGATAGATGCATCTATATCACATTTTTGAATACTGACAAAATTAACGTTAAAGATATATAAAATTTCACCTGAAGAGAAGAGAAAATTTTTTGAATAGACAATTTTATCGCATATAGTTGTTTGACATTTATACACGTCAAGTGTAATTTTCGACGATTTGAACGTTTAGAATAAGTAGTTAATTAGGTTGTTCTTCTAGTATATAGGTTGTTTTTTTTAATTTTAAGGTTCGTAGAAAGTACGATTATTGTTCTTTATTATATTTTGGGAATAATAATTCATTTTCACTTGTTATCTGATGGTATATAATATATAATTTTGATTCCAACTCACTTTGGTATTAATTCAACTCCTATTTCATTGAATTTTAAAAATTTTGGATCCTATAAAACTTTTGATATAATCAGTGACATTAAGTTAATTTTCAGTGACAGAAAAATTGTAGATGTCATTAGATAATTTAATGGTCTTAGAATATATTGAACAAGCAGTCACTATAGATTTGCAATAGTATAATTGACAATTTTGGAATATTCTTTGGAAATTTATAAATTTAAAATTTTAAATTATCAATTTTTTTTAATCTTTGAACCCTCCCTGAGGTAAGAGCGAGTAAGTCGATTTTGTAGTAATTTATCTTTCAGAATATAAAATTTCATATTCATCTGAGCCGGGCATAATAATTTGACAATTCCTGTCAAAATTTCAAATAGGTTATATTCAGTGATAAAGGTGTTTTCACATTAGTGTAGTTACTACCACGATTGTAACAACAGCATCTAATAATCAAATTTCAAATAAAATCATATAATACATAATTATAAAAACAGTAGAACATTAAAAATATTATAATTTGGCGGCCCAACGTGTGGCGAATTAAGAATTTTTCTTGATAATTAGGTTGACGTTAACATTATAATAATTGTCACCCAAAACGTGGGGTGATTAAAACTGTGCATATAATTATAAAAATATTAAAAATTTCTTGACATTATTATAAAAAAAATTTAAATATTTACGATGGAACGAAGAATGACGTTAAGAGATGGTAAACAGGTAGGAGTTGAAAGTGGATCCGATGAAGAAAGGGAAGAACAGGAGGATAGTAGACGGGAACCCCAAGGAGGAACAAATAGCAATGATCATTGGATGCAACAATTTCTTTCGAAAATGAATGAGAATATGAATAGGAAATTTGAAGAAAATAGGGCAGATATGAATAGTATGGAAAAGAATATGCGAGGAGATATGTATACAATGAGGGAGGAGATTAAGGGGGATATTAACAATATCACAGGAAACATGGACAGGCTGGAAAAGAAAATAGAAGAAGGAAAAATTGAAAATTTAAAGGAGATTAAGAAAATTAGGGAAGAAATTAATGAATTTAGAAAGAAAATTGAAAAGGTGAAAGAGGATATGAAGGGCCAGAAGGAAAATTTGCGCATGGAAATTCAAGAAATTGGCATTAAAATCAGGGAAGATACAAACAAGCAGGTGGTAGAAGAAGTTCAAGAACTAGGAAGATGCATAGAAGAAAATTTATCTGGAGTAATTCAAGTAGAAGTGCAGAAACAAAATGAGAATTTAATTGATGAGATACAGTCCATTAAAGTACAAGGACAAACAAATGAAGAAGTAATGCAAATATATGAACAGAATTTGAATAAGAAATTTAATGATTTAAATGGAAGGATAGAGGAACAAACAGGAACGTGTATTAAAAGGAGTGAAAATATAGACAAAATATTTAACCAGGAATTGGAGAAAATGAATAGAAAATTACATGAAACTGTAGAAGAAATAGAAGATAATCTAAAACGGAATGGAGGTGGAACGATGTATACTGGAAATATCGACTTTGGAGTGAAATTTGATGGTAATATAAATGTAATTCACCCAAAAGTATTTATCAAAATAATCAAAAGTAGGATGAGAGGAATAAGGGACATTGTAGAGAAAAAAATCATTATTAGAGGAATGTTATCTGGACATGCTTTATTGTGGTTTTGCAATAAAGAGGAACAAATACCCGATGTCGAAGAATTTGAAAAACAATTTTTAAAATATTTTTGGGGGGAGATACAATAGGCGAGTTTCAGAGAGAAACTATACTTTGGGAAATTTGATTATAACCAGAGTAAAAATTTCAATGCATATGCAATGAAAATGTACAACAACGCACAGTATTTGGAGCCAAGCATGCGAGAAGAAGAAATGGTGTTATATATTTCCAGACATTTCATCCAACAAGTATCTGAAACTATAGGGATACAAAATATCAAGACGATGGAAGGTTTATCAAATTATTTACTCAGACTTGAAAGAAGTAATAATGAAAAAAGAAATGAAATTAAAAATTTTAATGGGATAGGGGGAAATGGAGATGGACATTACAGAAGAGATATGAATAATACATATGAAAATAGAAACTATAGAAACAGGGATTTTGATAACCGAAGAAATGATAGACATGTAGACAGGAATTATAGAACTGAAAATAGAAATTATAGAAATGAAGACCGAAGATATGGAAATGGAAATAAAAATAATGATAATAAGTACTTTGAAAATAGAAGAGATGCCAGAAATTCGGACAGAAGAAATGATAATGAAGACAGAATTGAAAATTGGCGACAGGATAGACGGACAGGAACAAATAATTATTATGATCGAAGAAACTTTGAAAGAAGAAATGATGATAGAAGAAATGATACGTTGGAAAACCAAGACAGAAACTATGATAGAAGAAATCAAGAAATAGGAGACAGGAGACAAGTAAACATAATACAAGAACAAGAAAGATATGAGGATCATAGTCAAACTGTAGATAGAAATTTTACTTAAACCGCTTTCACGTGCATAATATTATTTTTTCTAAGTACGAACATCCAAGAGAATTTGTTGATATTGGGGAAATGCATGACAATTTAGGTTTAATATTCATTAAAGGGAAAATACCAAATATAGGATGTAAAATTCTGATAGATACAGGATCAGAAGTAACGTTGATAAGTGAGAGGATTATAGACAAGTGAAAAAAAAATCATATTATGGTGGTAAATACAAATAGATTATCACTAGTGGGAGCGAATAATAAAAAACTATATGATACAAGTAAAATGATAATTGAGGAATTACAAATAGGAAATAATTCGTTTAAAGTACAAATGCTGGTCGTAAAGAATTTAATTTATGATATAGTATTAGGTTCCGATGAATTAGACAATCACAAAATGATTATCAATTATAAAGAAAAGTTGATGAATTGTGAAGGAGAAGATATTCATTTCCTCAAACAAGAAACAAACAAATTAGAAGAAGATACATTTTATGTAATGAATCAAATCAATGAAGAACCTAAAATAGATTTAAATTTGTGTAAACAAAAATATGTGAAAATTGTAATGGAATTGATAAGACAATACAACAGATTATTCAATGAAGAAGTACAAGTAGCAAGGAAATATATACATAAACTAGAAATGAATAGAGGTATATCGAATTTCAAAGTAAGGACATATCCAATTCCATATAAATTGAAGGATGAAGTATACCATGAATTAGAAAATATGTTAAAAGATGGAATAATAGAAAGATCAAATTCACCATATATTAATGCAGTTACGTGTGTACGAAAAAAATTTGGAGAAATAAGAATATGTTTAGATGCAAGAAATATCAATAGCTACACAAAGAAACAATACGAAAGTCCCATGAATATCGATAGTATATTTGGTAGAATTACTAATGCAAACATATTTTCAAAATTAGATCTGAAACATAGTTTTTGGTTAATTCCTTTAGAAAAAGAAAGTCGGAAATATACTGCGTTTATGATAGATGGAGTGGTATATCAATTCTGTGTGGTACCTTTCGGATTACAGAGCTCATGTGCAGCTTTAGTAAGAACACTCCACACTATTTTAAACAAATATGAAAATTTCATACTTCATTATATAGATGATATCCTTATATATTCGGAAAATGAAGAAAAACATCAAGAGCATTTGAACATTATTTTCGAAGAACTAGAAAATGCTGGATTAAAATTAAACATAGAAAAATGTAAATTTTATCAAGAGGAGATAAATTATTTGGGATATGTTTTGAACACTAAAGAAGTTTCTATGGATCCTGATCGAATTAAGACAATTTTAGAATATAAACAACCAACAAATTTGAAAACTTTAAGAGGGTTTCTAGGAATTTTAAACTATTTCAAACGATTGATACCGGATCTTAGTAGAAAAGAAATACCATTAATTGAACTATTAAAAAAAGGTGTAAAATGGCAGTGGAATGACAAACGGGAAAAAGCATTTAGAGAACTAAAGGAAGATTTTACAAATAATCTCAAGGTATATCACCCACAGTATGATAAACAATTTATTTTGAGAACAGATGCATCAGCTGATCGTTTTGCTGGAGTACTGATACAAGAACAGGAAAAAGGAGAAGTACCTATTAGTTTCATATCTAGGGTTACTAAAATGCATGAAAGGAAATATTCAGTAACAGAACTTGAAATGGCAAGCGTGGTATTTTGTATCACTAAATTGAGATTTTTTTTATTAGGAACTAAATTCATTATAGGAACTGATCATTCAGCTTTGACAGCTATGCTTAAAAATAGATATGCGAATAATAGAATACATCGCTGGATTTTATTATTACAAGAATATGATTTCGAAATAAAATACATTCCTGGAAAACAGAATATTGTTGCAGATGCTTTAAGTAGAGAGACAGAAACCACATTTGAACGGAGAAAGTATAAAATTGGTATAAATAGAATGCTACAAGAGGAAGGATTATATTCATTGGATAGAATTAGGAAAGATCAACAAAATTTGGAATCAAATTATAAAAATAATGCTATTAATATAGAGGAAATATGGTATAAATGTCTGGAAGATAGAGAAGTATTTGTAATTACACAAGATTATGCAAAGGAAATTTTGAAAAATTTACATGAAGAACATGGACATGTTGGGACTAGGAAGTTATGGATGCTTTTTAGAGAAAACTATATAACAAAAAAGGATTTAGCAATTGCCAAAAATATTTATAAAGTGTGTGCCATATGTCAACTAGCAAAAGAAAAAAATTATCACAATAAAAATTTGACAAAATCAATAGTTGCACAGAAGCCATTACAAATTGTTGCTATAGATTTCATAAGCAATTTAATACCGAGCATACAAGAGACACATATTTGTTATCACTGATATTTTTACGAAATTTGTTAAAGTTTACCCATGCAAAAGAACCAATGCAAAAACTGTGATAGAGATTTTAAAAATGTACATTAAAAAATATGGAACGCCAAAAACAATAATATTAGATCATGCAACTTATTTTGAAAGTGAAAAACTAGCTAAATTTAGTCAAAATCAAGAAATTAAGTTGAACTTCATCAGCATTAGGAAACCATCGTCAAATCCAGCTGAGAGATACATCAAAGAGATAAACAAGTACTTACGAATTTTATGTAATCACGATCACTGTCAATGGGAAAATAATTTAAATCACGTAGAAAGATTCCTTAACCAAATACCTCATGGTGTTACAAATGAATGCCCAGAATATTTATTTACTGGCACAATACCCCAAAGAAATTGGATAGTGAATCGAAAATTGGAAATGGAAGATGTTTTGAATAAGGTGAATGAAAGACTGCAGAAGCAAGCTAAAAAATATATTAAAAGGATTAACCAAAAAAATAAAAAGAAGACAGTTTTTGAAAAAGGAGAATTGGTGATTGTAAGATCATTGCAAGTTGCAAAAAGATCAGAGAATAGTTGCGCAAAATTATTGCTACCGTTTGAGGGACCTTATGTAGTAGGTAACGAAGGAGCATAAAATAGTTACCAATTATTAGACCCCATTACGGGAAATGAAAGAGGAGTTTTTAACATAGAACAGGTATATAAATATTATACTTAACTTGGAACAAATGATATTATGTTACGTGAAATTTTAATAGATATAGTAGATTTAAGAAGTTTTATAGGAATTAGGAATAATAGTTTAATTTGATTGAAGATAAATTTTAGAGATAATTATTTGAAAGATATAACTATGTTACTAAGATATTAGTATGATATTTGGCAATTTTGAAAGATAAATTATAATTATATGCAAGAATCGATTTATCATTCCTTTATTAGGGGGATTTAATACATATACTCTGTCTAAATTCTAAAGAAAACATTGAAATAAAGAAAAATGTACATATTTGGATGTAATACTAGTGATATACAATGTATTATAAATAATTTAAAAGATTCAATATGCAAATAAAATTTGACATTACAATTTCAAATGACAATAATGCAGAAGATACTTAATGATACATAGATTTTATAAAGATTTTAAAAAAAAGAATACAGATGTCGCTGGTAGCAAAATTACAATTAGAAGAAAAGAATGAAAATCTCTCTTTGTTATATGAAAACATAAATTTGTATTTTTTTTTAAAAAAAGGAATTCTTTGGTAACCAAAAGAGAAGAGAATTATTTATGGAAAAAGTTTAGTTAGTTGATTTTGAACCCCTCTCGAGAGAACATCTAATATGAGTTCTCTCAAATTTGCTGAATAATATAATAGTAATTGATATATTAAAATAGCATCAGATTATAATAATTAGCATGATAAGATCAGTGCGTGAATAATTCCTTAAATAAGTATATTGAAATACTGTTAGTGATTTTTCCGGGTTCTAAGGTTCTAAGGTTCTTAGAATCAGAACGAGTGATCCTGATACCTAGTTGGTGAGTCCAGTCCAGATTTTATAAATTATTTTTCAAGAATTAACAGGCCTTTAAATAAAATTAAGATAGATGCATCTATATCACATTTTTGAATACTGACAAAATTAACGTTAAAGATATATAAAATTTCACCTGAAGAGAAGAGAAAATTTTTTTGAATAGACAATTTTATCGCATATAGTTATTTGACATTTATACACGTCAAGTGTAGTTTTCGACGATTTGAACGTTTAGAATAAGTAGTTAATTAGGTTGTTCTTCTAGTATATAGGTTGTTTTTTTTTAATTTTAAGGTTCGTAGAAAGTACGATTATTGTTCTTTATTATATTTTGGGAATAATAATTCATTTTCACTTGTTATCTGATGATATATAATATATAATTTTGATTCCAACTCACTTTGGTATTAATTCAACTCCTATTTCATTGAATTTGAAAAATTTTGGATCCTATAAAACTTTTGATATAATCAGTGACATTTAGTTAATTTTCAGTGACAGAAAAATTGTAGATGTCATTAGATAATTTAATGGTCTTAGAATATATTGAACAAGCAGTCACTATAGATTTGCAATAGTATAATTGACAATTTTGGAATATTCTTTGGAAATTTATAAATTTAAAATTTTAAATTATTAATTTTTTTTTAATCTTTGAACCCTCCCTGAGGTAAGAGCGAGTAAGTCGATTTTGTAGTAATTTCTCTTTCAGAATATAAAATTTCATATTCATCTGAGCCGGGCATAATAATTTGACAATTCCTGTCAAAATTTCAAATAGGTTATATTCAGTGATAAAGGTGTTTTCACATTAGTGTAGTTACTACCACGATTGTAACAACAGCATCTAATAATCAAATTTCAAATAAAATCATATAATACATAATTATAAAAACAGTAGAACATTAAAAATATTATAATATATATATATATATATATATATATATATATATATATATATATATAGCCGTCCTCTTGTTTTCTAATAACGGCTTCCCTAGACACATTCTCAAGAAGTTAATTCACAATTCTAATTTCTTTGACGGGCCGGTTGACAATGTTGTGATAGATCCTTTCACTTATAAAAAGATACCTTTTGTCAAGGGTCTTACTGACAACGTTGTCTCTCATTTCAAGAACTACAAAAATTTAAAAATAGTAAATTTCAACACTGTCACTGTAGGGAACGTTTTTTCTCATACCAAAGATATAACGTTGACTATGGACCGAAGTGACGTTGTTTATTCTGTGCCTTGCCGGGATTATCAGGGATGTTACATTGGTCAGACTGCACAGTTATTGAAAAATAGAATCACTCAACATAAAAGTGATAGCAGAAATCAATTAATTTTAAGACTGACATGAATCAACTTAGTAACATTTATTGCAACATTTTGAATTTCAGTAATAGGTACTGATTGTTTGGTGCCGGCCTGTATGTTTCATGTTTCAATTTATTTTTAATGTGTCACCAGTTTCTATTGCGTTTATGATTTACCCATAAAATGAGTTTATATTTTATCATTTAGTTCCGTTTCGTCGTAGTTTGTGTTGTTTCTGTTTTAAATTTTAAAATAATTTTATCGCGATGACGGGTTCGATGGATTAGCTTTAATGTTGTGAATATTGAAGGCTTTTCGTAGAAGTATGTTTTTGTCTGCTACTATTGTTTTGTTTCCTTTATATTGTAGAAAGTCCTCCTGAGGAAGTTATAAATAAATGACGAACATTTGAGGCAAATTTATTTAAAGTTTGAATTTGTATACAATTATAATATTTGTTTGATTATTATAAATTTCTATTTATCATTCAATAATGGATAATTATACCATTATTGTGAATACTAATTAGATAAATTTGTATAATCATATGTTTTATTGTTATGTTTTTATCATTATTATTTCATCTTCTTCTTACCTGATTATTTATGATCATGTTCTTTAATTTTTAATTTTACCTCAGCTGCTCCTTCTATCTTAGCATGATAACTCTTAATTACAGTAGGGTTCATAGGGATATAATAATTCGTTAAATAATGTAAATATTGACACTGAACACTTAATGATGATAAATACAATCGTGAGAAAATTGGATTTCACCACGAAACGTGAATATGAATATCAAAAAGACGAGTACGTATTGCCCTCGATTGATGAATTTTTTCGTATTATTGAAGAAAGGTTCAAGGTACTTATTAAATTAACTTTGATAATAATTCTCATACTCCGCAATTAAAATGTATTTTTTGTAATGATAAATCGCATAAAATTTCTAGGTGTAACAAATTTTTGGACGTACCTCATAATCAGAAATTGGAATTTGTGCATTCGAATAATTTGTGTACAAACTGCTTTGGTTTTCTGCATAGAGCTACTAATTGCCCAACTAAACGTTGCTTTACTTATTCTAAGCCTCATCATTTTTCGTTGTGCTTGAAGATGCCACCTCAGGCTCATTCTCGGCAAAATAACTCGTATGGTTCGGCAAATTCTCGACAAAACGACTCAAGTGCTTCGGCCAATGCCCATCAAAACAATTAAGATGATTTGGCTACTCCTCAGCCACATTGCGCAAATAGTGCACTCGCAAGTTGTCAATCCAGCCAAAATTCGCAAGTGAGCAATTCCAGGCAAAATTCTGATCAAGGATCATCATCATGAAGGCATTTTAGTCTTCGCGCTAATTTTTGTACTCAGGAAAAATGAAATGCCTGAAAATTCGCGTAGCTCGTTATACACTGCCACATCGTAAGGCATGTCAACTTAGTCTCGAAAAAACAATGATGTTTTGTTAGCAACTGCCATGGTCACGGTTTATTCCAAATATGGCACCACTATTCAAGCAAAATGTATTTTTGACAACGGTTGTCAAAAATATGCCCGGCTCTAATAAATAATAATTCAGTATTTCTAAAAATGAATTTATATGTATAATCGACCTATTACTCTTCTCTCAGGGTGGGATCAAACTGTTAAAAAATTAATTATTCAAAATTTGTTTAAATTTTTTCGTATCTCCAAATTATCTGTTTCACTATTGGTCAGAACCTATAGTAACTGTATGTTTAATGTTATAAAAGGCACTTTGAATCTCTGATGACGTTTCCAATATTTCTGTCACTGAAAATTACCAACTGTCACTGATTTGGTCGACAGTTTTATTTAATAAATTTTTTTTAAGTTTCTGAAAGATTGTTATAAAAAGACTATAGTGAGTAGGAATGCAAAATTCCATATTATACTACTAGATTCAAATACAAATTAACAAATTAATATTCCCCAAACTTATTATAAACGAAACAACAGTCGTAATTTCTACGAAACTTGAAATTACTACAACCTATATGCTATGAATTAACCTAATGAAAAACGTTTAATAAAAGTTCCAATTGTCGATCTAAATCTTGAGATATGGATAAATGTCAAAAACCAGTTTCACTCAAATTTTCCTAGTTCAAAACTTTTCTTCTCTTATGTGAATTTCCTTATATGATTTATTAATTTTGTTTGCAATCAAAAATCTAATAGATGCATCCATGTCAAATTTAATTTAAAAATAGGCCTTATTATTTATCGACAAATTATTTTAAAAAAACTGGATCGGACTCACCAACTAATAACTGGACAACTCGTACAATTCTAATTGATCTTAGAATTGAGGAAACTTTCTAAATTTTATTTAGAAATCTGGAACACATTCACTACACACGATGCAATTCTTATTCGAATTATGCACGCACTGGCTTTATAATGAAATGGCTTTTGAATCTGGTTGTATAAGTATACAACTTCTACTATCTACCAAAAATTGAGACAACTCTAATTACGATGTTGCCTCTTCGGGATTTCAAACACAAATAACTAAACTTTCCTCAAATAAATAAATCTCCTCTCCTTTGGTTACGAAAAATTCCTTTTTTTAAAAAAAATACTATTTTATGTTTCCCTATAACAAAGAGAGATTTGAATTCTTTTATTATCATTGTAATTCTGATAGCAGAGACATCTGTATTTTATAATTTCAAATATATTCTCCAAAATGTAATATAATTCTGTCTATCATTAAATATATTCTACATAAACGTCATCCGAAAATTAAAATGTCACATTTGATTTGTATACCGAATCTTTCAAAATTATTGATTATTCATATAGTACAGTGTGTATCGAAAGTAGTGCATACAAATATAAATAGTTTTCCTTATTTCAATGTTTCTTTTACATTTTAAATAGAGGATCTGTATTAATATATATATATATATATATATATATATATATATATATATATATATATATATATATATTTAGTTAACATACAAGGTGGGCTCCTCCCATGTTAAATCTGAGGTATAAGTGAGCTCCGCGGTAAAATGGGCTCCGATATACGGAGCCCAGTTTACCAAGTCCTAAAAAAAGCATCAGCTACCTTATATTTATGTCTAGATTGATTTGGCATAGTTTTTAGAAGGAGCTAATTTTGGCCGTTTTCGTGAATTTGTATATTTTTGTAGTGCGCGTGTATTTTTCTAGATGGCGATATGTTGAAAACTTGATATACATTTTATGTTATATTTCTAGGTATAAGTAGGATCCGATAACTTTGGCACCACTGCAGTTGAGTACCCCATCACTGTAGCGGTCAGAGTGAGCTCCTTCTAGTATTATTCTACTAAATTGGTAAAGAATTACATCATCGGTGATTTCTTGTTACAGTTAAAGTATTATTCAAGAAAATCAAAGCTACGAGTCTATTTTTAAATATATATTTAGGAATGAGATGCGTATACCATGCAAGGGCTCTCAAGTAATTTGACATTTTAAACGATTCGGTAACGGGAGCTTTGGAGTTGGCTGTTTTTTTGTTTTAGATATGAGTGCAAATTATAATTACTTTAATTCATTTAGATAACATAACTCTGTCATTTTGAATCTTGAAAGTCATTTTAATAAAAATATTGAAAAGGTTTCAATTACATTGTAGATCTTATTGACTTGAGGCTATAACAATTTTTATTATATTGTAAATAGAAAGTATGAAATTATTAATCTACTTTTTCGGTTTATAATTTTACTGATTAAATACATAAGTTCTTCTTGAATTTAAAAATGGCTGAGTAATCACGACGTTTATTTCATTGGCTTTTTGTTCCTATTTAGGTTCAATTTGGCATATAGATTTTGTTTTTTTTTCCTTATGTTCATAGATTATATTTTCCGGCTTTAATTTTATGGCAAGATAGACTGAATGTATATAACCAAATATTACGTTAATTACATATAGAGACAGACGATACCAAAGAAGAGGGACAATTACCTAAGCTGAAGCCTTCGGATATCCTAAAAATTTTCGAGGAAATACTCTAGTTTCTCAGACTTTCCTCAGGAACTAAGTAGAAAAAAGGAGGCTTAATAGATCTCTTATGTCCCAGTGATTGTCACCCCAGTGATTGTCACCCAGTAAACATTCATACATACACGATACCAAAAATTATTTACTAAATATATCTAGTTTGCGTCCTAACTGAGCTAGATTTTTTTTCCAATTCTAGCTTTTATTTCTTGTACACTTACGATGTAAACATCAAAATTCTTTCACGCGATTTTCGTTTTTTTCATATAATTTTCATGCCAGCATTTTAAGTTGGCGTCCTGAAATTATGAGAATTTTAAGTGTTCATACACAACAAAAATTCAATTTGTTTATAAATACAATAACAAACATTATACTTGTTCAGCCCCAGTATATGTTAAGAGCTAAAAACTTATCATGCTTAGCTACACTGATTCTTAAAATGGGAAATACTAAGAACAAATTATTAATTTCTGAAGGTTAGCATCCAAATTATAGCATCATCTTGATAAACACTCTTCTGTTTTTGTTGATTCGACATAATTTTGGGAATACTAATCCAATTAAAAATCGAGAGCTTCCGCTCGAGGGCTTTGATAAATTGACTATTAATAGAACATTCCATTGACCAATGAAATTTCATAAATTTTAAAACAAACCAATCGGGAATAATTAATAGCGACTATTGCACTTGAGCAAATATTAGCGACTACAGAAATAGTAGCTTTCATTTGGAAACGTTGAATATAACTTCAAATTATTCTGACAATTTTGGCAGTAATTAAATTGTCATATCATAATAGGATTTGTCCACGGCTGTTTGATAATTGATAATGTTTACATTTTACGTGTGGAGCTTCCTAAACATGATGACGTTCAATATTCACTAGTCAATAATAAGTATTGATAATCAACAAATCCCAGATAGGCCGTCGCAGGGCAAGTTCCCGCGATTACAATACAGCTGATAGCTAGTATTTTAATTATTATACTGAATTAAAATTACCAGAAAGTTTAATATGAAAAACGAATCAGACGCTGCAATGAATGTTACCCCGCCGAACATAAGGGAAGCAGTACAAATATGTAGACTGATTAGCTTGTACCCGCGACTTCGTCGACGTAGATCGTCAAATTAAATATTATGCTGATATGTAACTTATCTTGCTGCAAAAAATTCATTGTTTGTTTTTAATTCAAACAAATTCAATATTTAATACGAAACAAATTGGAATTTTATTATTATATATTATTGTGAATTTAAATAAATTTTTCCAATTATACATATCCACACATGTAGTAGTGTGTGCGCAACATAAATTTAGTTCAGCTCGTAAGTTTAATAGGGTGAATATAACATACCAAAGTCCCAAAAAATGGACGCCTCTTTGCATAAAACAGCGCGATATCTTTTCAGTATATATAGCAGTTATTTCGGGCTCCAGTGGAGTACAAGCATGTACTGTACAAGGCACGTGGTTAGAAACAATTATTGTATAATGTTATCTGTATTGTGTGAGAATGTCCACGATGACATTTCGATTTAAGAGAATATTAAATTTGGCTTAAAATCGGGTTTCAGATTGTAAGTATTTTTACAAAGTTTAATTTATATGATAGTGTGTGATAACAAATAATGTTTATATTATCACTTTTAGAAAATGAGTTAATTTTTCTGAAACATTTTTACATTGTTTTCAAGCTAAACAAAAGCCATCATATAACACATCCACAATGTTTTTGAAAAAGTGTCATTTTTGTGGAAGATTAAAGTACCATATAAAATCTGCTATTACAAAGCTGGTCAGAATTAAATACATTGATAAAATATCCAATAATATCCAATGGAAAACAAAATATTTTACTTCTTAAAAACTTTTCCACATCGAGTCTACAACTAAGATAGGACGGCTGGCTGTATCTGAAGAACCGATAATCGTTGATAGAGAAATTACTGAAAATTGGATTTAAATTAAAGTATTATGTATTATGGAATATCAACAATACCTCTTTTGTTATCATCAATAAATTCTAAATTATTTTGAATAAAAAAGATTATAACCCGTTTATTTCAATAGAATTTGACAAAATTGGTTGATTTTATTACCAAATGAATAACAAATCGGATAGTTTCAAATCTCTTTACGGAGATCTCCAACAATTTCATCATTTCAGTTCAAAAGGTTTAACAACAAGGTATTTAATTTCTATAGTGATAAAGAGAAACAGAATTTTAATTTTCCTTACTAGCACGAGATACTTTTAACAAATTATGTAGCATCTGTATATGCTTTTTATGGGGTGTTCCATTTAGAATTGTCCATATGGTAACTGGAGGTACCTATATCTCCTTACCGATACCCAGAAAGTTTTATTATAAATATTATAAAACGATTTAATTCCGTTGTTTTGACACCTTCCAATATTTTTGTGCGTACTTGGCAAACAATTGACATATGCATTTAGTGGTAACATATTTCCGCTATAACCAGAGGCGTCCAGTAGGATAGAATAAAAATAATAGTTTTTAATGTATATCATCTTAGAGTGAAAATTTGATAAACATCAATATGAAAAGATCATTTGAGATGGAATCAACTAAAACTTATAAAGTTCATAACCAAATAAGCAAAATAGTGTTAACTAGTGCGAAATAAGAGATAAAATAAAATTAGGTATTATAAACATTCCATTTAATCTCGAATAACTTGAAAACTTTGTATTGTATCGCATAGAGACAGGAAGTTAATACTTACGTAGAAAGTAACGGAGTATCGAAAAAACATGCTGAAATCATTTTTACGATAGTGGCGTAGATTGTAGGGGGAAAAAGAAGTATTTATCCCTACCGCATACCTCTAGTGATAGAGGAAAATTATATTATACCACTAATTGCAGTATCCCAATATATAAAAAGTGGAAGGTGTGAAAACAATGGACTACAATCATTCAAAATATTTATGATATAACACCCTAGATCTCAGTAAGAAGGAATACTTTACTGAAGTGTTCTCGAATCTTCATATTTTGTGCTAAGGTTTCTCCAGTTACTATATGGACAATTGTTAATGAACCACCCTGTATAAATATGAGTGTTGTACAAGTGAAAAACACAATTTTTCACGATAACGTCAAAATATTACTAAATTATGTTAAATCTGACGTTTTTACGTAGATGTTAGAGGTTCTGAATTTGCTTGTATTTAGTTTATGTAGCTTTAACTACCTAGAACGATCGGATTAACTAATTTAGTAAAAAAAATGAAAAACTGTTACCTGAACTTTTATTAGTGAGAATGATAAAAAGGTTTATGATAACCCTGAAAAATATGGTGGGTTAAGGGTTGATGTATGCGGTTGGAAAGGAATGAAAAATGGTATTCCTGCTATTTACAGTGAAAGGTAAAGTCGTACGAATAAATATCCAGTGGAATAATTGTAGATACTAAAAAAGTCCACAATTCTTCAGACACATGCTTAAATCTTCTTTTTCTGTGTTGTTTTTCTTTGTCGTGAAAATAATTTAATGTTGACGAAATTAAGTATACGAGTATGTACACTATTTCATATCTCAAATGAAATTATTTTAGTGAAAACAATTAATAAGCTTGCGAGATATTTATTTTTTCTGGTCTGAAACACTTTGTTGAAGAAAATTGAACTGTGAAATATCATGGTACAGAGTAACCATAAACATCTGTCTTAAGCGCAACAAAGCGGTAAAATAAAAGGTACTTTGAAGATAGGGCGTAGAAAAATTAATATACAAATAATAATTATTTTTTATTGAATAATAAAGACAAAAAAATCTCGAAAACCATTACATTCAGGCATAGGGAAATGTTGAAAATATATGGTTGAAATCTAATATAGAATTGAGGCGACAAAAAAATATGTTTGCCATTTAAAAAAACACAGTTATTACTATATTCATTATCCCAAATTTACGTCAATTATTCTTCACCCTGTATAAAAAATTAAACACGTTTTTCTGGGATATTATTGAGTTACCTAACAGTGACCGATGTAGATGGTGGAAATTGGATAATTATAATTTATCAACAGTAAAAACACAAGAGCTTTTTTTTTATCGGATAAATTTCTCTTTGCAACGAAACAGTTTTGCCAATCACTAATTTTACGAGAAAAACTGACATGATAAAATCGCGACACCGAAGGTGGAGCGATTTTATCTAATGTCAGTTTTTCGAGCAAATTTAGTGATTGGCAAAACTTTGAGTCAAAGAGGAATTTATTTAATAAAAGAAAAGCTCGAGTGTTTTTTGGCAAGATAAATTAACGACAGAATATATGGATGAACAACAACAATAATTGCGACTCATTGTCATTGTGTAAAAGTGACGTCCGCTTACTAGATATTGAGGAAGAGAAGTTTTTATCGCGATAAAAAAGGATGCACCTTTTTTATCGATGGCAAAGTGACAATAACATTTCCAGGTATATGACATTTTAACATTGGAGTTAATTTATCAACAGTAAAAACACAAGAGCTTTTTTTTTATCGGATAAATTTCTCTTTGCAACGAAACAGTTTTGCCAATCACTAATTTTACGAGAAAAACTGACATGATAAAATCGCGACACCGAAGGTGGAGCGATTTTATCTAATGTCAGTTTTTCGAGCAAATTTAGTGATTGGCAAAACTTTGAGTCAAAGAGGAATTTATCTAATAAAAGAAAAGCTCGAGTGTTTTTTGGCAAGATAAATTAACGACAGAATATATGGATGAACAACAACAATAATTGCGACTCATTGTCATTGTGTAAAAGTGACGTCCGCTTACTAGATATTGAGGAAGAGAAGTTTTTATCGCGATAAAAAAGGATGCACCTTTTTTATCGATGGCAAAGTGACAATAACATTTCCAGGTATATGACATTTTAACATTGGAGTTAATTTATCATCAAATTTTTAGTTTATAAATAACATTCAAACGGGAATTTCCGTAATAAAATTATTATTATCTCCCCATGAGACTAAAGTATATTACTATGTCATAAGTTGCAATTCAAAAAGTTAAAAATATACTGGGTGTTTTATTTGGAATAACGAAGTAGACTGCAACATAAGTATGAGTATGTATCAAATAAATCATAATATATTAGGGGTAAGCTGTTTACTTAATAGCCGATAAATATTGAACAGTTTGTTCATAACTATCATAGATGAGAATATTTTCTTGATTCATACTTTTTTCATTAGTCGGGTTTCAGTTTTTGAATTTACTTTTTATTCCGTATGCGATTACATTCTCTAGCGGTTACTTTCAATATACTTTCTTAATTTTGAAATGTAGAGTCATGGGTTATCTGTTTACAGAATACAGCAGGCATCTATTAAATTTGCACACCGACTAAAGTTGTGCAGATTAATTATGAGTAATTAATCTCGTGTACTGACAAGAAGTGTGAATATTAAAACAATCGTTAAAATTCATAAAATTTAAAAATGGAAACTCAATTGACATAAAACATAAAATTGGTAGTTTTGACAAAAGTTTGATACTGTATTATTTTCATGAAATTGACTGTCTCGACCCTTACTTCGTGGAATATGCTCATATTAGTGTTTTTAAATGAAACTCAAGGTCTCTAGTTAATTCCACAATATAATACAAGTTATTGAAAATTCTAAAAAAAAAAATTCTAAACAATTGTCAATTTTTTAGAATTTTCAATAACTTGTATTATATTGTGGAATTAACTAGAGACCTTGAGTTTCATTTAAAAACACTATAATGTATTATTTTCATAAATGATTTAAATTGTCTAATTTCATAAAAGACATTGTTTGTTAGCACTGGACAATATCTCGGTAACACAGAAACATCTGGTTATTAATATTAACTAACTGAGGAAAGTTTTTTTCTAATAATTCAAAGAGAAAACAATCTTTTTGACTCATCACGATCTCACAAAATAAGGTGCCGTTGACAAGCTTTGCCGTTTTACAAAACATTTCCTTGGATTTCCACTACAATTCCAAAAATGAAGTCGTAACACGTGATTTAACACTGGGAGATTCTACGTTTTGAAAAAATAACGATTCACATATAGAACAGATGTCGTTTTCATTTGAACTTGATCCAGTATGTTCTTTCATATCCGAAAATAATTCATCACTTAAAAAGTAAAGCATACATCACTGGATGGTTCAACAGAAAAAAGCAAACCTCTTAGTTCTGATTTATTTGATGTTCAAAGTTTTTTACTCTTAGACAAGGGTTCCAAACTACGAAAACACGCTTTGTATCAAGTTCGACGCCATGGAGATTTTGTAACGATATAATTCCGATTAACGAAAATGTAAATTTAACAAAGGGTATTATCCCAAAAAGTCTTCAAGGCGGCACGTAAAAAAATGCCCTTCGAATCCTGATCCCAAAAAACCTTTAAGATCACAAATCGAAGGTGAAACGGTTATGGCTGGTCCTTTATGGCTAAGACTGAGCGGAGTTCTAAACACGCTGCCAGATATTTCTCTTATTGCTAAAATAGACCTAACAATATGTACGATACAAGCCGTTATATTGGAAAGTAGCGGTTTATCGAAGGTACTATTTCGTTTTGGTAAGCCTTTTTATTATTAATATTTTGCAGGGCTGTTAATCCTTACCCATGCGGCATTAGTTTTAGACTGATTTTTGACCCAAAAATATGGATAGTTATAAGGTTAGTGAAAAAATATTTGAAATGAAATTCTTACTAGCTCTTATTTTTTGCTATTTTCTGCAACACTATTTCATACAGTGTGAGACAAAAAATAGAGGACGGTAAATATTCTGAAATTGCGATTATCTTATAAATGATCCTATACTTAGAATTTTTTTTTTATTTTGAAATTTATTGCGCATCAACCTCTAGGGTTATTAGCACCCAACAATAAATTTACATTTAAGTCATGTACATAATAGGATTTTCAAACTTTATACAGTAAGTTAACCGCTTTCAGGAAAAGTAACAATTTTTCAACGTCACAGTTTTCTCCGGTAATGTCTGTGATATTATTTGGTAAATTATACCGTGATCTATGATGAGCAAAACGGGTACACCCCACTAACACATGCACTACGGACACTGGAACCTGACATGTTTCACATATGGGTGCCGCAGAATGAGTCATTAGGTGACCGTGAGAGAAACGAGTGTGTCCAATTCTAAGTCGAGTTAATATTATTTGATCTCTTCTTTTGGCTGGAAGGAATTTCCAGGCAGCTACACTTTTTTTCACTATCCTCGATATTGATTGAGATCTAGACCAGCAGTTTTGTCAGTGACTGATGACTAACTGTTTAAAAAAGTTTTTACAGTCTGTCACTGTAGTTCTTGAAAGTAAAGTGCAATTTGGAGCTTGAGTTGCATTTTTGGCCTCGAGATCTGCCTTTTCGTTTCCGATTATTCCTATGTGTGACGAAACCCATAAAAAACGAATATTCTTATGAGCTTCTTGTAGATTGAACAGCTCTCTTCTGATAATTTGTACTAATGGATTCGAGGAGTACATTTGGTAAATGCTCTCAACAGAGCATAGAGAGTCCGTAATGATCAAAAAATGACTTGGTTATTCAGAAATTTCGTCGGTATATTTCTGCATTTTTGTGTTATTACTGTTAGTATTGTTACTTGTTAAATTCTTCTATTTTTGAGATATACATTTTTAAAGTTAGTGCAAATCAAGATTTTATTCACGTCAATAATTACCGTGTAATACAAAATAGATAATATACTTAACTTCTTGTATTTTACACAACTGTATATATAAATAAAAAGAGGCAGGTATTTAATGGCTATTTTTAAAATAAA
Source organism: Galeruca laticollis (assembly GCA_963921935.1). NCBI lineage: Eukaryota > Metazoa > Arthropoda > Insecta > Coleoptera > Chrysomelidae > Galeruca > Galeruca laticollis. Next base: position 61,194,244 of record OY998177.1, read on the forward strand.
ATGCTAAATACATACAGTGGCTTTTTAATTTTTTTTTTATACTATATAAGTGATATTCAATGGCTATGTGTAAAGCAATTCTGCGGGGTTTTTCATTTACGATTTTAGCCACAATTCTTAAATATTTTAGTTTTTGACACAGGAGCTATTGAGAACTTATTCATTTCACAGTTGATCACTCGTACAAAGAAAACAATTTTAAAAAGCGGTTAATTAATTCAATAATGGATTTGAATAACTGAATATCACTTAAAAAAATACCTTTGTTATGTGTTGAGCATGTTAATTTAAAAACACCCATTAATTACTTATATAATATATTTAAGAACACTCTGTATAAATGAGTATATTTTCATATTATTGTGTGATCTACAATAACTGCATATAAAATATATTTTCTATGTTGTATTACACGGGGAATTATGATAATAAAATCTTAATTGTTCATGACTTTAAAAATGTATATTTTAAAAACTGATCATAGGCAAATCTTGAGAATTCAACACTTTCATTGAGTACTAAAACTAATAACAAAAACTTACAGATATTAACCACCAGTCTTAAAATTAAGCTGAGCCTATCAGCAATTTAAGTAACTGGATCGAGTACAAATGCATATCAAGTTTTCAAAGAAAGATACCAGTCACCACTTTCCATAAAAAGTGCAGGGTCCTTATTCGGATCAACTATTAATACAAAAAGAATTAGGTGTGCATAAAATGGGAAGGAGAAGGTAGCATATTCTTGTAAATGCATGAATCAATAATGTGAATGTATATTTCCATAAAAATATATAATATAAGCTAGACTATTGAGCTTATTTTTGTCAACAGGTTTTTATATGATATGCAAATATTATAATTTATAAGTATCATTACTTTTTCACTCTCTCATGTTATAAACAATCTCAGACACTGTAATATAAGTTAATTCTGTTTAATTTATAATTTTTATTTCTCATAGTTGTTTCAAATTAACAATTGCAGTCTCAGATTAAAATTTCTTACGAAGAAAGCCGATTTCAATCGTTTTATAGAATGTCAATACCTAACTGGCAATTATACTTTTGATTGTATGTATTAACTGGTCGATAGTATATGTGGCATCGCCGCCAGGAGTCCATATTACCTGAAATGTATCATATACGGAGCCTACCTTGCTTTTGAAGTATGGAAATATACACCAACGGAGCCTACCGTAACCGCTACATATAACGGATCCCAATACGACGTCAACTTATATAGTGGTATACATGAAATATACGCTAGGAGCCCAAACTAGACTACAGGTATAACGGAGTTCACAATAGCCTGCAACAGTATATATATATATATATATTTATATATTATATATATATATATATATATATTATTATATATCTAATATTCTTTTATAGCTGCTCCACGTTTGGGTGTTAAATTATTATATATCTATATGGTTATTTCATAGTTTTAATAGTTATATTTAATAGATATATGAATATAGCAATATAAAATATTAATCGTCGACGTTTTCACAATTTGTGGTTGTAGCGACACTATTGCACACACACCTTTAGCAGCGTATGTAACCTAATTTACTTTTGACAGTAGTTGTCAAACAATGCCCGGCTAAAATAAATATTAATTTCTTTATTTTGAAAGATAAATTAATTCACAATCGACTTAATCACGCTTGTCTCAGGATGGGATCAAAAATTTTTAAATAATAATAATTCAAATTTTATAATTCTCAAGTATTATCCAAATCAAATATTACTCTATATTCAGAATCTCGAGTAAATGTTTATTCAATATAATAAAAGGCACTTGAATTATCTTATGACATTTACAATTTCACTGTCACTGGAAATTAAGCAAACGTCACTGATTAGATCAAAATTTCTATAGCATGCAAAATGTTAAATACGATGAAAATAGATACTGAATGAATACCACAGTGAGTTGGAATCAAAATTATATATTATACGATCAGATAACAAAATTACAAAAGTATTTATTGTTTCCCAAAAATATTATAAACGAAACAAAGATAAGACTATCTACCAACCTTAATATTAGAACAACCTAATCTATAAATCAATTAATTAAAATTTTTAATCAAAAATTCAACTCGTCTAATATGCACTTGACGTGTATCAATGTCAAATAACGCAATTTTCTGTTCAAATTGTCTATTCAAATTTTTTCACTTGATGTAAAATCTTATATGTGTAACGTTAATTTGGTTTAGCTCAAATTATGATATAGATGCATCTATTTTCGAAATGTATTTAAAAAGGCCTGTTAATTCTCGAGAAATAATTTTAAACTGGAGTGGACTCACCAAATAGGACAGGAAAACTCGTACGTATTCTAAATGTATTTAGAATTCTGCAAAACTTTCTAAATATATGATTTAGAAACTGGAACCACACTTACACTTGATACGTTGCAATTCTTCTACGAATTATGCACGCACTGGCTTTATAATGTATGGCTTCATGATCTGATTCTATAGGCATACAATTTCTATCAAATTCTCAAAAAATTTGAGACAACTTTTATTACGATGTTGTCTCGTGGGGGTTTCAAATTCAACTCACTAAAGTTTGTTCAAATAAATAAATCTCTTCTCCTGTGGTTACCAAAAATTCCCTTTTTTAAAAAAAAATACTAATTTATGTTTTCCTATAACAAAAAGAGATTTGAATTCTTTTATTACTATTGTAATTCTGATAGCAGAGACATCTGTATTTTAAAATTTCAAATATATTTTCCAAATCGTAATATATTCTATCTATCATTAGATATATTCTACATGAATGTCATCAGGAATTAAAATGTCAAATTTGATTTGTATACTGAATCTTTCAATATTATTGATTATACATATAATACAGTGTGTATCGAAAGTATTGCATATATATATATATATATATATAAATAGTTTTCCTTATTTTAATGTCCAATTACGTCCAATTTGTCACTATTACAATGTTCAAATTCACTATAATTTCATCATGAAAGTATTACAGTTTATTATTTTCTGCGCTTTATATTCATAAAATGATGCTAAATATTCATTATTACAGTATATAAATGTCTTTTTAATCACTTTATATCCTTAAAGTCTTCTGATTGGTCAACAATTAATATTGAATATTTCAATTCTTACACCACTAATAATCTTATTAACTATGTAAATTTGGTCCATTTTATCTCTGTTTTCCCTTTACCACATTATTCAACATAATATTTCAATACATTTTAATATTTTATTCTAGTCGCTTATTATTAATTTTGTATTATCAGTTGGTACTCTTGTTGTAACATCATAATTTCCATTTTTTTTATTATTGATATTTCGTATACAAATTACAGATTTCTATAAGTTTATATTGTTAACATGATACGATTAAATATTATTCACATTACAGATTTCTAGTTTATTGTTAACATGAAATGATTGTATATTATTGTACTATGTTCTATATTGTTTCTATCATTCAAATCTACTTGTTTTGTATATTATATAGCCCTGTTGGTTTCTTAACTTACGTTCAGTCTTATTGTTTCAAAATAAAAGATTTCTTTTTTTACGTGGCTAATCTGGCGCATTGCGTTAAGTTAATTTGATGAGTTCTGTTTCTCATTAATATTGTGATTCAGGTTACGTCTAGCGTTGAATATAACCGACAGATATTATATTCTTATACCGTTTTAGCAAGTTTATTATAGGTTCATTTATTCCACAACATTCCCAAAATTTTTCTTTATTAATTTTATACTTAAAAGAAATAAAGAAGCCACATTTTCTTTAATTGACTATTTTATTATAGCATCTCAATATTTAATCATGATCTAGTCTTGTTCAATATTCTTGACTTGATAAAAAAACATGTCAATATATATATATATATATATATATATATATATATATATATATATATATATCTAACCTTTTGATGACTATTTAAGAGTTATTATTTCTGGGGCTCATAGGTTAGTTAAATTATGTACCTATATTGAATATAATATATTTATAGAGGTATGTTCAAAAGAATGTAATAGCAACGATTATTAAATTTGAAGACACAAAATTTTTATATGTTTCTGTTTGTTTTTAAATGTCAATCCGAATTATATTGAAAATATAACATTTTTCGTGCACCTATCCAAATTAATTTTTTCAATAACACAGACAGCAATCAAGCGATTTTTATTTGCGAAATATACTTACGAGTTGTGCTGCGGTTTTCATTTTCTTACTTTTGAAGATCGTTCAGCAAAATTTAAATCGCACCCTTTAAAATTAAATATTGGATATCTAGACGGTGCATTGATGGTAATATTAAAGAATTTGTGTGGACCTAAGCGCTGATCTTTCAAATATTCCAGAGGCAGTTATTTATACAAAATCATCTTTGTCAGAAACTCGGAGATCTTGAAAAGAAAAATTAAGATCTAAGAACCTCTTTTTATAGTAGAAATAAATAAAGGAGAACTTTGGATTTTATTCCATTCCAAGCTACTTTTTACATTCAGCAAATAGAGAGTAATGATTCATTTCTTCTTTGCTCCCTACTTCTGAAAATAATTCAATAGTTAGTTAACCTTAAATTGAGAAATCAATCCAATATCTATTGCTTTTCCACAAACAGTGTATTACTCATAAATATGAAAGTTGTCAATTTTGTTTGCTGCTCGTTTTGACAAAGCACATAACTTTTTCCCTATATATAGAGCTTTGTTAAATAATAACTCAACATAAAGGGATTCCAATTCATGAAACATGACAGTATATCACTGAAAAATATTTTAAGCAACTTAGAATGTGCTCCTTATAGTACTCCTATCACATGAAGGAAGGAATGTAGTCATTGAGAAGTCAGTTGTGGTCTCTCACTCTTCATGAGTATTATCCACCTTGTATATATCAATTATTTTGTACCTCACATCACATTACATTTTCGCTGGTTTTTCACCGCAAAAATGTTCGAAACATGGTTTCCAGAGACTTCCAGCTCGGTGATCATATACTTGTAATGCAAAAACCTAAAGACTTAATCAGAAGCAGAGCGTATTGGATGATTCCAGTTTTTCAAGAAGCTTTTTTCGGAAGGCAGTCAGTTTATCTTGATCGAAGGTATAGTAGCCCCATTATGTAATTTGGTACAAGAACAAACGTGCCATATGAAGACACTTATTTTGTATATAACTTAGTTTTCAGCTCAAGCAGCTGATAAATTTGGTTAACCGTACCAATGGCGACAAACCAGCTGTTTACTTTCCATTATGTAAACTTTCTTCTTTGTTCTTTGGAGATAACTTGATTCCATCACACACTGGTAACAAGGTTCATATCATAAAATCATTAGTAGAGAATCGTACTGAGTATTTATAGGTACAAATTCATATATGAGCTAAGATGATATACCCAAATATTATGGTGATATTCATTTTGTATAATAATTATTCAATCAACTGATGTAGATAGGTCAAGAACAATACTTGATTCTTAAACAACATTTTTCCTTTATAATATATCTGAACTGCTACTAATGATTTCAATAACCTAGCACTTTCTAGCAATATTCAACGGTCAAGGTTGAGTACAGTATAGTGTATAAAAAACCCCAGCTGTACCATGCTGCTGTACGTTTCCGAAACTCCTGTGGTGGTTACTTAGTAATTGCCCCTCGTATAGACTACTTTAACCATAAAACCATTTATCTTTGAGAAACACTTACCTCGTAGCCATTTCTTTTAGGGTTGAATAAATAACCTCGTTCAAAACTCACTGGGATAAAACATAATTAAGAATTACTAACACAAATTATAGATACACAATATATACATTTGTACTATTCGAAATAATAATAATGAATCATCCTGAAATTGTAGACACTTTCTATTTATAGGAAGTATGCGATCTAATGAATCAGTGGCCCGTATTCTTGACCTTTCTGTTCCATGTGAATGTGATATTTATATTTTAACAGCGGACGTGCTTTTGGTATGTTTACCTGACCTTAATAGATCGATGCCCGCTAACCACATTGAAATTATTATTTAAACAAATTTAATCTCTTTTTCTTTTGATAATGTCTTTTTGGATAATGTCTGTTTTTTGGGATCATCACACTCCCTTTAAAAAGTTGCAATTGGCATACTCGGTCCTTTCCCAATAATTGATTCAAACAAGAAATATTTCATGGAAGTGATGACTCATTTCACTAAATGGCTAGAAGTAATTCCCATTACAGAGACCTTTGTTGAAAGTGTTATAGCCAGACATGGAGTTCCCATTTTGATGAATATAGAAATTACGTGTCAGAAATATGTTAATATATAATGAAAATTATGAGAATCAAGAAAACACGCTTAACGTTATCACATCCTCAATCAGATGGTATGATGGAACGACATAATAACAAAGATCCCTGTATTTGTCCAAAGTCTCTGACAATCAACGAGACCAGAATAAGCTTGTACCAATGTTTTTACTTGTCTACAAAAGTGCTCAACATAAGTAAATCTACTGGCAACACTCCGTCTATGTTGGCAGTAGGGAAATGAAGCTATAAACTGACCCAATGTTTGGAATAAGACCGTTTGAAAGAAGAAAATATTTCACATGAATATGTGGAAGTCGTTCGGATAGACTAGAGAGAATACATCTATTTACTCGCTATCGCCTGAGTTTTGTCAGCAAAAAGATGAAAAAAAAGAATTTATGAAAAAGGTATTCATGTAGAATTTCAGAGGTGACGCTGTCTGGTTATACAATCCTCGAAGACGAAAACGGTCGAGGCTCCAACGTCCATGGTAAGGTCATTATAACGTTCTGAAGGAGACTAACGATGTAATTTCTCGTATATAACTCATCCCTAAAAGCAAGGAAAAAGTTGTAGATAGAGTGGCAAAGTACGATGGAACAGATGTCCCGAATAGACGTATAGAAGTTATTAGAGGCGATTAACATGAAGAAAAGGACAGAACATGGTTCAAAGATAATGACTTTTTTTAAATGGGACTAATTGTTTCTATATAATTCCACAATATATTGAAAACATTGTGAACATTCTAAAAAATTGACAATTGTTTCGATATTACTATCATCGTCAGAATGACAGAATTTACATGTGATGCCTACCTAATGTTCAATAATTATTTTTGGCTAGACCATGAAGAGACCTACCTTGTGATTGACTTAATATATATGAATAGAAGAAAGCCGAAGATATGATATTACTAATAATAGAGCTTAGATATTGTTAGCCCTATGGATATCATTTTCCCATTTAAGATCAGTACAACTGTGCAATGATATAGAACACCAGGAAAACTTGTAACGAGGTTATTTTGTGTCACCGAGTGTATTTTCATTTTGTATTTTCTGTCGCTGAGTATATTTATTTTATATTATATATCACCCGTTATGTATTCTGGCCTCTGTATGAGAAATTATTTTATAGCTATGTCGCCGAGAATATATTCACTTTATATTATATATCACCCGTTATGTATTCTGGCCTCTGTATAAAAAAATTATTTACATTCACGGCGTGAAGTGGCATCCGTCCATGTGAAAATCGCGGTAGCTGTAGTGTCCGCGGCACTATGACATCCGATATACGCACGTCACAATGCATCGAGCTCCAAATTATCGCAAACGGTTCAGAAAATGCTTAGGAATCTATTGCTGATGAAATCAGCAGGACGTCACTTTGGTCGTTTTTTGTATAAACCTAGGTTCACAGAATCTCCGTACGCGGCGCTATAGTAGCACTTTTATATATTTATTATACATCTGACGCACAAAGTAGCATCCGTCAATATACATATCGAATAACGGTATAGTCTGGCATCTGTATATGTATTTTTCTTGCATAGTGGCATCCTGGCAGTGTTGCCGTCCTCACTTCTGGTTATAGAAGGCTTTTAGCATTGAGTGTGATGATTTACATCTGTTTTAATTTTTTGATACCATTGTTGACAGTGCGGAGGATGTTAATTACTGCAAAAGATCTACCGTTATTAATATAAAAATGATATTTTCGTTCTACAATCCACTCAAATCTGATTTTGAGGCAAAATAAAACATTACTGGCCATAAAAATGAATAATGCTGGCGATAAAACAAACTAAAGAATTCTGAATTTCTGTAAATAAGAGGAAAAGGAATTGAATTTTCCTAGATGAAGTAAAATTACTACTCAATTTTCAGGTTTATTTTCGAATAGGTATATTTTTCGACTTCACTATAGCAGATAGTAGAAGTCAAGTTTTTTTATGAAAATTCCGAAAACCTAAATGCAATCAGAGTATTAGGTGGATTGTTAGTAGTTGACCTAGAATATTAAATTTCACAAAAATTTCGGAGACGTTGAAACTCTCTCTGGGAGTATCAATGATAATTGTATGAACGATAACTGCATCCTCATTTGATCTAAGGAAAAAAATGTCTTAGATAGAAGTTGTAGAGAGCAATAAAAGCTATGTATACACTAGCGTTTTTTCCCAACACCATAGCGGTTTGGTGTTGGGAAAAAACTCTAGTCTGTTCATTACTACACCACCGGTTCCAAACAGTGCATAGCAAAAATGGAAGCTATGTCCCAATATACAGGGAGTCTGATAAATGCAAAATTCAAACATGTGCTAATGGTTCCACTAGTGTGATGTCTGTATACAGGGTGTCCCAGACCAACATACAATTAATCCTACAGAGTGAACTAGAGCTCAAAATAGGGCGATTGGAAACAATTTTCCTTTATATGATCCATTGAGCCGTGTGAGTTTGATGAAGGTTTTTTTTCATACTCTTGAATAATTCGAAACCCGTGAAAAGTAAGGCTCTGAATTTTGAAGGAAAACTTTGAAATGGAATTTTAAAAAGGAAAGTGTGAACACGAAATTTTAAAAAAAAATTTGAATTCACTTGAATTGCTAGACTTCGGTGTAACGCTAATGAAGATCATATCAAAAGAATGAGGAATCTAAAAAGATAATGAAGTAGTGAGGAATCCATCATGACTCTGTATAGGTTTTCAGATCAGTATCATCATTAAAGCTATTCTCTATTGTGCGTTTTAGATAGAATAGACATAAAAAAATATTTATTGAAACTTATACAAATGTTCGTACAAAAAATAAACGGTACACATTCTAAATAAATATATGTTCTCCATATATACGGTTGTGTCCTAAGTAATATAAAATATTGTAGTGGGCGCTTCGTCACCCCATTTTAAGACGAAAAGTTCTCATAAACATGTGTGATAAGTCTTGTCGTTAATAAGATACAGGGTGTTGAATTGTTTTATTATTTCAACTTTGATGTTTCATAACTCGGTTTGTAATGCCGGTGTAAAAATGCCGTATTTTCTTATGATTGTACTTACCTGCCTCTTTCGATTTTTACTAATTCAATTCTTTCCAATCCATAAACGTAGCCGCTACGAATTTTTTAGGGTGATTTTTAATAAAAATGTTCAGCCACCTTAAAAAAATTGGTGGCGGCTACGTTTATGAATTGAAAAGAACGAAAGAGGGGAGTAAGTATAATTAGAAAAAAAATATGGCACTTTTCCACCGGCATTACAGACCGAGTTATAAAACATGAAAGTTGAAATAATTTAACAATTCAGCACCCTGTATCTCATTAACGACAAGACTTATCACACATGTTTATAAGATATTTTCGACTTAAACTGGAGTGACGAAGCGTCCACTACAATATTTTAGATTACTTAGGAAACACCCTGTATACTTTGCCAACGAAATTACTAGCCAGCCCGCTATTTTGTTATTAAATAAGCGGACGATTTGAAATTTGGGTGATTTGTATAAAATCATAAAAAATCTTTTAAAGACTAACTTTTATTCAAATGCGCTAGAAAGTAAAAAGTAATTTCTTTGGATATATAACGTGGATTATTCTGTAGGCTTAAAAAGCTTGTGTATTCGAACTAAACATTTTTGCGGCTTGCTCCGTGTGAAAAAAAATTGAATACAAAATATCGTTAAAATTGGGCCACCCTTAAGTTTTATTTTCAAATACGAATCTATATTTTTAATTTACATTGTTTCTAAAGCCAAGTCTTGTTTCATATCGGCGTAGTGTTTACATCTCAACTACAGAGTATTTTGAAAATATTTAACTATACTGGTAAAATTTCAAATCATCAATAATTAAACAAGTTCTTATTGTATGATCAACTTGGCATTGATTCACTTCTTACCCACTGATATTTTTCAATTACAGCTTTATGGAATATTAAAAGAGGTTAAAATTGTTCTGGTAATAGTTCAATATTTCCAAAACACTCTGTAGTTCAGATGAAAATACTACGCCAATATGAAACATACCTCTTGACATTCAAAAAATGCAATGAAAAATACAGGTCCGTATTTGAAAATAAAATGTTGAGGGTGACCCAATGTGTACCATACTTTCTATACAATTTTTATTCGCATGTTTGCATAGTCTAAAAAAAGTTGTTCTGGCAAAGTTCTGGAAAATCCTCGCAAATAAAAAGTTGTAGGCAAAAGAAGAATTTCAAAATTTTCAATTTTTGCGGTATAACTCCAGAACTAGAGAAGCTAGATTGTCTTGAATCAAATAAATGACCTCTGAAATACACAAGTTTGTCTCCATTTAACCATCAGTATATCTCTTACCGTTACCATGATTCCAATGCATAGACTCGAATTTGAATAGCATTGTATAAGAAGTGTGGAGAGTGACATATTCCGTACGAGTGCGGGAAATACAATTTCCAACGAGTTATGTACTCTATTTTTCCTACGACTATGAATATACAAATTGCGTGAATTATCAGTGTTAAAATATAAATTCTGAGTATATAATTATTATCATGCGTACCAACAGAAAGCAAAACTTGTTTTTCGTTAGTCCGCATTCGGTCCTCTCCATTGCCCTTTTTCCTATTACGACTAATCATATACTGGGACTTCTTTCTTCAGACGGTTTCTGTCGTACGACGAAGTCCATAATTTCTTTCCTTTTCTTTTAATTATACATCAATTTAATTTTAATGACTTCTCTTAATGTTGTCCAATTTTAATTTTGTTTGACGTTTGCATCGTTATGTACATTTTCCTAACTATTTTTAATAAAATTTGCCTACAGTATATTTCTCATATTACCTACTGACACATCTTGGATTCTGCTGGATGTCACGGGCATGTGACAGCTTTTCTTTCATAATACTTTTCATGTGAATTATATATTATTATAATTATATGATAGCTCAGTGTGCCGAAACTAGTCCCCTTCAACTTGGAATAATATATACTGTAGTAGGAAGTTTGCGTTTTACTTACTGCTATTTGTCTACAGACTACATTTGAGATGGAGAGTCTTTTTCATTTACTTTAATGTAAGTTATAATCGCTGATAAACTACAAATACCAATTAAAAATCATTTAGACATTTTTGGTTGTGGTAAAAATAAAAAGTCAATTATTCATCAGTAGTTTGTTTGTTTACAGAGCTGATTTCAAGTTTTATTTCGTTTATATAGATGTTAATAGCTCTAAATATGATAAAAGAGTATATAAAATGTTGTCTCTCTCATTTGTAATAAAGTATGTCAGTGTACAATTATAGGTATTACAAAGACATTTTCAGATCCTTCTCCACTGCACAAAAAGCATATTTCTGGCAAAGAAACTCGCACCATTATAGAATCAATCTTCGGTTAGTTACAAGTATTTCTTTTGATGGATTCAGTCTCCATTGTGATAAAAATCGTAAAATATTATCGTTGTTCTAACAAGTTATCAAGAAAAATAGTTCATATTTATAACTGGGCTATGAGAAATAAGTTTAATTTAAAACGAATAATAAGTTTTTTAGAATGTTATTTTAGGTTTCTAAAAACTACTTTTATATGTAAAATATAGCTTCACATGGATTTGTACCAACCGTCAACATCCCTATTACTAGAATGTATGTTTCATTCTCCCCTCTCTAAAGAAAATAAATACATATTTAAAAATACTGGAAGTCTCTTTGAACGTGATCTATACACAATATACAGGGCGCACCGATTCTTAAAGAAATTCAAATCTACCTACTAATAATCGATCAGGATCCCAGTGTTGCCAAATAATAGGAAGCCACTCTGTGCGTGATCTCGATGCATTCGGGCTGTTCTATATACATATTGTGTATATCGGAGGATGCCACAGCGTTACAAATCTATACGGACGCCACTTCTACCGCCATCGCGATATATATATATATATATATATATATATATTATTAACTGGATAGATTTTAGCCCTACATTGGGGGCCATTTTTTTTTAAACTGGATAGACTTCTCCTTTGTAATAAAAAATATACTTAATATTTTATTTAGTTTAGATTTACTTTAAACTTTTTATTATTAGCCCAGTATATAGATAATTTTAAATAGGTGATAAACAATTTATGCTACTTGCATGAGAAATTTCTTATCTCAGGGTAGAGTTCAAGTACATAAAAATTAAACGGTTTCATTTTTTCAATATTAGCGCCAAAATCAATAAATTCTTTATATTTTAAAACAAATTTGTTGATCAAAATATATTATTTACTTAATAATTATGAACTGAATACGGTCCTGCCCTGCTTGGAATCAAATCTCTGCACCATTCATAGATGTCAGTTCAAACTTCTACCTATAGAAAATAGATGGAGCGGAAATCACCAGATGAAATGAAAATCTCAACGTACAGTTTTAAATCGTTCTTTAAAAGAAACAAAACGTTGTTTAATGTGATGAAAATAAATACATTACTCTTTTACAAGTGTTCTTGAAGAAATTCAACTATCTAAAATAATGATTCATTCATACAACAGACACACACTCTGGTGAGATATTAATTCTAAGGGTGAATTACAATTTTGCAACTTGGTATACAAATAAATTATAGAAGATGGCGAACTATAATTTTTTTAGCGTCCATGTAACATTAAAGTTCAGTTCTTTACAGGAATCGGTAAGTCCGTTTAACTTTTTATGTATTAATAAATTGAATTTAAATACCTTGTTCACTATACTGTTTTTGTTTATTCACCTCAACGATCAGTTCCTTTAATCTATTTTAGGTTCTCTCTCTCTTGGAATAAATCCGTTTTTCCTGTCCATTTCCACCAAATCAGGAATTGACGCTGTATTTCTTCCAACATCAAAACACTTTGGATGAAATTCCATGATTCAGTGTTTTCTGAAAGGTATTGTCGAGACATTGCTTCCACAATACAACAATTGGCCATTTATAAAAGAAAAGTCACGGTTAGTACCACATAATATATAACAATTCCTTTTTATATTTTGTAGTTATTAATATTTACTTAATTACTTACATTAACGTATATCTCGTAAGTATAATGTATTTGTTTCTTGAATTCCATAGCCAAAACTGATATTTCTCAAATATTTAAAATAATTTTCTTTACCAAAATAATTTTTCTTCTTCCAAATTTTTGCTACCCCAAAAAAAGACTTCTTAGTGAATAGTCTACATAATCAACAACTTTTTTCATTCAAATTTTTTTTTATCATTAGCAACGTAATTGTCGCTGATGTGATTATTTTAAACGTTTATTTACCAATCAAAATTGACTATCAATTTCATCATTGAAAACCTTCACTTCAAACAGTGAATCGTCCCTCCATCATATCAGGACATTCTATTCTAAATTTTTCAATTGCCTAAACCTCATATATTGTTTTCTCCCAACAATATTTCATAAAAACTTTAACTGACATTTGTTAATCTCTAAGTGTGTATGTAAAATGAAAATTCTTAATATTTTCAGATGACAGCTGTCAACTTCAAATATATGTGCAAAATGAATATTCGTTTTGCATATGTCATGCTTTCTGAAATTCATATTATTATACAGCTTCCTATCTAGTTATGTCTAAACAGTTACCCTTTCTTATGTTAATATTTCTTTCAACAAATATTGTTTGGTTTCTTCTGACAAATTCATAAGATTATCTTAATTTCACAGAATAAAGAAACATTAGTTTTTTTTATCATAAACAAAGTTCTGATACTTAATCTTTTGAATAAAAATTGTGTTATTTTGTTTCACATAATTTGTTTCTCGCACCTATTCACAATTTTCCCTACGATTATACGGTCTGTCTTGTGTATGCCTTCTCTATCAAATAGTGTATCATACAGATTGTCTCCATTCAAATGATAAAAAAAATTCAGACTTAAAAAAATTCTTCTAAATTACAATGCACAATCTTAAATTTTTATTATTTAATATACAGGGTGTTTCACTCTTTAATAATATATATATATATATATATGTATATATATATATATATATATATATATATATATATATATATATATATATATATATATTTATTTTATATTATGTATCACCCGTCACATAGTCGTTCCTTTGAATATTATTCATTTTATAGTTTATGCCCGGAGTATATTTTCATTTTTAGTTTATGTCGACGAGTATATATACCATAATTTTTATATTGCATCTACCCGCTATATATTTCAATCACTGTATCGAAATTATTTTAGACATAAGACTAAGTATTGTAGATCTCCGTGAACATTTTATTTTATCCCCTGGTTTCGGGGTAGAAACAATTGTTGTAGAAGGTTTAATAGTTATTCAAAGCTCCGATGATATTTTTATTTCTTTTCTATCTAGTTGCGATGGAGAAATCATTTTTTCTGAGTAAAATATTTATTTCGATTTTAGAACCCAATATTTCAATGTACTGGTCTCCCCACTGCAACGAGGTAGATATTGGTAGAAGCACGCAGGTCGAACTAATCGAGAGAGGTGGAAAAGTAAGGCTGGAAGGCAGGTAGATTTTAAATCGAAGAGAGAGTACCGAAGTGCTGGCTAACCGAAGCAGAAGCGAGAAATTTTGCACCGTCCACCGAAAGTTGTTTAGCTCTGTTTTGCCGATAATCGTAAATTTCTTGTTGAGTTTTTTCCGCACTTTAAAAGATTCGTTGCTGTAAAGGTATGAGCTTTTAGTAATAAAAATCCGGAAACTAAATGGTCTTTTCAATTAAAAATTTAGAATATTCACGCAGTTGATTTTCATTTTAAAATTCTCGATAATTTCGTTGCTGTAAAGGTAAGAGCTTGTAGTAATAAAAATTCGAAAAATATGTGATTTTTTCAATTATCAATTTAAAATATTTATGCAGTTGATTTTCATTTTGAAATAAGTTGGAATATCTGGTACATTGGAGTGTGGTAAACCATTTGTATATCGCATCTGATTTAATACCTTTCCCGATTTTCCTTTTTCGTAGGTTTCCTGGTATTAGTTTCGTTCTTTAATACCTTTTTCGATTTGTAGGGAAAATTCTTGATTGAAATCTCCGGTTGCGCCAGGCATACATAAACGCTAGGGCTTCCTGATATTTTAAATCTAGAGTCCCCAGTTTTAGTATCTTACCCGATTTTTCTTGTAGTAAGTTTCTTGATATTAGTTGCGTTCTTTGATACCTTTTCAGATTTTTAGGGAGAATCTTGATTAAAATCTCCGGTAGCGCCAGGCATTCATAAACGCTAGAGCTTCCTGATATTTTAAATCTAGAGTTCCCGATATTTAGTATTTTTCCCGATCTGATAGTTTTTTTAGGAGTAACACCTAACCCGTTCGTTTCATGAGAGTTTATAAAACATTTGAATGAAAAGACCAACAAACTTTTGCCCAACTAAACGTTGCATTACTTATTCTAAGCCTTATAATTCTTCATTGTGCTTAAAGAAGCCACCTCAGGCTCATTCTTACCAAAATAACTCGTATGGTTCGGCCAATTCTCGACAAAACGACTCAAGTGCTTCGGCCAATGCTCAGCAAAACAATTAAGATAATTTGACTACTTCTCAGCCACATTGCGCAAATAGTGCACTCGCAAGTTGTCAATCCAGCCAAAATTCGCATTAGAGAAATTCCAGGCAAAATTCTGATCAAGGATCATCATCATGAAGGCATTTAGTCGCTAATTTTTGTACACAGGAGAAATGAAATGCCTCAAAATTCGCGTAGTTCGTTATACACTGCGACATCGTATAGCATGCCAACTTAGTCTCGAAAAAACAATGATGTTTTGTTAGCAGCTGCCATGGTCACGGTTTATTCCAAATATGGCACCTGTATTCAAGCAAAATGTATTTTTGACAACGGTTCTCAGAACTCGTTCATTTCAAATCACCTTTTGAACAAAATAGATGCTAAAGTTTATAACAGAAGGCTGCAAATTTCTGGAATTACCCAAAAATCTTTGTGTTCATAAGTAATATTTATAGTATATATCCCTATTATTTTTTAATATTTTTGCTCGCAGACTTCCAGGACTTGTCACGTAATAGTATATTACATTACAAGTCATGAAAAGTGAAACTTTGCAGAAGAGGAGGCTTATTGAAGAGTACGAGGATGCGTAGCATCCGAGTCAAGCAGAGACACTTTCATGACCAGTGATGTATTATATTTTTTCTGAAATCGTTTCTCAAAACTAAAAATAGATTAAATTATATACCTGGAATAAACTTTTCTAATGTGCATAATACTAGTGTCGGCAGCATTAACATTAATTTTCATTTTAATAGTTCTAGTACCGATTAATAATATTTGTTGTATTTGATTGTTAGTGTTTTTAATTAATTATATTAAATAAACGTTTCATAAGATAAGTGACGATTTCTAATTCAATTGCAGTCAGTTCTGTCATGACAAGCTTTCTTGACGATTTCAGAAAAATAACTATTTTCTTCAAGCGTATAATAATATCTATATTATTTTCGGCAACACAGATGGTAGAAATAACCTATTCTTTTACTAGTAACATAATGAACGCTCATTATTGTACTAGTAACAAAATAATGAGAAACGATAGCGGTTATGGGCGTTGTAACCAAGTAGGCAGGAACTGTCATTTAATTTTTATTTAATTTGATGTTTGTCAGTTTTGAAAAGTGTATTGTAGAAATGTTTCAATAAGAAGAATTTCAATGTACACCTCCGGAATTAGTCGAAATAGCTAATTCTACTATTGAAACACTAATTCCGACGAAGTCACGAAAAGTATATGATTCTGCTTATGAAACATTTATAAAATGGTGAAAAGAAAATAGTGTACGAAAATACACAGAAAATGTTATGCTTGCGTATTTTACATATTTGTCAAGAAAATTTAAAGTTCGACACTATGGGCACAATATTCAATGATTAAAGCTCAATTAAACATCAAACATAATGTAAAAATTATACCAAATTAGCTGCATTTTTAAAGCGACAAGGAGAAAATTATACCCCGAAAAAAATCAAAAGTATTAACAAAAGACCAATTTGATAAATTTCTTCAGGATGCACCGAATAATGTTTATTTACCAACAAAAGTAATCGTTGGCAATAATATCCTTTAGAAGGTTAATATTCAAATTGACAACAACTAACGTATTTCGAACTTTAAACGTATATACCTCGATAGCTCAGCGCTAGAGGATTTGAATTCCGTCTCGGAGGTCTGGGCTTCGAATCTCAACGGCGGCAAATTTTTTTTTACTTATTTCAATGTTTGCTTTTAGGTTATATTAATATTTGGAGTAACAAGAGCCTGTAGATGCGATGAACTCGTTCATTTGAAGTACAGCGAAATCCAAGATATACGAAATTTAATTTTAGTAAATATCACAAACACAAAAAACGATTTTTATTTGACTTTGGTCAGGCAGTATACGGCACTTCGTCCGGATGATATGGATCTGCAGCGATTTTTTATTAAATATCAAAACGGTAAATGTCACCGTGTGGTAATGGGTATACATAAAATTTCAAATGTTCCAAAAGACGTTGCTATGTTTTTGAAATTAACAAATCCTCATGAATATACGGGACAGTGCCTTCGTAGGACTTAAGCAACTATTTTAGTTGACAACGGAGGGGGCATTACCGCTTTAAAACGACATGGTGGATGGAAGTCCACGAGTGTTGCTGAAGGGTACTTAGAAGATTCTGTTTCCAGCAAGAAACAAACTGCACAAAAAATACTTCATTGGGAAGAACAACCAAGTACGAGTTCTGGAATCAAGAGAGATTCACATTCAGGAAACCTTTCAAATGACAATATTTATAACATAACAAGTATAGACAAACATCTTACTAATCATAACATGTACACCAATGACAAGATTGTGAATGTCGAAACCGAAAGCGGTGCCAGAGGCCTAAATTTAAATAACTGCAGTATACAAAACTGCACCTTCAATATTACACTTAATAAATAGGTAATGCTTATGCAAGCCATAACTGTTTTTTTCATATTTGTATTAATAAATAGTTGAGATATAAACAATGTATTCAATTTTTTTCTACTTATGAATTGCATTATCTTTACACTTGAAGAAAAAATAGTATATGTCACTCGGAGCAGAAGACCCATTATATGTTTCGCCCAGTTTGCACAGCCTCGGCTAACGCCTCGGCAGTGCAAGAATCTGGGCTCAACAATAATGGTAGCCTTCTACTCCTAGTAACATAATGTACTATTACAGTACTTCCTTCCAGACAATATTAACTGTGCGTCGGCCGCAGTATTTGGAAGAAATTGAGAGTAAAGTTGATTGTGCGCACATAACTTTCCTCAAACTCAACGAATTTAAACATTTAGTAGCTCAAAAGAAAGGGATTGACCCACTGAGTGTTCTTAGGCTTGTGTCAATAACCTCTAGTAATAGAGGTTTGAGTGAAGGAAAATCTTGAAAAAATTGAATGTAAAGTTTCCTCAAACTCAACGAATTTGAGCAGTTATTACCTCGAAAGAAAGAGCTTGATCCACTGAGTGTTCTGAGAGTGAAACGATCAAGGTCCATTCATTACACGAGAAGCTATGAGAATCCGAATTGCTTGAGTGAATGTGTCCCATAATAAATGTAGAGGGAGGAATCGCTTTTAAGTATAACTTGAGTAAGGTGGGAGTTGAGTAAATTTCAAAGATTGACGACATCTGTTTCTAAATACCTTTCATTTAAAAAAATGAAGGAAATCGGCCGGATAGAACTTCAGTTTTCATAAGTTTTTTTAATATATTATTACTAGTTATTTGTAAAACAAGTGTCACAATGACTCGTTTTGTAGTACGAGTGAAGCGGTTCGTTGCGCAAATCACGAGTACTACAGAAAGTCATTGTGACACAAGTTTTACACAATATTTTTTATAATTTGCATCCATTTAATCTTTTAAATACAATAGAATTACATGTAATCCCTATTTTTAAACCAGGAGGAGTGGTTTGAATTTAAGTTGGGAATTTTATATATTCCTGATTGGTCAGATCACAGATGGTTTTATTCAACACTTTTGACTTTTGACATAGTATGACCAAATAATTGTGTTAATTGTGAACAAACTTCCATTTAAGCATACAGAGGATGATTATTTGTTTAAAAAATGAGCTTCTTCGTAAATGCTTGAGATTGATTTATATTATATTTTGAATTGAATTATTTCTATAATACATCTTCACATAGATATCTGTTAATTTATTCCAAAAATCGAACATTATGTATACCTATATATTGATCATATACAATATGAAAATAAACAATTGACAAATCATTGATGAATAAACGCTAGCGTACTTTATTTATTAATACTTTCAATATATAATTTATTTAAATTTACCTTTAAGACCATTTAATATAATAATTTGCTAGCTAGAACAAGGCTAGATAATTTTATAATTGGTTTCAACAATAAAGTCACTATATGACACTAAAAATTAATAAAAAAGTGTTTAAAGAGACTCCATTGTGACACTGTGAACAATGTTATAATAAACTATTTTTTATATGCGAATTATAGAAAATATATTGTGTATTTGGGCAATTGATGCCCAGAAATCGTGTATATGGTTCGCACAATGAATTGTACTTGCTTTTAAGAGAATTATTTGATTGTCAAATACTGGAAAGAATTCGCGTCAATAGAGACGATCCTAAGTTAAAGGCCAAAGCCCTCCAATTGTTATTATTTATAGTAAGTAGTATTTCTGTTATTTAACTCAGTATAAGCTACGTCAGAGTAGATTGAAAGTTGGTGCATTAATGTCCTTGTTAATTAAGATATACCTTGTAAGTTAATTATATATTTTTTTTTATTTAATAATACGCATCAACCGCGTGGGTCATTAGCGTCATTAAGGTTTACAAAAGAAGCAAGTTATACATAAAATAATGTCTATTTGAGTCTCAGAACATCTATAGATTTGAGAAATATTTTTAAATTGTGCACATTACATGATGATCCTAGTAAGTCTGCAAGTTCACCAGAAGGAAGTTGGGCCTGTTGTCGTTTCGCTGCTAATTGCGGACACTGAGTGAGTAAATGTTTCACGGAAAGTAGTTCATTGCAGTAGTTGCATTTAGGTTTAGGTTCTTGACTGAAAAGATGACTGTGTGTTAGCCTAGTGTGGCCTAGGCGTAGTCGAGTCAGTAGGACTTGGTCTCGACGATTTTTAGGTAACGCAGACCAGGGCTTTATTGACTTTTTTACTTCATTCAACTTGGATGTAGCACTTTTCCACCGATTTTCCCACGCACTGTTTATTTTAGATCTTATTTTAGATTTTATATCCGCACTCACTGATAGCCTAATAGTTTCGGTTGTGTCACTGTCTGCGGCTTCTTTGGCGCATTTATCTGCTTCTTCATTACCATGAATTCCTATATGGGATGGTATCCATATGAAGATGACATTCTTATGGCTTTGTTCGGCAGAGTAGAGTTCTTGTTTTATTTTTGTTACAATGGGATGATCTGGATAAATGCATTGTAAGGCCTTAATTGCGCTGAGGGAATCCGAGAGAATGAGATAGTTATGCATGTCAGATGCATTTATGAGGATTAATGCTTCATATAGTGCATACAGTTCTGCTGAGTAGATTGAGCAGGTTGGTGGGAGCTTGAACATGTGGGTCGAAGTTGCGGTCACTACCGCAGCTCCGACTTTATTAGAAGACTTTGAGGCATCAGTATAAACGTGGAAGTAATCAGGGAACTTTTCTAGTATGCTGTTTAGCATAGATCTAATAATGTAGGGGTTTTCATGATATTTATTATAGGAAGAAAGACTGGTGATGCAAGTTGGAGTTTTGATTTGCCAGGGTGGAATTGAACTAAGTTCATTGGGATCGCATTCTGGGAGTGAGTAGCTAAGTTTTGATAGGTAGTTTTTAATTCGGATATAGTAAGGTTTGGAGGTTCTTGGCTTTTGGAACAGGTTGGGGAAGTTTTTTGTGGTGCAATTTTGGCTGGTAGGATTGGAGAGATTTTGCCTTATTCTAGCTGCATACACTAGACTTAGGTACATTCTTCTGTCTTCTAGAGATGGTTCTCCAACTTCACAATATAGGCTCTCGACTGGTGTAGTGCGGAATGCCCCTGTTATTATGCGTAGGGCCGTGTTATGAATGCTGTTTATCCGGTTTAAGAGTGATTTAGTCGCTGTCGTATAGGCAATTGAACCGTAATCTAACTTGGACCTGATTAATGTACGATAAAGCGTGAGCAGAGTTTCTCGATCAGCACCCCAATTTTTATTAGCCAACATTTTTAAGAGGTTCAGTCGTTTTTGACATGTCAAGAGGAGATTGTTTATGTGGCATTTCCAGTTAAGAGATTCATCAAAAGTCATTCCTAAGAATGTAACAGATGTTTCAGTTTGTAAAAGTTTTCCATACAAGCGTAGATTTACGCGCTCTGGAGTTTTCTTTTTCGAAAAAATAATGAGTTTCGATTTCTCGGTTGAAAATATGAAGCCTGTTCGTTCTGTCCAATATTCTAAATGGGAGAGGAACTCTTGTGCGATTTTCTGACTGTTTTTAAGGTTCTTACTTTTGCAGTAAACGACCAGGTCATCGGCATATAAGCGGGCCTTAAGTGGCGTTTTTAATCCTTGTAGAACATCGTTCATTGCTATTATGAATAAGGTCGGGCTAAGTACAGAACCTTGTGAAATGCCGTTTTTTTGAAATTTTAAGTCAGACATTGTGTTGTTTACTTTAACTTTAAACGATCTATCTTGTAGGAAGTTTGTGATGAAGAATAGGCAATGTCCCTGTATATCCCAACTATGTAACTGTTTAATAATATAGTTATGCCAGACGGTGTCGAATGCTTTAGTAATATCGAAGAATATCGTTAAGCATTTACTTTTTAGTGCAAACGCTTCATTGATTTCGCTTTCAAGTTCAATGATATTATCTAACGTTGATCTTCCTGATCTATAGCCACTCTGTTCCGGTATTATTAGTTTCCGTTTTTCCAGTGTCCATAGTAATCTTTTGTTAATCATCTTTTCTATTAATTTGCTCATGATACATGTGAGCGAAATAGGGCGGTAAGAGTGGGGATTTGATTTCGAAGTTCGAGATTTATGTATGGGGATTATTAGCGACTCTCGCCAAGTTTTTGGGAATTTATGTTGTAACCAGATGATATTGAATAATTAGAGTAGATGTTGATGAGCTCTTTCGGGAAAATGCTTAAGGAAAATTATAGGAATGTGATCAGGTCCAGGAGAGGAATCTTTGAAGCTTGATAATGCTTCGTGATATTCTGCCATGGTTAGAGGTAAATTTAGTGGATCATTTCTTTCCTCCCTAATATCAATGTTTTTTTGATCTTGGAATTCTTTGTGAAAGTTAAGCGATGTGCTCTGGTTGATTTCTTTGGAACTCTGTTCGTAGATATTAGCGAGGGCATTTGCTATGTCAGAGTTGTTATTTAAAGTGTGGCCTTCGACCTCGAGTCTGTTAATTTTATTATTGCCTTTTATGCCAGATATTCTTCTTACTTTTTTCCAAATTTCGGTCATTGGTGTATCTGAATTTAGTGATGATACGTAGTCAGCCCATGATTTGCGTTTCGCGTTTTTTATTGTATACCGCGATTTTGCGCGCAGTTTTAAAAATTCTACTTTGCATTGTACTGTTTTTAATCGTTTATATTTGTTAAAGGCGTTTTTGCTAGCTTCTATGGCGGTTTTGCATTCGTTGTTCCACCATGGCACAGCGCGTTTCTTATAATGATAGTTTATTTTTCCGATTGACTTGGTTGCGGAATTTATGATCATACTTGTGAAGTGCTTTAGTGATTCGTCTATGTCAGGAGAAATTGTACAGTATTCGATTTTATCTTCAATTGAGGATGAGAAAACATCCCAATCTGCATTTTTTAGATTCCATGCGGGAGCGATGGGGCTGTCACTACTGCAGTTGGAGTTATTAAATATAATGATTGGATAATGATCGCTATTGTATGTGTAATCTAGTCTGTCCCAAGTTAGTAATGGTAACAATGTTGGATCGCAGATCGAAAGACCAATACACGAAGAGTCTCCAGTTTGAATGTTGAATCTAGTAGGTCTTCCATCATTCAAAATAACAAGGTTGTGCCGATCAGTTGTTTGTTCTACGATTTCACCCTTAGTGTTTAAAGAGGATGACCCACAGTTGGAGTTATGTGCATTAAAGTCCCCTACGATGATTCTCGGTTGGGGTATCTGCTCTAGCAAATCATTAAAATCTTGTTGATTGAGTTGAAGTGCGGGTGGGAAATATATATTGCAGATGTGGATGTCGTTTGTATCGTGAATTTTGATAGCAATCGCTTCTAGGTTTGATTGCAGAGGAATTTCCTGAGCATCGATAGTATTAAGTGTTAGAATTGCTACTCCGCCACTTGCTCGCTGAGAATTATTACGATGTTTGCAGAATTTCTGATATTGGCTTAAAGCTTGAACTTTGTCGTCTTTCAAGTTAGTTTCCTGGAGACATATTATTTCGGATTTATATTGGTCTAATATATGTTGTAGCTCCGGAAGTTTGTCAATGAAACCATTTTGGTTCCACTGTAAAATTGGAGTGAACATATTGAACGGGAAAGTTAATAGCTGGATCGTTGTGAGGAATCACTATCTGGTTCTGAGGCCTCCGTGTCTGAGGTCATTTGGAGATGTATTAAAAGCTTCTTTTTTAGTTTTGTACATCTAGTTTTTATGCATCTGTCTTTGAAATGTGGGTAAATATTTGTCAGCATGTGTATTAGAGCGGTGAAGTCTGTTGTGTAGTCTTTAACTATGCTTACGGGATCGGGGGATCCGTATACATTTTCAAGGAGGTCCGATATTTGATCGAAGTCCAGAACAAAAGGGGGGTTCTGTTCAGCGATAGCCTGTCTTACGGGTTCCATAAGTGCCGACGTGGAAGCTGCGTCTTTTTTCTTTTTTGATTTTTTGAGGATTGTTTCGGTTGGCTTGCTGAAAGGATCTGTTTGCACTGTGTTCTCTTCGGCATCAGGTTGCGGGGACGGTGTGGTGATTTCATCGAATGTACGTTTTGAGGCATTCTGAGATACAGAAAATTCCGTAGATAAGTGTTTTTGGGATAGTTCAGGTTTTTCTATGTTATTGGGGGTGGATAATGGGTGTAGTGGGGGGATTGTGGTGAGAGTTTTTGGTTCGCTGTTATACTGCTGGGAATTCGCCTCGGCGCTAGCTGATTGCGTGTTGTTGAGAGGTGCTTCAGATTGTGCAGTAGGTGAGTGAGATGTATTGGTTTGACTATTTGGTGTTACGGACTGTATTGGACAATTAGCTGCTAAGTGTCCTGATTTTTTACAGGAGTAACATATTAGAGAATCGTCTGAGAGAAATATTCTATAGGAGGTGCTGTCGTGTGTTACTAGAATTGATTCAGGTAATGAATTTGTTGGTGGGCTTATGAATACTTGCCGTCTGAAACTATATATGTGGCTGTATTCAGGAAGATTTGAGCTTATTCTTAAAAATGACATCGAGGAAAGTGATTTGATGCCTAAATTATTTAACTCATTTATTATCAGATTATGAGGTATTGTAGGGCTCACATTTGATAGTATAAGTCGAACTGTTGGTGTGACAAGTCTTCTGGCCTGTACCATTTCGCCATTTATTTTTATTTTTCCATCATGTTCGGTCATGAATTTATCGACTATCGTGGTACTGGTTAGGTATATACACATCCGGTTGTGAGATTATTTTGAAGAAAACAAAATATTTTTTGGTTGGATAATTTCTCCAAGTGGGATTAAATAATCCTGAATTTTTTCATTATTACTTGCGGGAAAAATTATTGCTTGGTCTTTTTTTGGAAACTGTTGTTGAGTGATTGAGGAGTAGGTGTTTTGAGAACTTCTGTAGTCAGAAGTCTCGCCGGATATAATTTCCATAATTATTGCTAGGTGCCTGAATGCGGGCCTGTATTCCAATTTATATTCATCATATCACTTGAAAAACTGCGAAATTCGACCGTTTTTGTAGTAAGTAGATAAAATGATGCAGGTTAATTACAAATAAACGGTTTTTTTCACGAGTTTATGTGGTATTAGTCAAAATTGACTTACGTGTCCGATGGAGAAGCACTAATATTCACTATACTGTATGTAATTGAGTTTAACTTTGATCAATAAACACTGTTAAATTTGAAAAATATAGGAGCTGACACAAATACTGTTTACACATTCGTTGTCAGAACCGAACCAGTTAATTATATACTTTGTAATAAATTTTTAATTCTAATACAAGAGAGGGATGTAGTATCTACTCTAAGATTATGTGAATATGTTTAACATTGTATGTCAGGTATAGTGCTCTAAGATTATGTAAATATCTCGAAAAGTGTATGTTAGATTCAGTGAATAATATTGTGAATAATGTATACGACATCGAATGATATGAAAACGTATAACAGGACATTCGTTATCCGGCTTTGTTGAGAAATATATGTGTTAAGTGATTGCTGTGTTTTATTTAAGAACGGTACATTTGTTTAACTAATATAATACTCATATTGAGAATTTAGGTGCGGATTTTTTGGAAGTAAGATTGGGTGTTTTGTACCCAAACGCAAATGCACCCACACAAATACACATAAGAACCACTTTTATTCTTATGTTTTGCAACCTTTATATGTACTAGAAAACTGTTTTTTTCTTTCTCGTTTATTGGCTTTGGGAGTTGGATCCCATTCAGCCACGAAAACTGTATTTTCATAACTATAGGTGCATTTATAGAAGCAATTCAGAAATGTGATGTATTATTAGCTTCGTTTATTCGGTACGGCACAACAAATTTTCCGCGCAAACCTTTAAAGCACACACTCCCGTAAACTGGATGCAAAATGCAATTCTCGCGTATACTTCTGAAAATGTCGTTGACAACTACATTCTTTTCATAAATTTGATCGTGTTTTTTAAGGGGTGATTAAAACTGTCTATTTAATTCGAGAAATCCTATTTGTAAAAGCGACAAGTCAGTTAATTAAAAAGTTTACGTAATTCATAATAATGAAGCATCTGCGTAAGCCGTTTATTACAAAATGTTTCTTTGTATTTCAGTTACACTGCACTATAATTTAATTTAGTTCAAATCGTTCATCTGAAAAAAGAGACGCAACAAAATTAAAACGGGGTAAATTAAACTAAAATTATGTAGCAACTGACACGACAGATTATTCGATATTTTTAAGCGAAAACAATGGTATTTTTAGTATAAGAAACTGTAGAAGCCTGAAATACAATCATCCACATTTTTTCGTCGTGAATTTTGTTCAAGAGGAAATTATCTTTATTATAGACAATATCGAAAATTCTTATAATGGAAAGTTGATTACAATTTGGTATATTCAGATATGCAATAACATTAATTTATGTTGAAAAACCATAACCTGTTAATAACAATGAATATTTTACGTTCTTAATCTAAAATGTTATGTTGAAAAACGTTTGACAATGCCTGTCAAAACACGCCAGTTCTTTACATTATTTGTCTTCAAAATACATCAGAAATGGCAGGAAGACGGAAAAGAGATTGTTCAAGTTGTGGCAGAATATTAAATGTGGTTGTAGTTATTTATGAGAATAGACACTCGCCTAGAAATACTGGATAATAAGTTACGAAAAGAGAGAATAAATAATTCAAGATCAATAGGAATATTCACAATACATCAAATGGAAAAGCCGGAAACTGGTCAACCTTCATGGGACGGACATCAAAATTTTAAGATAAGGACTAACTGGGGTCCGAGAAGACCCCATGCGTAAAATTGCAGAAATGCTGTATTTTTCTTCAAATTAAATATATAGAAAAGAAGTTTTATCACTTTATTATTTGACCTTGACCCTTTTCCGCTTTGTTACCTTGTTTTCCTAAAAATTAATAGATACATAGGAATATAAAGTTTGCCTATATTGCTTTTCAAATAGCTTACCCAAATAAACTTGCATGTTTGCAATATAAGAAGTGGTGCAGTCCACAAGAGCCCATATTTTGATTCCATACTTATCAGGTTTACTCTTCATATAGACTCGGAATGGTGCCTTACAATGGTACAAGCTGCTCATCTACACATAGATGGTCGCCAGGATTAAGTGATTTTTTACAATTAGAAGTGAAAATATCGAATATATCTCTTATCGGAGCTAGCTTTTCTACTAATTTTCGTTCTTGACTTGTTTATCAAAGCGTAAAAATGAAGTAATTTGTTTGAATCTGTGTCTCTTGACATTGCAGCAGGAATTATAGGACGACAGTAAGAAATATCTTGACACCAGAGCATATCGATAGCCTCTTTCGATCCGTGAAGTGCGCCAAGAATAAGCAACAGTCCAATATAAGCTTCAATCTCTGTAGAATCAACAGGTACAAAAACTTTTAATTTCATTCGGATTTTCTATATTCCATTTATCATAATATGTTTGTGCCTTTTTGTTTGTTTCGGTTACTATTATGTTCAGAATATCCGGAGATAGGAAAAGAAGAAAAACGTCTTTTATACTTGAGATATCAGTGAAAGTCGTACATTCCAATTTTGGAAATATCGAGAATTGCCATATTCATATACATTGGTTTATTGAAAATGGAGATTTTTTAATTTTCCTTAGAGTCGGATCATCATTGAAAATTGTTCTATTGTGATAACGCGGACTAGAAATGAGATTTTTAGCACCATAACGACCATCATGGGAAGATACAAATTCTATGATTGCATATACATTCCTTACATTTTATGTAACACACAGCAGGTGAAATCTTTTTGACCCTCCGAGAATGTCATTGTTATTTTTCATATAAAATCTTACCTGCCCGTCGACCGTAAATTCTCTCTCCTATACAGACAAATCACAATATTTGAATAAAATTTTGTGAGTTCCATTACTAAAATTGTTAGTTTTGTAATCATGTTGTCGAAAGTGTTGTCACATTTCGGTATAATAATCCGTGCCTGAAGAGCGTAGTCTTACTGGGACTTGGGTAAAGCATATAACAGTTTAATTTTAAGAATTTACAAATACAGAAAATCATATAACTATATTAAATGAATATACAAATAACGTGATTAAATTATAAATAGCTATAATGTCTTTGAAAATTATCAATATCGCCATCAGTATCATACGTCCCTCTAAATATTTGGGGTGATTCATAATGAAATTCGGAAATACAAGATTCCTGATATTTTGTTTCAAAGAGTACTGTTTGATACCAAAAATGTCAAACGTATAACGGTGATGCATGTCTGGTGCCTCTGTGGTGTATGTGTGCTAACCCTGTGATGTGTGTCTGCTGTCCCTCTGCTTGAGTTGTAAAGTTGGTTCTTCTTTCACCACATCTATGATAAAAATGACATTCAGTGTATGACAAAGTTGTGAAATCATTGCTTCATTTTGTTGTTTTCTTGGAAAATAATTCATATAAACCGAGTGTCGCAGTAAATTTGTTAGTACTAGCACTGTCAAACAGACTTCTGATGTGAGTCTGGGGTGTGTTTGTTATCCCTTCTGTTACCCCTCTGCTATCTATCTGATAGAATTCTGATGTGTGTTATCCGTTTAATAATATAATGAGTCACATCATATTTTACTATAGTGTAGTCGTACGAGCAACAAATCTCAAGCATGCAAACGCTTTGAGTGTCCTCTGTTGTCGAATAAAGTGGATTTGCTATCATTGTCGTTGTCGTTCTAGTAACATCCTGTATGTGGAAATAATCTACCAATGCGGTTTGTTCGATGAAAATTTGAGCAATAATAGCAGAGATTCATTGTAACGTCCTTATCTTTATATACCCTGTGGCACCTTTATGAAAAAATTCGGTATTTTTATGACTACGACCTGTATATATAAAAAATACGGTATCTTTATGACTACACCCTGTATAAAATCGCATCTTTTTATGACTACACTCTGTATATATGAACATCACATCTTTTTGACTACACCTGTATATAAAGAAAAATGGTATGTTTTATGACCACACCCTGTATAAAAAATGTGGTATCTGTATGTACGATGATGGTTTCTCAGTATCATATTCAGACATATATTTGTTATAATTTACGTAGACATCCCGCTCAAAATCGTCTTCTCAAATCAACCACTATACAGAATATTGTCATTCAAATATTTTAATGCGTTCCCTACCTGTATCCCAATGAAAGAATGCAGTTGGATTTTACCAAGAATGATTACAATGGGGCATATTTCAACTATACTGAATTTTATCCTAGCTATATGAATTCGACACAGAAGCGTCCTCTGTTGGATTATTCCTCATTCAAGAAGCGTGCATTGTTTGTTTATCACATTTTGGTACAATAATCGGTGGTTTATTATTAACGTTTCAAATTATACCAATATTTCAGAATAGCTATTTTAATGAAAAGTAATATTCAATAAAACTGTACCTCTAAGTTGTGTAATTATCGCTTCAAGATTTTTCTATTTGCATTGCATTCTTTTTGAAGAGCGGCTTAATTATATTAAGTGATTAAATTATAAATAGCTATAATGTCTATGAAAATTATCAATATCGCCATCAGTATCATACGTCCCTTTAAATATTTGGGGTGATCCATAATGAAATTCGGAAATACAAGATTCCTGATATTTTTTTTTTAAAGAGTACTGTTTGATGCCAAAAATGTTAAACGTATAACGTGGCGAATGTCTGGTGCCTCTGTGGTGTATGTGTGCTAACCCTGTGATGTGTGTCTGCTGCCCCTCTGCTTGAGTGGTAAAGTTGGCTCCTTGTTTCACCGCATCTATAATAAAAATGACATCCAGTGTATGACAAAGTTGTGAAATCATTGCTTCAAGATTTTTCTATTAGCGTAGCATTCTTTTTGAAGAGCGGCTTAATTATATCAATTTAGTTGGGTGCAAGCCTGATGTCTTAGATGTTATCTTCTATCATGATAGATATCCGTTAATATCAGTATCTGCAAATATGTTGCTCTTTTGTTTGTTTCTTGGAAAATAATTCATATAAACCGAGTGTTGCAGTAAATTTGTTAGTACCAGCGCAGTCAAACTGATGTGGGTCTGAGGTGTGTTTGTTATCCATTCTGTTAACCCTCTGCTATCTGTCTGATAGACTTCTGATGTGTGTTATCTGTCTAATAATATATTAAGTCACGGCATATTTTACTATAATGTAGTCGTACGAGCAACAAATTTCAAGCATGCGAAGCTTTGGGTGTCTTCTGCTGTCGAATAAAGTGGATTTGCTGTCGTTGTCGTCGTTGTCGTCGGTGTCATCGTTATCGTTGTCATCGTTGTCATCATTGTTGTTATCGTTAATGTTGTGGTTGTCGTGGTCGTTCTAGTAACATCGTGTGTGTGAAAATAATCTACCAATGCAGTTTGTCAGATGAAAATTTGAGCAGTAATAGCAGAGATTCATTGTAATGTCCTTATCTTTATATACCCTGTGGCATCTTTTATGAAAAAATACGGTGTTTTTATGACTACAACCTGTGTATATAAAAAATACGGTACTTTATGACTACACCCAGTATAAAATTGCATCTTTTTATGACTACGCACTGTATATATGGATTCTTTTATGACTACACTCTGTATATATGAACATCACATCTTTTCTGACTATACCCTGTATATAAGGACAAATGGCATCTTTTATGATCACACCCTGTATAAAAAATGCAGTATTTTTATTACTATACTCTGTGTAAAATCACATCTTTTATGACTACACCGGTATATAAAGAGCGCAAGGATGCTTTGCATATTATTGCGATAAAAATGCACTTTTACACTCGTATGTTGATTGAAGCCATCGCTTTTAATTCTGAAATTTAGAAGTCCCAATCAAAATCCTTGAGATTGTCACTAAAAATAATATGTGATTTTTCTATGATTACCTACTTATGAAGGATTCTGAATATACTCAACTGCTTGACGCATTGTTTTTGATTCACATGTTCTAGCGACTAAAATGATATTAGTACAAGGGAGTATTGAAGAAAAAATTGAAAAAATTACATCGTATGGTGAAATCAGACTCTCTGTATCTTATACAGTTAGATTTCAAAACTAAGATATAGTCGAGCCCTTATGGCGGAGATGTAACGGCGAAGGCTGGGAACGATGAGGTCCCGGGTTCGAATCTCACTCAAGGCAAACATTTTTTTCGATGCACAAACGGATAAAAAATGGACGACAGAAAAATAGAAATCTGTAATCTACTGGAATAAAAATTTAAAAAAGAAATCTGCCGACTGAAAAATGGACGACAGAAATCTGTAATCGCCGACAGCGACACCAGCGCCACCGTCGACTAGCGGACGTTTTTCGAAGTAGTGGCTCAGAACCCTTATAGCTACACTACTGATATCAGAACTGTAATTTGTAAGGCCTAGAGCATGTCTCCGAATATTAGCTTTTGAACGTCTAACTTTTGTGTTTCCTGGAATTTTTGACCACTCAGTTCCATCTTTAGATTTATATGCTGGAATGCCCTGGCTGTTACTAACTGTTAGTTCCTCTGGGTTCGTTTTCTCTATACTTTGATCAACAACTATTACATCATTTTCTTTCTCTACTTATGTGACAATGTCTTCATCTTCTAAAGTCACTCGATGTTTCCTCATTGATAACACTATCAAACTCTGGATCATCACTTTCAAGTATACGTAACATCTCATCGTCAGTAAACCCCTTGCGATTGTTTGTAAATAAAAACTGACTCATTTTCAAAACGATGTACCCTACTCGCAATATCACAAGAGACTAACCCGAATATTCAAGTCTTAAAATTATATCGCAGTGCGGGGAATCCCTCATTTGAACTGGTAATTTACATTTTACAATTATATGGGTAAATTCCCTGTGAGTAAACAAACGTTAAATGTATGGGATTCCCCGATGTTACTAACAGTTACCGGGATTATTTTATCGGACGTAAAAGGCTGACCGGGGTCTGAAGAGACCCCTGGAATATAAAACTATTTTCTGTTTATACCAGCCAATAAAAACTACTAAATACATCATATTTTATGAAAATAATTCATAAACTGCAGCTAGATGAAAGATCAATGTTTAAAAATTTGCGTTTGCAAAGATACAGCAAAAACATAGGTCATGGGGTACAAACGGACCCCGGCCAGTCCTATGATATGCAATATCCATTGACGTAACTCCCGACAATCAATAAGTGCCTTACGATAATTAGCAGTATTATAAAATCAAAATAGCGACTGCTGTTCTGAGTTTGGTTTTATGAAAACAGGTTTGGTCTGGAGGTGGTTCCAACATTTGTCGCCTGATTCCACCCCTTTCTTAAACTAAATCATGTGTGCAAGTTTTATGCTGAAGGGATATGATGCATATCTGATTGTAGCTCATCCTGATCAACATTTCGATATTGTCAAAAATAAAAAATAAATTTCATCGAGTCATATTGTTGACGAACCTCATATACGGCTGAGAAAATTTTGATTTCTGTATTTTAGGTCATGCGGAAGTTATGAAGACTAACTTTTTTTGAAATTAATGTAATAGAAAGAATTCCCATATGATTCCAGGTTAAGTAGACACACTGTATGCATAGTATTGTTCAATGTATAAAATTTGTGTAGATATATAGATATGTGCATAGGATCAACTATTAGGGACTAACTGCTTCCAAATAACCATTCGAAAACACTTATTTTTGGACTACCTGCATATTATCGTGAAGAAAATCTCCTATTTACCCAATAAAGGGGCAAAGGGCAGAGTGACCAAATCATGAAATAAAAGTAGATTGGTCACCGGGCATCACACTAACAATGACTTTTATGTGATTGATGTGCTATTAGCTTTAGACATTACCAATTTTAATACAAGTCCAATAGTCGATTCTGTGAATATCTTTTTGGATCATCTATTCAGATATATTGTCATTCGGAAATAGAAGACTACTGTTTCATTTATAAGTATTTAGAGGGGTTACATTAATGTCATTATGTTGTCATGCTTTGGGACACTACGTCTCTATACTATACAAACTTGTATTAAATTGTTTCCTCGTTGTTATTG
Source organism: Galeruca laticollis (assembly GCA_963921935.1). Classification (NCBI taxonomy): domain Eukaryota; kingdom Metazoa; phylum Arthropoda; class Insecta; order Coleoptera; family Chrysomelidae; genus Galeruca; species Galeruca laticollis. Next base: position 61,227,677 of record OY998177.1, read on the forward strand.
GTAACCAGATCGAATCAATCGCTTTTCTAATATCCGAGGATACAATTACCAATGGTTTAAGGGTTAATACTCACATAATTAATCACGTGGTTTAATTGAAACAAGCCCGTATGTTTGGCGTTAAATCCAAACTGTTTAACAAAAAATCGCTGCTGTTAGTTATACTCCGTCTTTCACTCGTTCGTTAGAAATTACCTTATAAAAAAGTTTCGCAATGTAGCTAAATAACGGTACAAGTCTAAAATTATCAACATCAGTCCTATTCCTCTCGGATTTCATTATTGGAATCGCATTAAATTCTTCATCAATTTTCGAGCAATATCCGTTCATGAGATATAATTGATACAATTAGATACTGTTGCTGTTCCTCCTGGATGAAAGTTTTTATCGGGAACCTCATGGATTCCATTGTCAGGATATACTTTTAATATATGTACAATTTCTTCGATTTGATGAATGTATGAGCCGGTTATTGTGTAGTTTTAGTAAAAATATATTTTTTTAAGTTGGCATTTCTCTACTGACTGTAGAACTTAGTGACTAGTGACTGACGAAAATGAGTCCTTGTGAGCAGTTTACTTTTCTTAGTACCAAAAATACATCAAATTAAATAAGGATTGCCAGACACATAAAGCAGGTACTGAAATTTTGAGCAATGTTGCAGCAAATACTTGTTTAAAATTTAAATAAATTAAATTCAAGTATTTCCAATTATTTTTGAAAGCAGCGACATAAATGCAAACATTAAATTGACTTTTTTTATTTGCTTAACTTTTTAACAAATTTTCATTTAAATTTTTAATGTAAGTTTTCCTGCAACTATAGAGAATTTGTAAATATGGCAAAGCGGTGGAAGTGTCCACAAGTGAGCTTAGGATGTGACTCGATCTTTTAGGAAGGAACATATCTATTTTATGTGTTAACCTGAGTTCTAGCCCATCCACTGTCAAATTCTCTGGATGAAATTAAGTTATTTCAGCCAAATCACAGTTTTTGGAAAACAATACCTCTTTACAAATTGAACAAGCGATACTTTTTAAATTTCTTTGAAAATGAATCCAGCGACATAATTTGTTGATATTTGGTGTAATTATCCAGAAAATGAAATTTTAGAATAGTCGAACAATCAATATTTTCAAGGTAAACATTGTTATCAAATAATTTATTTAATGATACAAACATATTTTCACAATTGTCATTTTCACAATTATCATTTTCACATTGAGAAATTTCTTATAAAATGAAAGTGCTGTATTGAAAAAAAGTGTTTTGAAGACTCCTGTTAACTGTGATGCTAAAGGATTTGTGTTCAAAACCCCAAAGCTTCTTAATTGGCCAAAAGTATTTTTTAAGGGATCCTGATTCAGAGGTCTCGTTAAAGGGTAATTAAAACCTTCCCTTTTTAAAATGTTCCAAATTCTTAAAACATTTCTAATAATTAATGACCAATTTCCTATACTTGGAGGTCTTGCTTGATCGTTCTTAGTTTTTTTTTGAAACATCATTGTTCCACGAAGTGGTAAGGCTTCGTTATTCCAGAAATTAATATGTTTGGAATCATCATCAAGGCCACATCTTAATATCGTTCCTCGATTTGCACATTTACTTGTTCCATTCAATGAGTCAAAAAATATATCAAAGTAAAATAGTAACTCTGCTGTATCTTCGACACCATTCCCAATTGTTTTCTCTGTATCTACAAATCTACAAAAGACATGAACTTTAAATATTATGATATACCAAGAACATACAATGTATAAGAAATATGTTGTATAAAAACTGACCTATTGGGCTAGCCAACTGAAGTATTGCAGCATACCGCCGACTGAAAATTTGAGATACATTTCTTACTTTCATTTTTTAAATTTTATTCTCATGTATATGTCCATCAGTTATATGGGGCAGAATTTTTCAACTATCTATTGGCCCGTTATCATTTTCATATAACCTTGGAAAATTTTCCCATTTTGCTGTTTTCTTTACACCGTTCTTCACATAAATGAAATCATTTTTAATAAAGTTATTTCTCATTCCTTTTAATGAATGAGGAAGGTCTAATATTAGGAATTTTATAAAATTATCAACCTCAAAAGACCCATATCTATAATTATTTATGTTATTATTTTCTAAGTAGTTATTTTTGGCCTCCTTGACTAACTATTAAGGACAACCATATTATTTTTGTCACAAATAACAAATAACTGTTATGGGTTCCAAATTTATTTTTATCAGTTCCCTAATAGCTTTGATTAGCAAAGTCTTTTATTTAGAGACAAACGAGGTGTAACCTTCTTCCCGGAGTGCTGTGTTAAGGCGTTGATGGCGGATTTAATCATAATTCCTATCCGGTTGGTGCCATTTTTTGAATGTTTTGTTGCGAATTGACAGATTCTTAGGATTTTTCCCACTTCCATGGGGTACATGATGGGTAAGGGGTTTAGTTGTCTGATGGACTCCACAATGTCAATGAAAGGTGCAAAACCTTTTACCGACTAACATAATTTTTTGGATTTGATCATGTTAATTACAGATCTGAGATTCTTAACTTGGTCTAAGATTTGTTCGTCTTTTGTGCCGTTCTTTGCCTTGAAGCACTAAATAAAGGCACAAAACTGAGCCGAGTTTTATTTAAAGAATTATTTCTATCAGTTGCCGGTACCACGTGCTGTCAGGCGCACATTTTAGTCCTTCAGAGGTCAAACGGAAAGATTTACACTTCTATCGACATAACTTACGTTCCTACAAAAATAGTCTCACAGTCAATGGAGAATCTAATTATCACAAGATTTTTCGAATAATTATTTGTTAAACTGACAATCAATTCTTGACATAAGGATTTATTTTGAACTCTTCTGACAGCTGACATTTAAAAAATCTAGTCACTGACATATTCAGCCAAAAGTTTTGTTGGATAGAGAGTGTTTATGTTTCATTGTTATGTTATTGTATCAACTATTAGAAAAATTCGGTAATTTAAGTGTTCAATAAACCGAAAGTACCGTTTAGAAGACTTTGTTGTATACGACACACTGTGGCGCTTCTCAAATTTGTAAGTGTGTTGTATTTATTGTACAGTGCAATATATGCAAAAGAGATCGAATTGGTGTAACAATAATTTGATATATGAAGCAGCATTGAGTTCAATTTCAATTTTTGTGTTATTATTAAGGAACGGTCCAGACATAAAAAAAGGCACAAATATAAGATTTGTTCACATTAACAATATGTTTTGTGGAACCTGTATTTAATATAATCAAATCAGCATGAATTCTTTTGTGTAACAGCATATGCCTTTTGTAGTTTATGACTTATATTGCTAAATTTGTAACGTTTTTATTTTTCCTATATTTCGCCCTACGAAATCGAATAATTTCTATCCCAGTACGGCCCTGGCGTAAGAATATTTTCTTCGAACCGTGTAAGATATCGTTTCATATGGCCAATAAAAATAAATAAAATTAGGAACAATATATCTCTGGACGCCGAAAAGGTTTGTTACACTTCATTCTTGATTTTTAATTCAAGTAAATAACAACTGAATATACAATAGTTTTCAATAGCGCCTCTAAAAACAATGTGCGATGTGCAAACAATAGCCTCTGACAAAAAGGTACTTTTTATGAAATTCTGGGTAGACATCGTGATTGGTAAATTTATGGCCTCGATTCGTTTTATATGGTTTGTTATATGGTTTTTTTTAGAACTAGCTTTACCGTTATTTTTCGGGAAAAAATTTCAATAAAAAGGCTACCTATCCCCAAAATCTCGTGACGACAGTCAGTCTGCGACGAATACTTGACCAGGGCAGTTGTAAAGTTCCGAGAGTGGCAACTCTATTCACGTGTCGTATTTATCGTTATTAAGATATCGTATCGCATCGTACAAAATTATCGATATTACCTTGCTTAGTCGGCGAATTAAAATTACCGGAGTATATGTGTATTGTGCTACTACAGAGATTACGTTCCCAAAGAATACCGAGTGTCTGTGATTTGTTCCATCACGCGGTGAGAGTAAATTACTTATTACAAGTATTGTCCTAAAAATTTAAATCGACCGCATCGAAAAACCACGCCTCCGTCGTTAATGCAAGTGTCATCCCCCAAGCTGATTACTTGTATAGTATACTCGTGATTGGCTGGTGACTGCTGAAGTTAGGTATCGTTAATAATTATTTTGTACCTCCCTACCTGCAGTAAATCGCACCTCTTCTTTGCCGAAGGTATAGGACGAATTTAGTTTCACGTCAAATTTTTTAACCATAATAAGATAAGGGTTTTGGAGATTGCTGAGCCAAAGGAGAGAATGATGATCGGTAATCACCGTGAAATGAACACCTTCTACATAGGGACGGAATTTCTTAATTGCGAAGATCACTGCCAGACATTCGCCATCAATAGCGGAATAATTACGTTCGGTACGAGACAAGGAGGGGGGAAGGGGGGGGCGATTATAGAAGTCCTCGATGGGGTGAGGTAAAAGGTCTTGATTTGTTCGAGCTATTGTGACCATGACGTTTCTACAGGACGAATTACGGTATTTGAAGAAGATGTGAATGGAGCGGGGGAAATTTGATTGGATTTCGAGACTGAATTGTTCCGGTAATGGATTTTTTCGAGAGGGGTCGGTAGAGGAAAAACCAACCGGTAGGGCGTCCTCTCGGAATTAGTTTTTTGAACAATTCGGGCATTTGGCGATAGTAACTCCTGCCTGTACACATCGGTAGCAAAACATCTTTCGGAACTGGGTACAAGCTGAAAAGGTGTGTCCGGGTTAAACAGATTTCCAACACTTAATTGCGCTCTCGGCGGAACTCTTTGCGGTAGGAGGGGGGCGATATGAAGGGGGCTGAGACGAAGAAAACCGAGGAGAAAAGGTAACTTCTTTTTCTCCCGGGGGGTAGCAATATTTTCCCGAGGTGGTTTAGACGACCTTGTATTGTTTGAATGAGTAGCCTACTCGTGGAACTGACAGAAGCAAACTTTTGGGGTAGAAGAGGGAGCGATAGTGGGGTTATTTTCCTTGAGTCTCCTACAGAGCGACATCAGTTGCGAAACACTAGCGATATCATGAAGAGCCAGCTGTTGACTGTATTCCGGCTAAAGATTTTTTCTGTGGTCTGAAAAGATAAGAGCTGATTCAGATTTTTTCTGGGGTTTCGACTTTATTTTTTCCCAAACTTCGTCGTCGTAAAGCGGAGGTATGAAATTAACTTTAATTTCGCGGACAATACTATCCCAGTCAGGAATGTCTTTGCGGGCATTACGAAACCAAACCTGCGCGTTACCGTTAAGTACTTCGGTAACCGATTTAAATAAAGTTGGTTTGTCTACAGTACGGTTCTCACAAAGTTCGTCGATTCTTTCTAGAAATTGGAAAACCTGATTGGATTCTCCGTTAAACTTTACATTCCAGTCAGCAAGGCAATGTTTATTGACATAGATCACACTCGGCGCGGCGACATTTATTACCGGTACAGACGATGTCGTCGAGGCGGCGTCGTAATGCGAGCTTGTTGGTGATAGACGGGACGATAAATCTTCTAACTTTAAACATGTTGCGCGAAGTTCATTTTTACATTTAACAATAACCGGGTCGGTAACATCAATTCTTAGTCTATTTGCACGACCAGATAGATAAGCGATTTTCGACGATAGTCTTTTGTACACCGAATCATTACTCGTTCCTTCGAAATCCGATATTTGCGCGGTAATGGACTCAACTTTTTGCGTTATCTCATCTATTTCCCCATTTTAGGACGTAGAGTAAGCCGATAAATCAATTTTACAGCCGAACGCATATTTTTCTGTATCGATAATTTTCTTTAACATTTTACGTTGATCCGCTTAGGGACGTTCCGTGAAAATGTTTGTTATCGCCAACTCATAGTTTACTTCTTCTACGAGTGAGTGATTGACTTCAAAACGATCCATATTTGACAAAATTCGACTAGATTATTTATCTTTAAACGTTAAACTTCACTTCACTACTTCCATAGACACGGGATGGCGATATCTATTAAATATCTTGCAACAAATTACAAATTTTCGACACGGAAATAAACGATTAATGCCTCACGTTCTTCGGCGCCATTGTGTTAACGTCTTAACTGTTCGGTACAACTTTTTCCAAAATTTACTTGGACAAAGATGACCTAGTGAAGTATTATTATTTGAAACGATAGTGGGCGATTGTTTTGGTTGGAGAGCTAAGAGTCGTGGGTTTATTTTATGAAAGTTAAGCAACCGGAAATGTATTAAAGGGCGCCAGGAATTTTAATTCACAGGAAAAATTTCATAAACTGTAATAAGAGAGAGAAATTATAAAAAATTAGGTATTTTCGATAATGTATCTGTGGAGGTTAGGGAAGTACTCACTAAAACGCGTTTATTATGTTAACCAGTTTATTAACATGTTTGACTGGCGTCAGTGATCAGAACTATAAAAAAATCTACAATATGGGTACATGCATACGTACCAACAACAGACCGCAACAATAAGATACAAAATCTTACATACGTTCAAAAATTAATATATACATAAAAACCATAAAACAAATTATCACCCAACACTACACAGCGAGTCGTTTGGTTATTGTTCGAGGAATAAATAGTAAAGATAAGTTCCAATGAACAAAACAGATATACGAATTAAAATTATATAAATATACAAACGATAAATGTCGCGGAGTTTGCGAACAAAAAATTAGTTTATTGATGGAATTATTTTCCGTTTATTCATAAAAGAAAATGTAGTATACTATTACGTTACTGAATTACTTGAAAATAGATGAAAATCATCGGCATTGTGAAAGTTACGTCAAGATGATAAAACGGAAGGTAATTTGATCTAGGTTAAAACGTGCACGCCGAATTTCTTGAGGATTATAACATAAAACAGCATAAAACATTAATATTCTCTATAGGACAGATAATATTACAAATAAAAAACTAGTTAGCATAATAGAATTGTCTTAACACGGTAGTGTTCTTATTATGGTTAAAAAAGTTGACGTGAAATTAAATTAGTCCTATTCCTTTGGCAAAGAAAAGGTGAGATTAACTCCAAGTAGGGAGGTACAAAATAATTATTAACGATACCTGAGTTCAGCAGTCACCAGCAAATCACGAGTATACTATTCTCGTGATCAGCTTGGGTGATGACACTTGCATAAACGCCGGAGGCGTGGTTTCTCGATGCGGTCGATTTAATTTCTTAGAACAATACTTGTAATAAGTAATCTACTCTCACCGCGTGATGAAACAAATCACAGCCACTCGGTATTCTTCGGGAACTTAATCTCTGTAGTAGCACAATACACAGATATACACAGATACTTCGGTAATTTTATTTCGCCGACTAAGCACAGGTAATATCGATACTTTTGTATGATACGATACGATATCTTGATAACGATAAATACGACACGTGAATAGAGTTGACACTCTCGGAACTTTACAACTGCCCTGGTCAAGTACTCGTCGCAGACTAACTCTCGTCACGAGATTCTGGGGATAGGTACCTTTTTTTTTTTTTTTCCCGAAAAGTAACGGTAAAGCTAGTTCTAAAAAAACCATATTACAAAATATATAGAGCAAATCGAGGCCACAAATTCACTAATCACGATGTCTACCCAGAATTTCGTAAAGAGTACCGTTGAGCTTCGTAAAAAGTACCTTTGAGTTTCGTAAAAAGTACCTTTTTGCCCGAGGCGATACTAAAAACTATTGTTTGCACATCACACATTTTTTTTAGAGGCGATATCAAAAACTATTGTATATTCAGTTGTTACAAACATTTTTGGCGTGCAGAGATATATTGTTCCTCAATTTTTTTTATTGGTCATATGAAACGATATCCATAGAAATGGCATAGAAATTATTCGATTTCGTAGGGCGAAATATAGGAAAAATAAAAACGTTACAAGTTTTGGTCGCAAGGGAAAAGGAATGTTGAAACATTCGATGGTATTTTTGAGGGAGTCCTGTAATTAAGAGTCAGTGTCCGAAAAATACCAAACACCAGTAAGTGAACACACAGAGTAGCCACTTTGCAAGCCTTTAGAATATGAAAGGATAGCGAAAGCTGTATATAAATTGTTTCCTGATCAGAAAGACTAGTAGACATATTACCTCAAAGTGTAGGAAGATATATACTACATGGTCAAGAGCCATTACGGAGAATTTTGTGATTCTGGTTGCGAAATCAACGTTCAACTAAATACTTAAGATATTTCCAAGTGCTTTTTGGTAAGCGTTCGAATTAGTATAGCAAATATTAAGATCAACGAAACGATTTTTTCTTACTCCATCTAACGAATCCAGCAAATACTCAGTAAAGGGATGGAGTAGGTAGAAATTCAACGAAATATTGTGTACTATCGACAATTCGGAGGTACCGCCAGATAGGAGAGATAGGAGGTGATTAAATTCTGAAACATTTGTAAGCTGTCATGCGTTGACAGGATCAATATTCCTCCATGGGATGAAACAAAAAATATTGACAATGTCTCAGCTCATCCAATAACCTAGTAACAGTTGATAGTGAATTACAATCTACTAACAGATTTTTTTTAGAACGCAATGTCCACAGTCAATAACAGATTTATAATGTAGAAAAAGAAACACTTGAAAATGGCAATACGCCGAAACGTAGTTTGAGAAAATAAAATAGATGAGAGAAGAATGTAAGAATACAAAAAAAATCTCTTTATTTTTAACTATTAACTGTGTTGGCCGATTACCAGGAATAAACTAAAATTTAAATAATACGGTCAGGAAATACACACTGAAAAACATAATTTAGTAAAAGATTCAATTGGATATTCTATTTTACTAGTGAAGTTTGTTTTCCTAAACAGTATAATGTTCTACTGGTTTTAGTGATGCTTGATTTTCTTTGGTATTCACGACGTTACTTTTAAATTTGACGGTTTCCGAGTATTTATCTAGCAAAATAACATTAATATGCTTAAATCTATTTTAAAATTAGATTCGGTATGATCTAGAAATGTCGATTTTAAATTAAATTACTTACATTTACTACAGTTTCTATGTTAAAGGAATTTCTTCAATTTGATTGTATGGAGTCACCAATGTATTATCATTTTATATCAAAATTTGTATAAACCCTATGAAACTTATCTAATCCTAATAGACAATTGAAACGATTGAGAAACATGGAAATGCAATATTCTATTGAATTTTTTTTGAGCTTGAAATAAAAGTAGAGTAATTTTGCTGCTACTACGAGCTAAAATTGCATGAAAGAGCTCTAATCACCGATGTTGAGTTTATTCCTGAAAAAAATGTATAAGGTGATCGCATTCTAGATTATCAAAAGTGTTTGGTGTCAACATCATCTCTAAAAAATTATCTGTCATTCATGAATGTTCCTTTGATGTGGCTCTTGAAGAGTTAGATTTCGAAATATTTAGAACAGCATATGGAAAATTTATATATTTTCTCGATTGATTCATTCAAATTCGGGATTTTTCGTCATGAATTAATATACCTAAGGTTCCTTCTGAACTCCGTAGCAATACTCAAAATTATTGAAATAATTATCGAATGTGTTAAGTTAACATTTAAATGTATTATTGAGTAAGGAATTTGATGATTTATTACAGGCTCAAGTCGATTCTAAAACACAAAAGGCATATCTATACCTTGTTCCGTATCAATAAGTTCGATATTCAATGTTTCAATACCTGTTTGATATGCATAATCATTTTTTGAAGCTTTCTCAAAATTTTCTTAGGTTATTATACTATATGAGTAGATATTCATAACTGCTAACTAAACTCAACCGACCCTACAAAATTTGAGGAACCTATTACAATTAAACCAAGTGACATCATTCATAACTCACATATAGGTTCGGAGTATTTTTTTTCTATTCACTTTAACAGATGCGATCATAAACTTGGATTTATCAGGAAATTGTATGTCCAGATACGGACAGGAAATACGGGCGTATTATTTATGCCGATAATTCCAGTAAACCGTACTATACGATCTCCAAAGACAATTTTCACTCACCAACAGCCTCCTCAGAGATATTTGAAGTTCCAACTTATTGAGTAATGAATCGGTAACCCAATATCAAAATAAAGCTTTATTTCTCATCTTGGTTCTAAAATTATATGAACGATGATCAAATATACAATAATTTCCATCAAATTATCCAGAAAATGAATATGGAAAATGAGCTGCCTTAATGATTGAAGTGACATGTGAAAAAACTGCTGATTCTGTGTTGCCACTAGTATAGTGATAGACGATTTATCTAAGTACTTCTTCCCAGGTTGTAGTACAGAGATGTCCTAACATTTATTATTCTTGACGATGAGGGTAGTGAAACTTAACTGCTTAAATTGATCAATGAGCAAAGAAATGAGAAGACTTTTGGAGGGATTCTTCAAGTCAGATAACAGGAATTTCGAATAATCTATCGAGTGGTCCACAATTCTATTTTTTCTCGATTTTTGAATTGTTTCACTCAATTCATTTATCTGAATATGGTTCGAAGATACCTGAGAAGGTTTGCTATTAAGAATAGCTCTACTTCCTACTAATTTTTCGTGCAGCTTTGTTTGGGAGGCTTTCAGAGCTGGGTAAATACTTAAAATGTACTCGAGTACATTTTTTGAGTACCCGATACTCGGTACCCAGTACAATGGAATCAATTTTACTCTTACCCGGTTCCTCAAATAGTCTCCATTAATACCCGATACCCGCATCGCATATTCGAGTACATTATTCTCGGATACTTGAACAATATTAAGCTTGTCTGAATTTGCAGAGTTTATCGTAATCGATTTATTAGTTATTGAACAATTACACGACAATTTTCGGCAGACGATATAACCACTACAAATAATGTTAAAAGGTTTACGGGGTGGTTTAACGTAACTGTTATTATTGTGGCCGAGTACGTAACTAGAAAGTTTTGTTGATTTCTGCTCCGTAATAAACTTCGATTTATACGGGAATCACGAGTAATATAATCAGTAGTAATATAACAAGAGAGTGAGAATAAATTGAAAATAATTTGACAGATTTTTTGAAAACTTGTTGCCATTTGGCAATAGCCACTCGAGCCCTGCGGGCTCTCGTGACTATTGCCTGGCAACAAGTTTGAACAAAATCTGTCTCATTATTTTCTAATTTATGGAACTCTCGAGTTATATTTGACTAGATTATTTTTTGATTCACAAATTGGTGAAGGTCTTAAATTGTCTCCATATAGACTGATTACTTATTAGAATATTTTTCGAAGTAGTTTCTATAATCTTATTCGTTATTTCTTCATCAGAAAAGGTACTAAACCTATGATGTTCACTCATTTTATATATAACGTTGACACAATTAGATAATTATTTTGACAACTATCTGACACTTGCTAGACAAATAAAAGCAACAGTGATTATTCCCGAGAATAATCACAAGAGCTTTATTCCCACTATAATAATGACATGATTAGTTGAAACTTACCCTTGTGTCAAATAAAAAAGCATTTCATTGGTTTTAAGAAACGTCAAAAAATAATCAGCAAAACAGTGTATGAAGTTTTAATATAACGATAAAAGCGTCCAGTGAAGTATCCAAGTAAGTTTAGAATAGTTTGCCATAAATATAACCTAACATGAAGAACAATTAACCTAGCTAAATGTCACTGATAAAAGTTCAAGGTCCGACGGGTTGACTGGCCTTAGAACTTCTTGCGCGGTGTGTTAGCGATAAGAGCAAGTTTATTGATAAAATCGAACAACTGGAATCTCCTTGTGTCGAACGATATACTTAAGACAGGAATGGACTAAAAAAATTCTAATATTGAGGTGAGGAAATTAAAAGAGAAAGAAATGAGTGATAATGAATATGGCAAAAAGAGGAAAAGCGACAGAGAGGAAGACTATGACGCGGATGAAGACATTTCCTAAAGAAGTGAGAAAATAGGGAGATCGCCGACAAAAATAAGAAGTGATATAGAAAAATGATGAATATGATGGAAAAGAAGGGGGTCAAAATGGAGGAAATGAGCATGGAGATTAAGAAAACACAAGTAGAACAAAAGGAGTACAGAGAAGAAATGAAACAACTGAGGGAAGTAAATGAAAAACTGATGAAAGAAAATGAAAAAATAAGGGAAACAATAACCAATAAGGACCACAGATTGGAACGACTAGAAAGCGAAAAAAGAAAAGCAATATAGTGGTTCAGGGAGTAGTAATAGAAACAAACAAACCAGAGGAACTACGAAATGCAATGGAAAACTTCCTTGAAAAAGAATTACAAATACAGCGGTAGAAAGCTCAGTAAAGTTACGAGAAAGAACATGTTTAGGAAGACTGGCCAACCAAGAAGAGAAAAGAAAGGTGATGGTCAATAAACAAAAATTGAGATTTAAAACTGAAGAGAGATTGTTTATCCAGGATAACTTATCGAAGAAGGATAGAGAAATTAAAAAAAAGATCAGAATGAGAGCAAGAGAAGAAAGGGATAAAGGTGAACGAGTAAAAATCGGGCTCAGAAAAATGTCCATAGAAACAGAGGAATGGAGATGGAACAAGGAGGAAGAGAAGTTGGAGAAAATAAAACAAAATATATTGACAAAAAACCAGTAGCGACAAGCGTAAGCTCAGGGACAATAGAAAATAAAGTATACCAGGCAATGGAAATGGACAAGGAAATGCAAAAGATAAAGAATAGTACAAAAAAAAATTATTGCAGAAAAGCAACAACTCATGGTAAATTCTGGCATTAAACAAAAACAATATGGAATGAGATTAGGAACATGGAACGTAAGAGGTACTTTAGAGGAGTGGGCCATAAAACACTTGATCAATGAAATGCGAAAATACAAACTAGACGTGTTAGCACTACAAGAAACTAAACAAAAAGGGATAGTAATTACAGCGAAAGAAGATTATAAGTTCTTTAATAGTGGAGTAGATAATAGAATGCTGGGTACGGGGTTTATAGTAAGCAGTCAACTTAAAGCAAATATTATAGATTTTGAGGGAGTATCAGATAGACTCTGTAGAATGAGAATCAAAGGGAAATACAGGAAAACGACATAAGTTATTACGCATGCCCATTCATAGGACAAAGATGAAGACACCAAAGCAAAGTTCTATGAAGGAAATCGAATTGCAGTTCCGCGAAGAGGACTGTATAGTATTCAAACCTCTTCCTTTAACACTCGACGTTTTCCATGGATAGGATTGTGTTTAATGTGGAAACTTACTGCTAGTCTTCTTCCTCTAAGATATAAGTGGGGAAAAGTGAAGCTCCAATGTATGAGTTCCAATGGTGAATTAATTTTAAGCGCATGTGCACCAGTGGATCGATTGTTTTCTTTTGCGGCAATAGTGAACAAGTCCACGGCTTAATACTCTCAGCGATTCGAATTCCGAAAAATTGGTGATAGTGAAGGCCAATAAAATAACACTCATCAGCTGGTATTTTCAGGATTCTCTTTTTTGTTTCGTTTTGCAAGCTATTCTTTAATATTAAAAACTATCATTGTAGAATATTTTGTCTAATTTGCTTTGGCATAACCGAAACATCAATTTAAGCCAAATGTACTTTAAAAGTAGGTACCCGAAAAGTTCGAGTATTTGTACTCCGGGTACTGTGACTCTGAGTACTTGTTAGTAAGTAAAGGACTTGGTACTCTGTACTCTTTCCTTAATTATGACATGTACTCGAGTAAATTTTCCCAGTACACGGTACAACTCTGGAGGCTTTCAGTTTTGTCCTGTATTCAATGAAGTAAATATTTTGATATATTTCTGGATTGGATTATATTAGATAAGAGATCCTATTTGTAATTCTCATATTTTTCAACTCGTCTAAGAATCTCATTTCTAGTAGTAGTTGTATGTGTCCAGATCATTTGTTTATGTTTGAATTCCATTATAATTTAATATTAAGGTGCGATAATCCTGCGAGTTGTGTTTATTTCAACTTTTTCTTTATATTTAGCGAACTAGGTGTAATAAAGGTATACCTGCACGTACTTTATAGTTTGGTTCACAAGTCCCATTTTCCTCAGAACCTAAACCGGACCACAGAAAATTATTATTTTGCTCTAATTCGATTCGGAATGGTATCTAGAATATTCTATCAAAGTTGCAAGATGGGCTGAAAAAAAATGCAAAGGTTATAAACAATAAAGTAAAATAAAAAATAAGGGTTTGGTTTTTTTGAAATATTCCAAAAACTATTTGAGATAATCGAAATTTGAAAAAAGGTTCTTAAAGAGCAGGACATTTCCTAAAAAAAAGTCCTACCTCTAGGAACTGTACTGACTTATAATTTTAATTTAGCGGCGAAAATAGCGGTAAAAACGCGTGGTTAGGCTGCCGACGCATCGCCCCAATCTGACATATGAACTAAAAAAATTATTTTCACTAATTAAGTATTAATATTAAGGAATAAAAAAATTGGGTACTAAGTAGACATATGAATAAACAATGATCCGTAAAAAAATTGTGTATCACAATTTTTTTATTAATTGTGCTTTTGTTAATTAGTCAAATTTTACCATATTATTGTTAACATAAAAACGCTGATTATTTCAAAACAAGAAATCTAGAATTTTTTTTGATTTTTTGGAGCTAATCTTAAAAGGGTTTAGAAGGGATCCCCATTGGAAAAATTCAAAAATTTTGATTTTTCACTTTTTTAATAACAACGAAAGGCAGTAAAAAAATTAATCATATAAATAAAGCAATCAGAATTTTTTTCCAATTATTGTTAATATTTTGTATTCTTATTATTGAAAGCCATATGACAATATTTTTTTTTATTTTTAACTAACATTATTTAAATAATTGTTATAAACAAATGCATTGTTTATAAGACTTTTGAAAACTTTTTTTTGGAATTTCATCCTTGATGAAAATAATGATTTTTTTAAAAAAAATCGTTTCTTAAAAAAAAATTTATTATCAAAAAACGCACTTGTTAATTAAGAATTTTTTTGTTACTAAATATCAATATTAAGGTACCATTTTTTTTTAAAATCATTATTTATTATGTTCTTTCGTATTATAAAAAAAATAACTTTTTTATTAATTTTTCATTTGTTTATCAAACAAATAATTTGTTATAAACAAATGCATTTATACGAAATATTTTTTTAAATACTAAAAAATATATTACAAAAACAACCATAAAAACAAAAAGAAAAGAAAGTCCAAAAGTACAATATATTTAAAAATTATATAAAAAATCTAAAAAAAATTTTCATATAAAAATTATATATGGTTGTTTTTGTAATCTTTTCTAGTATTTAAAAAAATATTTCGTTTAAATGAATTTGTTTATAACAAATTATTTGTTTAATGAACAAATAAAAACTTAATAAAACAATTATTTTTTTTATAATACGAAAGAACATAATGTAATGTTTTTCTAATTTATTTAAACGTAAACGGGTGGGATAAATTTAAAACACACGGTATGGCTACTTACTAATTTATTTAAACACTAACTCACTAACACTTAATTTATATATACTTAACTAATCACTTAAATTTAATTTATATGCATACAAACTTGATTATTAATTTATATTAGCACTTTACTGTTCGGTGTATTTTTGTTCATTTCTCGAGATCACTTTATCAACTAACTAAACTCTCTCGGGTCGTTTCCTTATTTATACTAGTACCTTTTTTACTAGGAAATTCCGAACTGCGGCTTACTCAAAAACAATTGGTTTTCTAACATTTTCTAGATAAGACTGGTCACAAAAACAATGTTTACATCAGATATCCTAAACAGTTATAAAAAACGTGCGTATCCACCATAATTTTTATTTTCATACCTGGCTTAGACAGAGTCTGGTTTAGGGTCTATACCAGTGTGATGTTTCGTAACGTTACCCCCTCCTTAAATGGAAGTTCCTCCTGGAACTTTTGTGTAGCCGAGACGGGATGTTTGAATTGGCAACTGGCCCCATTTCTACACTTTCCGATCTCATGGGAATAGCAGGGCACCGTCTTCATCGGATACTGATACCAGGGGTTGTAGCTGCAAATTAATATCTGGATACCGGTATCTCGAAAGATAATCTCTACCATGTTCCTGATAACTCGCCAATCCAACTGGTTACTCGCTATCTTAGACAGTTTTTTCACGCCGGATTCTAACACATGGTCTCGGAGGTTACTAAGTGCTTCCCACACATCGCGGTAGGTAGATCGATCTTGAAATTCATTTTTAGTTACCACGTAGAAGACGTACCGCGAATTATGTTTCAGTTTAAGTGTCTTGAAAGGAGCTGGAATCTGGTCTTAATTTTTTTCTAATTGCCCGAACTTCTTTCGAAAGACGGTTGCCAACCCTCGTGCGTTCTTGATACGGGCGGGGATGTTGTATGCCAGTGAATAATCTTCCGGGAGAGTGAACAAATCTTGTTGTGGTTCCGAAGTGACTCCATATCTAGCTTTCCCGGTACCTCCATACGTGCCCATAAATTCCTCGAAGGCAGAGTCAGACAGATCTCGAATAAGGTTTACTCCTTCTTCCAGGTCATGGTCTCCTTCGAATGGCGCTAGTCGGTTTTGGTGAACTACTTTTGGTTTTCCGTTGGGGATCTTGTTTATGCGATATATAACAGCATTGATCCTTTTCTTGATTAAGTATGGACCTTCCCAGGATTTTTGTTATTTTGGAGAAAATCCTTTTCTCCTCGTCGGGTTGTGTAACCATACTTTGTCCCCTTCTTTAAAACCGCCTTCTGTGGCCTACCGACTTTTCATTCTATCGCTGGCAACTTGAAGATTTGTTCGAACTAATTCATGAATATCGTCCAACCTTCTTCTCAATTGGATCACGTAGTCTTCGCCTGCTAGATCTTCTCCAGGCTGACAGTCAAATTCCAGGTCACAAGGAAGCCTCATTTCACGCCCAAATAGGATTTTCGCCGGTGTTTCACCCGTGGACTCATTGACGGCAGATCGATAAGCCAATGCGAATAGGGAAATATACTGGTCCCAATCTCTCTGATGGCTGGATACTACTTTGGACAGGTATTTTCCAATAGTCCTGTCCATTCTCTCGACCATTCCATCTGACTGTGATGTAATGCTGTTGTCCTGGTCTTCTTCATTCCCAGCTTGTCGCAAATCTCCTGGAATAGATGGCTTTCAAAATTTCTTCCCTGGTCGCTGTGGACTTCCAAGGGCACTCCATATCGGCTGATAAATTCTTTC
Source organism: Galeruca laticollis (assembly GCA_963921935.1). NCBI lineage: Eukaryota > Metazoa > Arthropoda > Insecta > Coleoptera > Chrysomelidae > Galeruca > Galeruca laticollis. The sequence continues at coordinate 61,244,904 of OY998177.1, forward strand.
ACCAATACATCTGCGACAGTTGTTGCCTCTTGGTTCGGGATAGCGTATATTTCCACCCACTGTGTGAAATAATCCATTACAACCAGTATGTATTTGCCACCATTTTCTGTCGTCGGAAATGGTCCAGCGAAATCTAAAGCAATCCTTTCGAAAGGGCTTCCAACATTATATTGTTTCATGGGTGCCTTTCTCTTGCGATGTGGTCCATTACTCGTAGCACAAGTTGTACATTTCTTACACCAGTCCTTCACATCCTCGGAGCTGTTCATCCAATAAAACCTCTCAGGGATTCTCTGTAGGGTTTTCTTCGCTCCCGGATGACCTACCGATGGTCTGTCGTGTAACTTCTTCAGTACCTCAGCTACCCTCGTTCTAAAGATAACCAGCTGTTTCCTCATCTCGGAACCATCATCTTTTTCAAGGACTCTTTTCAACAGCCCTTCTTCCAGGACAAGGGAGTCCCACTGAGCCCAATAGGCCTCGAGTGTCGGTAAAAATCTTGACACTTCTTGCCAGGTAGGTCGCCGATTTTCTTTCTTCCATTGTCGGATCATCTTCAGGTGAGGATTATTCTCCTGATCTTCTCTGGTCCTAGTGGGTAACCATTCCTCGTTGACTACTGTAATTCTTGAAACTGCAACTTCCTTAGATTTCGACTGGTTGCATTGTGAATAGTTTACAGAGCATGACCGTCTAGGCAAAGAGTTTGCTTTTCGGTGATTCACATCAGCTGGATGTTCACCCCTGTCTGATTGCCCCTGTGACTGGAGTTCTTGGATTACAGGAGTCTTGGGGCGCTTAGACGGACTGCGTAAGTACTCGAGCTCACCACACTTCCGGCATTTGATCTTCTTCGGTTTCTTGTCTGCCATTCCTTTCAGCAAGTTCATGATCTGGTCAAGTTTGTCATCGTGATCTTCTTCCTGCATGGTTCTACCTAGCCCTTCGTGGCTGCTTTGCATTTGAGAGGTTTTTGGTTTGCAAGAGTCGTAGGTCGCTTACACGAACTGCGTGCATGCTCTAGGTCGCCACAATTACAACACCTGATTTTATTCGACTTCTTGTCTACCATTCCTTCCAACAAGTTGACGATCTGGTCAAGTCTGTCATCGTCACCTTCTTCCTGTATGGTCCTACCTTTGTTGTATCCCGAAGCCATCGTGGCTGCTTCATATTCAAGAGCAGCAGTCAATGTATCCACCAATGTTTTAGGATGAGCTAATCGAAGCGTCTTCTCCATATCTTGGTCACATAAGCCGTCAATAAAGGCCTGGATGCCTAAACGTTCCATCATGTTATCTGGTGCTCATGGATAAGCAAACTCTCTCGTTTTCTTGACCCTAAACATTTTTGATTTTTTGCTTCAGAGGAATAGAGAAAGAAGTCGCACTAGATCGTTGTATAATATGCGGTCTCGTAACCTCTTTAGCTAGATTTGTTAGATATACCCTCCGATCGGTCTTCTGATTTGTATTGGCATAAAAAATTATTTGGGAATTGATACCGGCAATGTTCAGTAAACTGCAAAACACCGTAAATGGCCATTTATTGCTCAATCTCGTAACATTATATTCTGTCTTCATTCTATCTACCACATCTACTGCTCCTTTGGTAAGGTTATAAAATGTTATAACGGACGGTTTCATCTGATCTCCAGTGCCTGCATCTATGTCATCATCCTCGTGAAAAGTTGACAACATTAAGACATTCTTATTTCGTTTAGGAATATACGAAGTTAGTAAATATTTGGAATCCACTCCCCAAGCCCACATGCTACTATGTACAGGCCTTATTTTTACATCTACAAAGATTGGCGGGATCTCTCTCTTGTTTTTCCGACTAAGGTTAGACGGTGGTTCCTTAGCAGATCATTTGCTAAAGGAACCGAAGTGAAATAATTATCAGTGGTAACATTCCTACCAGTACCACTGCAATGCTTTAGAAGACGAGTTACTACACTGTGTGCATCGTTTTTTAGTTGATATGGGCTCTTTCCTGGCATATATTTCAATATTATCTGTGTAGAACATTCTAGCATCTACGGCAGCATAGATCTTTATGCCGTATTTGGCGGGTTTGTTAGCTATGTATTGTCTAAACAAACATCTGCCTCTAAAGGCTTCAAGCATCTCGTCGACCGTTACGTAAGAGCCAACAGAGTAATTCTTCACACATTTTTCTGTAAACTCTTCAAATATCTGTCGGACGGCAGCTAAATTATCTGTTCTTGCTCTCTCAGCTCGTGTATCTTTGTCGTCGAATGGAAACGACGTTGTGACATAGTTGCAGCAAAGAATTCCGGAGCTGTTCCATCTGTTGCCCACAGTTCAGATGTGTTTAGATGTTGAGCTCTCTTAACACCTGCTAAATATAAAATACCTAAGAAAGCATTAATCTCCTCAAAATCGGTTGGCAAATTATGTTTATTACTTCCAGTGAGCCTTTTTCTAGCAAATTGTTTGTTTGTACAGTGTGTAATATGGGCAATAATTTTATCAGAGAAAAAAAGCTTCCAACATTCCATAAAACTTTTCGCATTTTTAGCTATTCCTTTTACACCAGGTAATTGTGTGGTTATATTATGTCGTGGAGTCTTACTTTGTTTCTGTGCTATTTTATGACGTAGCCATTGACTACCGTCTTTACCAATATATACAGGACCATTGTTTACTTGTCTCTCCATTATTTGCATCTCGAACCTTTCTTCATTATCCGAACCTGATTGTTCCGTATCCGTATTATGAATAGTGTGATCGGATGGAGCGTCCTCCTCCTCTGATATATCACTTTCATTATCATCTTGTATTTCCTCCCAGAGAGCTGTCAAACGTTCATACTCCTTTTCGTACGACATCAGAATATCACAGTTAAATAATATCTACACAAAACTATATTCTTCAATGTAAAAAAATCTCGAATGTATTGTTAAAACAACAGCAAAATTTTCAGTTACGCGACAGGTACCGCGTTAGTTTTTAGCTAACGTATTCACCCAACTGTAAATAAAAAGTCACTGGTCAGGTACGCTTCTATTCTTACGCACACCAATAGTGGGGATGGCTGTAGGAGGTTCTTAGGCAGGCATAGCTATGCGATGAAAGATGTGAACGTAACCAACTTTTAAAAATAGGGCTAAATGTAAAAATGTTAGATAAAATCTAACGGCGGTACCGATCGCGGGTTAATATTAAGTAACAAAAAAAAATGTTAATTAAGAAGTGCGTTTTTTGAAAATATAAAAGTTTTTTTAAGAAACGATTTTTCCTAAAAAATCATTATTTTCATCAAGGAAGTGATTCTAAAAGAAAGTTTTCAAAAATCTTATAAACAATGCATTTGTTTATAACAATTATTCAAATAATGTTAGTTAAAAATAAAATATTGTCATATGGCTTTCATCAATAAGAAAACCAAATATTAACAATAATTGGTTAAAAAAATTTCCTGATGCCTTTATTCATATAATCAATGTTTTAATGCCTTTCAACAAAAAAAAATCTAAATTTCTTGTTTTGAAATAATCAGCGTTTTTATGTTAACAATAAAATGGTGAAAATTGACTAATTAACAAAAGCATAAAAAATAAAAAAATTGTGATAAAAATTTTTTTACGGATTATTGTTTATTCATTTGCCTACTTAGTACCCAAATTTTTTTATTCCCTCATATTAATATTTGATCAGTTAAAATAATTTTTTTAATTCACGTGTCAGATTGGGGCGATGCGCGGGGCAGACGAACCACGCGTTTTTACCGTTATTTTTGCCGCTAAATTAAAATTATAAGGATTGTCGGTACAGTTCGATTATCTCAAATTGTTTTTGAAATATTTCAAAAAAACCAAACCCTTATTTTTTATTTTACTCTATTGTTTATAACTTTTGCATTTTTTTCAGCCCCTCTTGCAACTTTGATAGAATGTTCTAGATGCCATTCCGAATCGAATGAGAACAAAATCATAATTTTCGGTGGTCCGGTTTAGGTTCTGAGGAAAATGGGACTTGTGAACCAGACTATTAGACATTATCGTTGGTATTCAATTCAAGCAAAATTTAAATAGTTCTTAACTACTTCTGTTGGGACTGGGACTACCTGAAGAATTACAGTTAGTATGTCTACAATTCAAGTTTTTATTTTGAGTCTGAATCAAAGTAGTGTTTTATAGTTATTTAAGTGAGGTGAAAAATTGATTGAAGGATATTTCATGTGTAATTTCATATGTGAATGAGCAATAATAATTGGAATTGCTCAAACGTTTACTATTTATTTTTGTATAGCTAACATCATCACTCTCTTCAGTGATATACTTAGAATTGATTTAGTCACGTTAAGAGGGGAACGTCTCATTTAAAATTTTTATCCAAGAGACGCATTTGATAATTATCATTTGATACCCAAAAATATAAGAGACTGTATTCTTACACCGAAGAAAATTCACATAAAAATGAATCCAAATATAAACTTAACGAAATACGGCATCAGCGAGAGGTAATCAAAACCGACGGTTGTAAAAACAGCTTCGCTAATTAAAACAAACAACTCGCTTACACAAGAAGAGGGCTTTGATAGATAAGATGAGAAGCAATCAATTGAGGGTCTCTCCAGAGAATTTGATGAGGGAGAAATGTGTCATGAAAATCGTATGAAAGGAAACTGAATGACCACTCTTGAGACCTTCTGCAATTCAGGGCTCTTAAATCATGAAGATGAAGGACTGCAAATTGCAATTATAATTGCTGAATATCATTCAAAAATTTGGCAGATTTGAAGAGCATAATGCTAACTTGTTTTCACAACTACTCAGGATAGCTAACGAAATTAATGGCAGTCAATAGAAACAGTATTAGTATTTTTTCAATAAAACTTACAATAACATTTGGAACTGATAAATTTGTTACTGTCACTATAATAAACTATACTCAAGAGAGCAAAATTTGGACTATGGGAGCAAAAAATAGGTTCCATCAGTTTCGACGTTGCGGTGATCACGCTTTTATCCCGCCGCCTCAGTGAGTTTCGTATAACTCTTTTAACACCATCGCTTATTAGCGAAAACGTTTTCATAGGTGAGATGTGTCTGAGATGGCATATTTTTTTAAGGACTTTCAATAGATAATTAGTAGAGTTACAGAGATAATAAAAACGGTTATCAATATCAAAACTCTTCATAAATTGATTAAAGTGTTCATTAAAATGTTTAGAAAACATATTTTTTAAATACGATTTTTTTTCAAATGATTATTTGTTTCATCTCACCTGCATATATGTGGGTAAGATGGCATATACCTACCTTAAGGCATTTAATGAATGAATGTCTTAGCATGATCAGATAAGCCGGCACATTCATTGTGGGCCCATTTGTGACAACTTTGGCACCTCATACACTTTTCTCGGGAACTGGAACATGAAAACAATTCATTACAATACAAACTAGCGGCATCGTCTTTATCATCAATCTCAATCTGCCAAGCTTCATCTTCTGATTCATCTTCAGGTATTACGAAACGTTTTTGCACAGCGCGGGCAGCGTTCGTCAGACTTTGTGCTCCCTTTTCAGCGATCATCTGTTTCGCCAAGTAGATTTCTGGTGTGGTATTAATAACTTCAAAATCTCTTTTTCGTCTATTACTCTGTTTTACTTGTGCAGTAGAGGGAATTGGAGATATGTTGGCTACAGAAATATTACTAACATCGGCAGTTTGGTAAATATTAGGTTTATTGCATTCGTTGTTGGTAAGAGACGGACCTGCTTCCGTAGATGGCCTGTTTTGGTTAATAGCGCCTTCTAGAATATTAGTAACATCTGCTGGAGCGAACATCCATTCTGAAAAATTACTAAGATTGAGCGGAGAAATGCCTGTTGAGGCAAAGCCACTTGTTGCAATTTTTATTGTAGCTGCCTTCATATAAGCAGCGTAAAAAATATCAGCAACTTGAAAATGGGTCACTGTCCAGCCTGTATGGTTCTTTAGCGAAGTTGTCAGCACTTGATTATAGAAAGAACGGAGGGGTGAGTAGAAGCTTACACCCAGTGGCTGCACACTATGAGTGCAGTGGGGTAGAAAACAAAACAATACACTATGCCATTTTCTTTCGCAAAAGTTAGAACTTTTGTGACTTGAGTGACCATCTACCAACAATAATACCTTTTGGTCCACGGTTGGTGTTACAAACTTGACGAAATGTTTGAGCCATTATAAAAATATTTCATTGTTCATCCAACCTTTCCTGAGTCAGTCCAAATGATCCAGGTGGTGCATTATCCATTAAGACGTTCTTCATATTCTCACGTGGAAATATTATTGCGCGTGGCTGGAATGCTCCAATAGCATTCATGCAATATACTACTGTCAAATGCTGGCCTTGCTGAGCACTTTTTAACACCTCGACTTATTTCGGGTCTTTTGTTGCGAATATTTTAACGTTTTTGGAGGGAGCTGTAGACAAGCCCGATTGGTGAACATTCCAAATATTTTCTGGTTCAAATGCATGTTGATTAAAAACATCTAATAAACGGTCAAAAGAATTTTTAATTTATTGTTTATTGTATGCACGAGGTCTGCTTACAGATGTGGATTCTGGAGTGCTAAGACTGATTGAGGGGTTGTGGTTGAGCGGTTGTATGAATCCTTTTAACCAGTCCCAACCAGAAAGTTGTTTTACCTTTGAAAACCTATGTGCTATATGTTTGGCTTCTTTCACTTGATGGAAGAGCATGCGCAAATATGTTGTGGCTAAACAAAAAAAAACATTTCCTAACGCTTTAATAAGCTGCATTATTTCAGTCTCCAAATCTTCAGAAAAAGTTATTTTGTGTCCGCCCAAATAGCCTTTCTTAAATCCCTGCGGAAGTCCAGCACAACATCTCAAAGTTGTGATGGGAACGGCATCACAATGATCATACGTAAGTTTATCAAACATTTTTTCAACATAGTATTGGTTATATGGTTATAAACGTTTTTGGTTGTACAATTCAACCTTGGAAATTGGATGAGTCCTTCAACGTTGAAAACGGACGTTTTTCAGGCCTATTTTGAACGTTGATAATCAACAATTCAACGTTTAAAATGGTTGTGTTCAACGACGATGAAAATAGTTATTTGTAAAACAAGTGTCACAATGACTCGTTTGGTAGTACGAGTGAAGTTTGCGCGCAATTTACACGAGTACTACAGAAAGTCATTGTGACACAAGTTTTACACAATATTTAGTATAATTCGCATTTATTTAATTTTTTAAATAAAATGGAATTATACATAATCCCTGTTTTTAAACTAGGAGGAGTGGTTTGAATTTACGTTGGCAATTCTGTAGATTCCTGATTAGTCAGATTACAGATGGTTTTATTCAGTTTTGACATATTATGACCTAATAATTGTGAAAATTGTAAACAAACTTTCATAGAAGCAAACAGAGGATGATTATTTGTATATATGCTTGCGATCTATTTATATTATGTCATAAACAGAATAATTTATCCCAAAAATCTAACGTTATATAATATATAATTTATCCTATACAATATAAAAATAAACAATTGACAAATCATTGATGAATAAACGTTAGCATACTTCATTTATTAATATTTTCTTGATATATAATTTATTCAAATTTACCTTTAAGAACATTTAATATAACAATTTGTGAGCTAGAACAACGCTAGACCTTTTATAGTTTGTTTCAAGTTTAAAGTCAAATATCAAATTAAAATACATACTACATACAATAACCAACTGTATAACACTAAAAATTACTAAAAAAGTGTTTAGAAACTTCATTGTGATACTGTAAACAATGTTATAATGAAGTGTCTGTTACACGCGAATTATAAAAAGTGTAACTCTTTTTTGGAGTTATAAAGCTCCGGTGGCTCTTCGTCTGGTGAGCAGTGGTCGCAGGATCTTGCGAGTCACAAGAATCGACAGGAATAGGGCGCCACTTATTTTTTGGTAGTTTTTCAAAAGTAAGAAATTACTCACACCACTCCCTTCTTTTCTAAATTCAACTTAACTTTGTAACCATAATTATAATAATAAAAAAATAAAAATCAGAACCTCACTATATGGTTTTTTAATCAAATAAGTTTACAGGCACATGTAATCAAGTATTTGTGATATAAGAATAAAAATAGGCATTAGGTGCATTAGATGTAAATAAAAACCATAATAACCCCTAAATACAGCTGTATTTAAGTTCACATTTGGTGAACAGTTTATTTAAATTGAAAACTATATATACATAGATATAGTAAATGCCTTGTACCAAAAAAATAGATATGACAGGTTACGAAAGATAAAAAAAACAAATTAAACTCCCGTTGGGAGATTTGATAATTAACGTATGAATTTAAATTACGAAGAGTCCAATAGAACACTATACTATTATAAGAGGGTAGTATTAAGTAAACTAGTGGTAATAAAAATATGCTGGGACCCTCTCCCAGTGGATTTTGATAAGTTGGAATGAACTCACCGACTCCAGGGTGGCGTATCGCTTAAAACGTCGTTTTCTCGGGGACCTCCTCCCTCAAAAAACTTTAGACGGTTTATCAAGGCGTAGATTTATGCTACTTCGAAACCCTCAAATATTCCACGTGGTTAAGTCGAAAATGGCGGCATCGAACATGCGACTTGCTTTTGAGAAAACAGATATTGTGAACAAAAATGGTTAGGTCGGCGAATCTAAAATTAATTTACCACTCAACGACTGTACTATTTTAAGGAAATTGCTTAGTACGCTTACCTCCTTGTTAAAGGAAAACCTCTTTCTCCAATTTACAACAGCAAAGAGCGGATTCTTAACAATGCCCGTAAACGAAACCCTAAAATTCGCTACCAATCTCCATATTCCAAAACCGGACCAGTTAACCCGAAACTAAACGGACTCCAAGTTTTTGTAAACCTTAACGACCAATCAAATTCTGATAATCCCTATGATATATTCTTATTCTCGGCTGACCAATGGAATATCTCCAATAGATATAACGAACTCCGAACTCAACCGAGCTGGCTTAGTGAATTTCAGATTTATGTAGTACCCTAGTAATCAACCTGTTTAGTGAAGTGTCAACGTCAATATACTCAAAAGTAGTACCTATTATGAATGTCATTGTGAATGACATATAAAACAAAACAAAATTCAATAAGGCGTTCGCAATAAAGGTATTACCAAACGACGACTAAAATGAACGACAAAGTTTATTTATTTTATGTCTGAAGCCATTCTAAACTTTGTGTACTCGTTGTATGAACTGTTTACGCAATGTAACCTCATTCAAATATAAACATTGTATTGAAAGAAGCAGTTTAATGAGTTTTATCATTATCCAGTACTGGTAAGTAAACAATACATTAACTTTTAATTATATATTTAATCAAGGTTTTAATTTCTTTTAGGAACTTGTGTAGCTGTTAAATAAATTACTGTTCAAGATGCAATCACCTGTGTTAATTAATAACAATACTTTGTGTAGATAATTTAGTGACTGTTTAAGTTGATTATTGATTTAAAATAAAATATATTTCAATGTAGATACACATTCATTTCTTAATGTTTAAGGTAAGTCTGAATGTTACACCCCCCTACCTTGGGAAAATAAAAATAGTTGTCTTTTTATTTTAGTTAATAGCAACTATTTTTATTGGGTGGTAACACCAATACAAAATGATTAATATCTTTAAAGACTTTTCAACAGATATTAGAAGTATTCAATTCAGTTTTACTTAGTGATTAGTTGAAACTGATATAATAAGAAAAAAATTTCTGTATACTATACTAACCCCCTAAGATCATGATCAAGCGCAATTTTCTAAAGATATCTTCAACCTATTTCCTATGAAAAAATTGACTAAATCTAACTACTAATACTAACTTTGTACACTATTTACATTTTATTGTAGCTTTACAGATCCCAAACTAATAGTTACATTAAAGAATTATGTGAAAACTATTCAGCTTCCCATTTTCATTCGTCATCACAGGATACTATTTCATTGTCAGGTTTCAAATGTTCAATGTGCCATGTACCCGCATCACTACCATCCTCTTTCTGCAAAATGTATACTAATTTTTACTTTTTCCCAACTATTTTGCAAAGGATATAACGAGGTGCTAACTTTTTGGTAAAATCATTGGCAGCGTCTGATAAAACAATGTTTCTTTTCCATACAAATTCACCCACATGGAATTCTTTATCCCTTCTTCTTAAATTGTAATATTTTGTATTTTATATATGTGCTGAATGTATTCTTTTTTCTACTTCTTCATATATTTCTTCTAAATCTGTGACATTATTTGCCCAAAATTCGTGACTTTTTGGGAGTATTTCGGTATTATGATTTTTCCCATAATAACTTCCCGCACAAGGAACAACTCTACCAAAATTCAAAAATGCTGGGCTATACCCAGTCACTTCATGAACACTGGTTCTGAGTGCATAACCGATTTTTGCTAACTGTTCATCCCACGATTTGTGATTTTCTGAAATGTAACATCTAAGAGCTGTGCATATTGTTCTATTCCAACGTTCTACAAAATTTGGAGAAGGATAATAAAATGGAGTATAAGATATACGTGACCCGAATCTGAAACTAACTTTTGTATAGCTTTACTAACTAATTGTTCACCATTATCACAAATAATTGTTTGAGGTACACCATATACTAAAAATATATTATTTTCTAAATGTTCAATGATATTTGGTGATTTTGCATTTCGCAAAGGAAACAAAACTGGATATTTAGTGAACCAATCACTAACTACTAAAAGGTATTGATAGCCGTTCGATGACCTAGGTAAAGGACCTAACAAATCTAAAGTAATTACTTGCCATGGAAATCGTACTACTTTTTCTGAACCCATTAACCCAAATTTAGCATGATTTATCGGCTTTTGTGCGGCACATTCCTCACAATTTCTAACGTACCTATAAACATCGTGGCGCATTTTAGGCCAATAGTATGTTAATGAGACCCTGGAATATGTTTTCCAAAATCCTGCATGCGATGCAGTGGGCTCATCATGACAAGACCTAATAATTTTTGATCTCTGACTTTTCGGAACTAGTAATTTCCAATCAGAAATGTTTGTATTTAATGGTACTCTAGAAGGAATTAGTTTGTACACGTAATTATTTTTTACTAACCATTGAGGATAATTTTCAGGTGAATTTTCAATTCATTCTCTCATTGTAACGTAAAACGTATCAACATTATCTAAATCTATATCTAAAGAAATTACATCATCTGGGTTTTGAATAACCAATACTTCCTTCTCTGAACCAGGTGACTCTACTGGACTTCTACTTAACTCATCGGGTACTACCATCCATGTGCCTTTTCTATGTACTATTTCAAAATCAAATTGGCTAAGTTTACAACTCCATCGCGCTAACCGACCAGATGGTTCCTTCATTTCAAATAAAAATTTTAGGGCAGCATGATCTGTTATCAAACTGAATTTTGTACCTTCTACATAACCCCCAAATTTTTCACAAGCAAAAAAACAAGCTAAGCATTCTTTTTCTGTTGTTGTGTAATTTTTTTCAGCCTTACTTAACCCCCTAGATGCAAATGCAATTACTGTTTCCTCATTGTTTTGAATTTGTGTTGAGGTAGCACCTAAGCCGGTATCACTTGCATCACATTGAATAAAAAACTCTAATTCAAAATTAGGAAAACTCAAAATTGGAGCTGAAATTAATAATTCTTTAATTTTTCTAAAAGTTGATTCGACTTCGAAACTCCACTGTATTTTCTGACCTTTCTTTTTATTTTTCAGCAAATTATTTATGGGTGCCATGACGCTAGAAAAATTTGGAATAAAAGGCCTATACCAACTACACATTCCTGTAAAACGTTTTATTTCAGTTGTTGTTTTTGGAAACGGATAGTTTACAGTTGATGAAACTTTTTGCGGATTCGTGGAAAGTCCACTGGAATCTAGGACAAAGCCTAAATACTTTAATGATGGTTTAAAAAATTCGCATTTGTCAAGATTGACTGTTAACTTTGCATCTTTCAGACGAGTAAATACTTCATGCAAAAGTTTTATATGCTCATCAAAAGTTGATGAAACAATAATTAAATCATCAATGTATACAAAAATATTTGGTTCTAATTCTGCACCTATTATGGCATCCATCAGCCTTTGCTGACACTGCGCTGCATTTGCTAAGCCGAATGGTAAAACTTTAAACTGGAATAAACCACGACCCGGTATCGAAAAAGCAGTTTTTTCCTTTGATGAATCGTTTAAAGGTATTTGCCAAAAAGCTGATTTTAGATCTACCGATGAGATAAACCTAGTGTGTCTTAACATTTGCAAAATTCTATCTACATGTGGTAAAGGATAACTATCCTTTTTTGTAACAGAATTTAATTTTCTTCCATCGAAACACAATCTAAAATCCCCGTTTGCCTTTTTTACTAATAAAACTGGACTACACCATGCGCTATTTGATTTTTCTACTACATCTAATTAATCATTTTATCTAATTCAATATTTAAATTTTTGAACATATAAGGTGAAAGAAGATACTGTCTTTGCTTAATTGGTTTTGCGTCCCCTGTGTCTAAATCATAAATCAATTTTGAAGTACGTCCCAATTTGTCACTTCCAGATATTTCCTTGAATTTATTTGTAATTTCTTTTACTATTTTAATTTGAGTATCTTTTAAATTATTAAACGTCTGAACATGGTCCAAAGTAAAAATACATGTCTCTGATCCGATTGATACGATACTACTTTTACCCTGGATTTCCGACGTATTGTTTTTAAAATCTACCTGCAATCCAAAATGTTTGCAAAAATCGCTTCCTAAAATAACTGAATACTCGAAGTTTGAAACTACTATAAATTTTAATAACTTACAAGTTGTATCAACCACTAGTGGCAATTCTACATGATCAGTAACGTTTTGTTTTGTATCATGTGCTGTAGCAACAAAATTTTTTTTGTTCTTGACATTTTTACCCCGAAGTGATCCATCATTTTCAAAGTTTTTTTCCCTAAGATTGAATTATTTGCACCAGAATCCAACAAACAAGAATTTTTTCTATTAAAAATATTTACATCTATATATGGTCGATTATAATTAAATTTTTGTTTAAATATGGGCATCACATTTTGCGTTTTTAAATTTTCAAAGTAAGTTGTGATAAATTGAAGTGTTTTCCGCTGTAGTGCTTTTTGTGATGTGATAGCCAATGGTTTTTGAGATAAACGGTGGCTAACTCTATTTACCTCCACTGTACGTTTCCCGAACATTTTTCACAGTTTTTAACCACAACCCCAGGCTGTCCGCACTTGTGACAAAATTTATTTCTTTTCATCATACAAGACTGAAACGTATGATTGGGACCTTTGCAATCCCAGCAAATAACTCTACCATTTGAATTTAAACTGCATGCCTGTGTAACTGAACTGAATGGTTGTGAATTTTACTGAAATGTTCGTCTATTTGTTTTCTTCCTATTTGAATTATTGAAAGTTCTAGTGTTCGAAGTATTTCTAAAACTACTGTTAAAATTAGAAGAACTACTACTGCATGGCAAACCTAACTCAATATCGATTTCCGAACGAACAACACTACAGTTATCACCTGATTTAGGCCTGTGCCGTTCTTTTAAAAAGACTCTAAAATTTTCGCATCTTGTACTAACTCATCTACTGAATTATAACCTTTTAAAGCTAATTTACCACTAATGTCCAAAGTAAGATTCTTTTTTATCCATTTAATTCTCGTTACAAGTGCAGGTTTATTTGAAAGACGGTTAAATAAAGATTCCATAACTGCCACGAAGACAACAACTGATTCGTCGCGTTGTTGTTTTCTACATTTTATTGTTCCTCAGAGGGATTCATCATAATCAATATCTAAAAAAATCTGTTTCTAATTTTGAAACCAAGGTATGCCAATCTTTAATTGTTCCTGACTCTTTTAAGTGTCTAAACCAAAGCAAAGCTTTTCCTGAGAAAAGATCAATAGCAGATACGTGTAACATTTGTTTGTTTACGTGCCTAGCTTCTGAAAGTTCTTCAACTCTTTCTAAAAATGCTTTTACCCCTAAACCTGTTGTAGAACCATCAAATTTTAAGTCACATTTATAAAAAGGAACTGATTTATTGGAGAAACCATGAGGTGAACTAGTTGAAGGTTGATTGAATGCATAAGTTTGAGATAAATCAGCTACACACGGTGGTGAAACATCATCCGATTGGACTTTATCGTCCAAATCAGCTTCAAGAGTAATAAAAGTTGCAGCAGCTTCATTCTTGAATGTAACTTTCTATGCCTTACTAACATCAATTGGCATTCTCCCTATTCTAGCTTGAATGTGAATTAAACGAGACTTTGGTCTTAAATATAAAGAATCTTTAGCTGTACCCTCAAAATCTGATATGCTATTTTTTATTTTATCAAGAATTGTGTTTATTTCATTTTTTTCTGTCGCAAAACTATACTCTGGATCTACTAGAACGATAGGTGCAACACCTTTTTCTTTCTGTAAAAGTTTACCTAATATTTTCTGTTTATCGTTTCTGTCCCTAGAAGTTACTATTCCCCTAATGCGTAGTTCATAATCTAATTCAGATATTAACAAGTGTCTTTCTTTAATTTCATACATTTTGAAAAATAATGTTATTGATTAAAAAGCTTGTAAATGAGATAATCTAGTATTACTCAAAAATAATGTAACAGATGGTATTATGTATTAAAAAACAGTAAGTAAGGTAGTAGTAGTGTCCTAAAATTATGTTTCTAGCAATTCACTAAAAATTTTCCTCAATTTAAAATTTATCAAGAGTAATATTTATATATTACCTACTACTAAAATAAAACAAAGTTTACCGACAGTAAACAATATTTTTATATGTAATTGTGAAAACAATGTCCTAAAAAATTCCTTCTACTTATTTATAAAACCACAGATAACCCACAGATAGATGAGACACTGATTGTGGCTCCATCTAACGAGCCCGTCGAGTAAACAACTGAGTGATGTTGGAAAGATTTCTGTAATTTTAGGTTTTGGCGGACTGGCGGTATATTCAAATATACTGTATTTTAATTATTTTATATCAAAATAGCCATTCATAGTCCATCATATGACATTTCATTCAATTTAACTACATTAACTAAATAATGATTAGATGTTGAGTTAAATTTAATAAAATATCAAATGATGGACCATAAATGGTTAATTAAATTGGAAAAAATAAAACAATAATCATATAAACAATTTATTTATTTTGGTTTAAAAATACACAACAAATAATTTCTTTCACAAAGTACTTTTCTTAACAAACATAATGACAACAAATGAATTATAGTGTAAAAACCATGCAATAATTAAAAAATAATTTGAGTAAAATACATTCTAGATTGGAGTATCATTAGATTTTCAAATGATGCTAAATCAAGATAAAAGTAGAAAATTATGTATGATAAGTTTATATTAATTTATTATTACACTCTTATAAACACACAGAGCTGGACAAACTGCAGGAGTATAACTGCTACTTACCTAATCAAAAAAAGTGTTAGCAATAAGTTGTTAACTACTATTTTTGGCAACTTTCTGTGAAAGAAAACATTTGAGTATAATTACTGTGAATGTTAGAACAAAAGTAATTAAAATATTTTTATAGGAAAAGTTGTTAAATACTGCCCAGCTCTGTGAATACAAGGTTCCAAGTAATTACATATAAGAGTGCTAAACAGCACTTGTGACTGTACAACGTTTAAAATAATATATCTAACATTTCATTTCCACTTGAAACGCATCTTTATTTCTTTACTGGAAGTATTAAATAGGTTTATAACACAAGCTTAAACCTAGTATATTGCATATTTGTATATTTCTACATTTAAAAGCATTCTGTTCTTATGAAACCATTGCATGAGGCAGTTTAAGTTACTTTGCAGCTCCTGGCAGTCTATGATTGTTAAAATGTTTCTTAAGGGCTCTTAAAAATCCCACCGTCTCATGGAGTCCTTTCTCGTTTCTGGTTGAGGTTCTACGAGTAAACACACAAAATAACAACAATAAATAAGTGAACACACAAATATGTTTGAAAATGTATGTCAACAAAAGAAAACAAAATGCGCTTACCATCGAAATAATAAGTTTACACATGTTTTTGTACTAAGCCAAAAAAATATCAAAAAATGTTCGAATGTATACATTTGTTTGGTTTTTTTGATTCCCTTTTTTGAAGCTTTCGATTTTTTTAGGAATTCTTGATTTTTAACTATTTTATTATTTTTGGTCTTTATTGGATATTTTGGATTTTTGGTTACCGCTAGACCAAATACTTAGACGTAATGCCTCAACAAAAGTTAATACACACTTTCATTTCCCATAAATTGTCACACCATGGGCTATATATGAAAATCGGCAAGGGATCAATACCTTCCATCCCATAGCTGGTAGAGGGAATATAGCTATAACATAAAATAAAACCCAGATTATTATTTTTTCAATGGATACATTTTAAAATGGAATTGTCTGAGTATGGTGTACACACTAGATATAAATTGAGTAAATGAAAAGACGAGTACTGAGTATGTCATTTGAATAAAATTCCAGCTAAGCGCTTTCAGCCATTAGGTCATTCTCAAAGCTGTCGACAAGAGAAAAACATACAACAGGTACGATGTACACACAATGAAATAAAATATTTGATGTTACATCATTATTTAAGTAAAATTTGTTGAAATTACCCTATAAAGAGGGTGTGCACACATATCATTTAGTTGGTAATCAAATTAGACGTTTCGTTATGTGAATTACAATTGTACACACTCTTTATAGAGTAATTTTAACACATTTTAGTTAAATAATGATGTAACATCAAACATTTTATTTCATTGTATGTAGCAGTTACAGGGTTTGATGTTTTTTGAGACTTTGTGTATATTTTTTTCTTGACGAGAGCTTTCAGAATGGTCTAATGGATGAAAGCGCTTACCTGGAATTTTAATAAAATTACACACTCAGTACTCGTCTTTTCGTTCACTCAATTTACATTTTAAAATGTCCAAAATTATAGCATACTATATTGAATGCAATAAAACTTACCATCAATTTTTGTTCATTTCCACTCATATGGGAAGGAAAATCAAACTGTCTTAATAACCTCTCTTCGTCTTTCTCAAATCTAAAGGAACACTGTTTTTGAAAGGGATCATATCCTCCATCGTTTCTTCGTCGACAAATTTAATGATTTATTACCACTGCTTTTCAGCCATATTAATTCTATCTTCCTGGGTTGGAGGAACAAAACTGTAAAAAGAAATATTTACTTTATTAATGCAGCAATTTTCAGTTTAGCTAATGTAATGAACAACCATGATCTCTAAAGTTGTCGATTAAATTAGTAAAAATTCTTTGTGTTTTATAAAAATGAAGATAATTGTTGTTAATTGTGAAAGAAAAAATGCTCAAATTTTTTAATAAAACTTACCGAGTACACCATTTATTACTCCTTCAGAATACACTTTTACATTGTCTTTTCAATTAATAACAATAAAGCAACGAAACAATTCAGATAAATATTACACTATAGCAATTGAAAAATACAGCAAAACACCGTAACCTTAAAATAACCTCTACACTTGAACTAAGAAATGATAACAGTATAACATATAACATGTGGGGATGGGGACGAGCAATATGATATCGCGCATACGCAGTTATAAAAATCAATAAAATTTGATTACTAACGACGTTACAGTTTTCGTTAATGTTTTGGAATTATCTACCGATTTTAGTTACTCGACGGGCTTTATAGATGGCACGGTCTGCAGTGTCCCTAGCCTGTATAAAACTAGTTTCACGATGCAGCGGAATATACCTATTAAGTACTAAAAACTCAAAATAAAACCCAAAACTGGTTTACCATTTTTGTACGTAAATTGGATAACACATATCGAGTTATAATAAAATGTTTTCATACTATCTAGATACACTATATACCTGCATGGATGGAATAAATGTATGTCTCTCTTGTATACCTTTTTGGAGTGCAGTATGAATAGGATATCTCGAGGTCAAACAAGTTCATTTAAAACTTTGTGAAAGTGTACTGGCTGTATTACTAAAATGTGATAAATTTCCTGCAATTCTGTAACTAACTAGTGTATATCTATCAGATTGAAATTTCCAAATAAATTTAGGCTAAAAACCAATATTTCTAAACACACACTTCAGGGCGCCAATTTTTTGTAACTCTGTTTTGGAGATACAAAGCTCCGGTGGCTCTTCGTCTGGTGAGCAGTGGTCGCAGGATCTTGCGAGTCACAAGAATCGACAGGAATAGGGCGCCACTTATTTTTTGGTAGTTTTTCAAAAATAAGAAATTACTCACACCACTCCCTTCTTTTCTAAATTCAACTTAACTTTGTAACCATAATGATATTAATAAAAAAATAAAAATCAGAACCTCACTATATGGTTTTTTTAATCAAATAAGTTCACAGGCACATGTAATCAAGTATTTATGATGAAAGAATAAAAATATGCATTAGGTGCATTAGATGTAAATAAAAACCATAATAACCCCTAAATACAGCTGTATTTAAGTTCACATTTGGTGAACAGTTTATTTAAATTGAAAACTATATATACATAGATATAGTAAATGCCTTGTACCAAAAATATAGATATGACAGGTTACGAAAGATAAAAAAACAAATTAAACTCCCGTTGGGAGATTTGATAATTAACGTATGAATTTAAATTACGAAAAGTCCAATAGAACACTGTACTATTATAAGAAGGTAGTATCAAGTAAACTAGTGGTAATAAGAATATGCTGGGACACTCTCCCAGTGGATTTTGATAAGTTGGAATGAACTCACCGACTCCAGGGTGACGTATCACTTAGAACGTCGTTTTCTCGGGGACCTCCTCCCTCAAAAAACTTTAGACGGTTTATCAAGGCGTAGATTTATGCTACTTCGAAACCCTCAAATATTCCATGTTGTTAAGTCCAAAATGGCGGCATCGAACATGTGACTTGCTTTTGAGAAAACAGATATTGTGAACCAAAATGGCTAGGTAGGCGAATCTGAAATTAATTTACCACTCAACGACTGTACTATTTCGAGGAAATTGCTTAGTACGCTTATCTCCTTGTTAAAGGAAAACCTCTTTCCCCAATTTACAACAGCAGAGAGCGGCTTCTTAACAATGCCCGCAAACGAAACCCTAAAATTCGCTACCCATCTCCATATTCCAAAACCGGACCAGTTAACCCGAAACTAAACGAACTCCAAGTTTTTGTAAACCTTAACGGCCAATCAAGTTCTGATAATCCCTATGATATATTCTTATTTTCGGCTGACCAATGGAATATTTCCAATAGATATAACGAACTCCGAACTCAACCGAGCTGGCTTAGTGAATTTCAGATTCATGTAGTACCCTAGTACTCAACCTGTTTAGTGAAGTGCCAACGTCAATCTAATCAAAAGTACTACCTATTATGAATGTCATTGTAAATGACATTAAAAACGTTCGCAATAAAGGTATTACCAAACGACGACTAAAATCAACGACAAAGTTTATTTATTTTATGTCCGAAGCTATTCTAAACTTTGTGTACTCGTTGTATGAACTGTTTACGAAATATAACCTCATTCAAATATAAACATTGTATTGAAAGAAGCAGTTTGATGAGTTTTATCATTATCCAGTACTGGTAAGTAAACAATACATTAACTTTTAATTATATATTTAATCAAGGTTTTAATTTCTTTTAGGAACTTGTGTAGCTGTTAACTAGATTACTGTCCAAGATGCAATCACCTGTGTTAATTAATAACAATACTTTGTGTAGATATATTAGTAACTTTTTAAGCTGATTATTGATTTAAAATAAAATATATTTCAAAGTAGACACACATTCATTTCTTAATGTTTAAGGTAAGTCTGAATGTTACAAAAGAACGTTTAAAACAATTATTTTAAATGTTGCTAATCAGCAATTGGTTAAAAACTGACGGTTTTTAACGTTTGTCACAAACGTTGAAAATTGGTTATTGTACGAATTTGAGAACTAATCTCAAATTCTTTCTGCGAATTATAAATTAATCACATTCATCTTCACCCCTGTATCATAATTCTTACGCATTCCATATATATATATATATATATATATATATATATATATATATATAGATATATATATATATATATATATATAGATATATATATATATATATATATATATATAGATATATATATATATATATACAGTTCCTTCATTTAAATTTTAAAATCATTTATTTATTTGTTTATATGCAATACTTTTGGCATACCTAGTGTTGTGTACGAGATCAAAATTGTTGTATGACCCAGTATATGTCAAGTTTGGTATTATTTAATTTCAGAAGACATTTACATAGAATATAGTAAATAATAAACAGGTCATGTCATAATATAATAAAGAAATATTTAAAATAAAAACAGATGTCACTGTGATCATTTATTGGAATAAAAGAATTCCAAATCTCTTTGTAAAAAAAAACAAATTTAGTATTTTTTTAAAAAGAAGAAAGTTTGTAACCACTACATAATGTGGTTATTTATTTAGAAAAAATAGTTAGTTGAATTTGAGATCCCGAACGGAGAACATCTAATTTGAGAGTTCTCCAAATGTTCGCAAAGTAATAGATAGTAAGTTGAATAGTATAATTAATAATAGAAATTGTTATTCGGTGCCCATCATTGTAAATTCGGTGCATGTTTTTTATTGGAAAATGTATTCATCAATTCGGAAAAGTGAAAAATCCTGAATTCTAAATTAGATTTAGAACTGTACGAGATTGCAGGGGTCCAGATTTTGGCGAGTCTGTTGCAGATTATTGATTATTTAAAATAATGCATTATTTCAACGAAAAATATCAGGCCTGAATCAAAATTAACAATAGATGCATCTAAATAATAAATTACAAAATTTTGAATTCAAAATAAATACAGAAATTTAATATTGAACAATTATGCAATAGGAAGAGTATATTAAAAGAAGTTGAGATTGTGAACGGGTATTTGACATTCGCGAATTAAAAGTGACAATTTGAAAATCATTTGGACAATTCGATAAATTTATAAACTTCGTTCGTAATTCATTTAATTGGTGTTGTATTTCATAATTTATTAACTTCATTCGTAATTTATTTAATTTGTGTTCATTATAGATAAGATCTTTGTTATTTGATAAAAAAGGAAAACTTGGATTTGTTTATTTTCTGTGATTTGGTAATTGTATATAACTTTTGAATTTGACTTACTGTAGATATAGTATTGTAATAGATTTGAACAGTTTATAGGAATTAAATTTACTTAATTCGATGAAAATTTGTATTTGTGACAGTGACATTTGTGGATTATTGGTGACAGACTGTCCACTAAACAAGAAACATAACAAGTCTTTTTTGTGATCTTCTTTTTAGAGACTATTCGTGATGTTTAGTTAAAACGTTAACAAGATATATCCTAGATGTCTTAATTTTATTACCAACTCTATTTACACCCATGTCATGTAATTAGAACATATTTTTGATATACACAATAATAATTGAATTCGCAGCTACATATACATCCTATGAACTTCTTTGAAGCAACTTCCTATAGGAAACATTCATACGATGTTAATTTGTGTGGTTCTCACTAATTTCACATACAGAACACTACTTTAATATTACAAATTAACATGTTTCCAAGATGATCACATGCTGCAGTTACTTTTACATCTTTCGAAATAATTTTTAGTAAATTACGATTACGTCTATACGATGTTAGTTCATAAAACTCTAAGTAATATCTCGTATTAAACATCACAGTAACATAAGTGATGTATTCATTCAATTACAAAAAAAAGAAGAAAACAGAAGAGCAACTGACTAACAAATCAAACAGTAGTTATAGAGTTATATGATATGTGGAAACAAATGACAAGCATGACATGGCGGATCGTGAGTCTTGGCATGATTTTCAATTTTCTGTTATATTTTAGTTGCAAAAAGCACATTTTTTGCAAGAACTACTTGAATAAAGTGGTCTTCGATTTCGTTAGCTCCTACTTAGCTACAGTATCTATACTTAGTTATAGTTCTTGTTATAATGGACGTTGTTATGGGTAAGTACCTATTCCAAAATTATAATTATTAAAACTTAATACTCATTCAATACTTTAATCGGCTACTGTACATTGATATTCCAGGTGACGGGATTGTACCCTAAAATTATATAATAGAGTTTACAAAATAAGGGTTTTCCAACTTTTAAAATATTTTAGTTTGGTATATTTTAAAAACGATTCACAATATTTTAAATCCTAGATATGCATTATATC
The DNA here is from genome assembly GCA_963921935.1 of Galeruca laticollis. Taxonomy (NCBI): domain Eukaryota; kingdom Metazoa; phylum Arthropoda; class Insecta; order Coleoptera; family Chrysomelidae; genus Galeruca; species Galeruca laticollis. The sequence continues at coordinate 61,267,267 of OY998177.1, forward strand.
TACAAAAAACGTAATATTGCAATAGGGTAGACATTATTAATAATAACATATTCTCATATATTGACAGAGATTTGGATCTATAAGAAAATATGTTTAATGTTCAAGATATTTCAGAAGCTACTTACATAAACAAAATAAAAACAAATAGTTGATAATTATGTAAAGAAAGGGGAGTAACTATTTCAGATAGTCTGATACAGACATTGTATTGAACAGTACAAAAAATATTGAATTAAGTATCTCTAGTTCTAGTGCTTGTAGAAGTAGCAATAGTAGTAGTCATAGCCATCAATATAAGTTTGCAGATTTAGAAAATTTTAACATTAATACTAACAATTCTTGTGAACAACTGTTTGAGACTTTAAAAACAGAAATTTCTGTTGAATAGTTCATTTCCATTTGAAAATACACTGTATACAATAAATAAACTGAAGTGAAAACCTCTAGAGGTCCCTTACAATATCTAGTATATTAATCTAGTTGAAGAATATGTAACTTATGACACTGAATGATCCAATCAACAGGCAGAATTCAATTATTTATTATTGTAGAAACACAACTATTGGATACTCAATATGATACAATCAATTATAAACTCAGTATACAGTGTATTAATAATTCTTATAGACGGGGAGCTGGCTACAAAAAACAGGGTCGATAAGGTGCGCGCCATTACAGCTTGTAAACTGGCGGCCCCAACTTAATACATCACCGAAAGCCACTTCTCAAGGTCAGCACAGGTCGGATATGAAAATGCCAGCCGGTTTTCCCGGACGAAAAAATTGGCTGAAAAACCTCATAACGGGCGCGCGTGAAACCTTTAGTAACGTGGGGTTCAAACCTCAAATAAGAGCGGTGTAATCGCGCAAGAAGTTTTGCAGGCCGGAAAACCCTCGTAAGAAGTGATCGAAAGTGTCGGAAAACTCATCTGAAAAACCACATAACGTGCGCGCGCGAAACCTTTTGTAACGTGCAGTTTAAGCCTCAAATAAGAGCGGTGTAATAGTGCAAGAAGTTTTGCAGGCCGAAAAACCCTCGTAAGAAGTGATCGAAAGTGTCGGAAAACTCATCTGAAAAACCTCATAACGGGCGCGCGTGAAACCTTTAGTAACGTGGGGTTCAAACCTCAAATAAGAGCGGTGTAATAGTGCAAGAAGTTTTGGAGGCCGGAAAACCCTCGTAAGAAGTGATCGAAAGTGTCGGAAAACTCATATGAAAAACCTCATAACGTGCGCGCGTGAAACCTTTAGTAACGTGGGGTTCAAACCTCAAATAATAGCGGTGTAATAGCGCAAGAAGTTTTGCAGGCCGAAAAACCCTCGTGAGAAGTGATCGAAAGTGTCGGAAAACTCATCTGAAAAACCTCAAAACGGGCGCGCGTGAAACCTTTAGTAACGTGGGGTTCAAACCTCAAATAAGAGCGGTGTAATAGTGCAAGAAGTTTTGGAGGCCGGAAAACCCTCGTAAGAAGTGATCGGAAGTGTCGGAAAACTCATCTGAAAAACCTCATAACGTGCGCGCGTGAAACCTTTAGTAACGTGGGGTTCAAACCTCAAATAATAGCGGTGTAATAGCGCAAGAAGTTTTGCAGGCCGGAAAACCCTCGTAAGAAGTGATCGAAAGTCTCGGAAATTCATCTGAAAAACCTCATAACGTGCGCGCGCGAAACCTTTTGTAACGTGCGGTTTAAGCCTCAAATAAGAGCTGTCTAGTAGTGCAAGAAGTTTTGCAGGCCGGAAAACTCTCGTAAGAAGTGATCGAAAGTGTCGGAAAACTCATCTGAAAAACCTCATAACGTGCGCGCGCGAAACTTTTTTATTAGGGTTTTTGGGGTCTCAACTAAGAGCGGTGTGATAGCGCTAGAAGTTTTGCGGGCCGGAAAGCCCCAGAAAAAAATTGAAGAAAATCGGCGTATATTTGAAATGAAAATTTTTCGTATTCGGCTTAATGGAAAATTATTTTTGATGTCTCCATTCAAAATATCTGTTTGAGCTACCCGAAATTAAAAAAAAATCATCAAGATACGATGAAAACTCGCTGAAATATAATCATTTTTTATCGCGCGCGTGATTTTATAGCGCTTACTCATTTTCCACCTACTCGAGCCGCCACCAACAACGCAAAAACGGGCTTCCAATTTTCTTTTAATTCATTTACTGCGCCTATTATCAAGTGATTTTGATCAAATTTTTTTTAAAACTTCTGGGAATAGTTTTACTTTTTGATAAAGTTGCTCAGTATTGAGTAACGGCTCGTGGTGCCCCAAGAAACTTTGAGGAACGTTGAGGCAAGATGATAATCTCGGCGCTAGCCTCTATCATTGCAAAGATGCGTTAAAGTATTTACTTATCTAACGCGCGCATTTCATTTCTAATTTATTATGATACTTTTTAGATGCAATATTATAATAAAAGGAATATAATTGAGCTGTAGGATCAATAAATAAAATTAAGTAAAATTTATTAACATCAGAAACGTAAATAATATAGAATGAACATCCAAGGTTGGTCATAATTTTTCCTTCACTCATCCTAATCATCCCTCTCGTTCTCCAGGTCATCATCGCTGTCATCAGTATCGCTCTCGGCACGCAATGGACTATTTTCATCTACCTCTTCTTCTTCAGGTGTTTCATCTAGAAAATAAAAATAATTTGATTCATGGGAAATTCTACTAATCGATAAATTAAAAAAAAAATTAAATCGCGTACCATCACTTTCTGCGATTTCTTCTATTATCACATCTTTGATAGTAGGTGGCCACTGATCGCCATCAAACCAATTAAATTCGTAGGCTGAATTTTCCTTCTTCCAGCCCCATTATTCAGGTTTCAGCTCGGTTGGAGCTACTTTTTCAGCGTTTCCCCATACTGAAGCTATATAATGAGTCCGCAAAAAATGCTGGTAAAGTTCTCTTTGGCAAGGTGGCATCATTGTGGAATCAATGTTCAAGGAACTTAACTTATCAAAACATTCATCGGTATTTTTGAATTTAAATTTGCTCATAAATTTTGCGTATCGAGCTTCATTAACTGTGACAACGCTCTTAGCTTGGGAGTACATGCGACATACATACGGTCTTTGTTTAGCTTTTTTGAAGAAAGAAGGATTGTAATCACAGCCTGTGAAGGCGTGAAAAGCTGGAAGTGCCCTACATAATTGAATTCCTAATTCAGCATGTATGCTGCTCGCGTCAATAAGTCTCATGTGGTCGGAAACACCAAATAACAAAGTAATTTGGATATCTTGTTTTAATTTATGCAGATTTCCCAATAAAATTATCAATATATCAGTATCATCACATTTAATCATAGCCCTATTTTTTTTTTGATAAATCAGATTCATCGATCGGAAGTTCAAGATTACAAACAGTGTAAACGATTTTCGTATCAGCTTCTTCGTGTCTAGGAGCCGTAAAGGTCGTATTAAAAGAATGGTCAACTTTTACTTCACCATTTTCTCCAATTCCTCGTTTGTACTGATGACATTCATCGTAATTTAGAAAGACTGTTTTATTTTCGAAAAAGACAGCCATGTCTGGCTGTTTCCAATGTTCAATTAAAAATTGTACAAGTGCTTTCTTAAAATTTGTGTTACGTAATTCAGCCGAGAAAGTTGATGTCAATCTCATATCTGCTGTGATGATATATTGACGGTCTGATGGTGGGCCTCTTTTGTTTCGTTCGTTATCTTTAATTGAAGGGGAAAAATACTGATCAAATATAAGATGAATGATTGGAGCTTTGTAGCTAACAATTCTTTTTAAAATAGTTGTAGAAATCTTTGAATACGTCAATTCAGTCTCTCGTAAACTTGGTTTTAATTTTTCGTCATTCGGATACTTGAAAGGAGACTTCACTTCAATTAAGCATTTTTCACTAACAAGCTCATATTATCATTAAAAATAGTTTCAAGAGAATGTTGAAACATGTTTTGATGACACTAGAACAAACAATAACTATTAATTATCTCTTATTTTCACATTAATCAAATAATCCAGTAGATATAATCTCAAATATAGCTGTGTTTTTAAATGAAACTCAAGGTCTCTAGTTAATTCCACAATATAATACAAGTTATTGAAAATTCTAAAAAATTGACAATTGTTTCGATAAATCAATATCATCGTCAGAATGACAGAAGTTACATTTCATTTTATGCCTACCTGATGTTTAGTAGTTATATTTGGCTAGACCAAGAAGTAACCTAACTTGTGATTGGCTTAATATATGTTTATAGAAAAAAGAAGAAGATGTGATATTACAAATATTGAAGCTTAGATATTATTAGCTCTATGGTGATATCCTGGATATCATTTTTCCAATTAAGATCAGTATAACTGTGCAATGATATTGAAAACCAGGAAAACTATATCTGCTGATCTTTACAATTATCACTTAAGAAGACTTATTAGTGGAGAATTCCCTAGATTTAACTGTTCATTGACAACTTCATATTGTGGGTTTCTTAAATGTCTTCTAATTTCCAGTTCTTCAAGGAAATCCAGTTTTTGTTTCTTTTCACAAATATGCAGTACTTCTAGTTTTGCGTTAGGTGTCAATGAATGATTGGTGTCAAGTAGATGTTTTGCGTAGTGGGATTTATCTGGTTGTTTTAATCTGTATGCTCATAAGTGCTCACTGTATCGTATTTCAAAATTCCTGAGGGGCTGATCCAAATAGACAGCATTACATTCTGGACATTTGAGTTTATATATACCTGACTTCTTTAATAGTGGTATTTTTGTTTTTACATTTAACAATTTTGTACTAACGTTACTTTCTGTTTTAAAACAAATTGTTGTATTCGTTGCTGAAGATATTATCTTTGAAATATTATTAGAAATATTTCCTGCATATGTGATGGTTTTATAAGTTTTAATTTCATCAGCTTGTTTAGGATATAATAGTTGTAATGCCACTTTTTCCTCTTTTTTACTAATTAGCTTATTTATCATATCTAATGGATAACCGTTAGATGTTGCTATTTGTCTAATTGTATTAATCTCTCTATCAAAATTACATTTGTTCATAGGAACTGAAAAAGCTCTATGTATTATTGAATTATATGCTGCTAGTCTGTGTGACACAGGGTGGTTAGAATTGAATGGAATTGTTACATCAGTTTGTGTTGGTTTTCGGTAAATTGAATAATCAAGTACATTATTAACTCTTTGAATTTTTAAATCAAGGAAATTGATTGAGCTATTTTCTTCAATTTCTAATGTAAATTTATTTTTTGGGTGTAAATTATTGATGTGGTTGAAAAATACATCTAATTGTCGTTCACTACCCATAAAATAAGCTAATATGTCATCTACATATCTATACCAAAATAAAATATTTTTCGAAATATTACTTTCAAAGATCTTTCTTTCTAAATTGTCCATAAAAATGTTTGCTAAAATAGGTGATATAGGGCTTCCCATTGGTAAACCTTCATTTTGAATATATATCTTATTGTCAAAAGTGAAATAATTCTGATTAATGCATACATCAAATAAATTAAGTATATATGATATTATTCCTGGATTAATATTTTTATCTTCTAGTAATTTTCTTACAAGTATTAGACATTCTTTAGGAGGAATTTTAGTAAACATGTTAGTTACATCGAACGATTTGAGTTTATAGTTATCTTGTAAGTGGATTGATTTCAACTTTTTGATTAGTTCTATTGAATTTCTAATTGAGTACTGAGATTCATATCCGTAAGTATTGAGTATATTGTTGAGCTTCTTTGCCAATATATTATTAGGAGCATTAACATAAGAGACTACAGGTCTAATTGGTTTCGTTATTTTATGTAATTTAACTGTTCCATATAATTGTGGACAATGAGGATTCTTATGTATGATAGACCTCTTTTCGTAATCATTTAAAAGATAATTTGAATTATTAACAATATCTCTTACATTATTAGAAAACTTCTTTGTTGGGTCTGCTTTAAGAACTTTTACATCGCTGGATTCTATAAAGTTATATACTTTGGAATTGTAATTTTCAGTCGTCAAAATGACAGTAGCGTTCCCCTTATCAGATTTTGTAACTGTTAGGTTATTATTCTCAATCTTCTTTTTTATTGCGTTTGAAACTGAAATGTCATTTTTTGTTTGACGTTTAACTTTTGAAGGTTCAATATTTTTGATTAAATTGGCAATTTTTAATTTCTCATAAAGAAAATTATTTGAATTAGATTTTAAAGCTATTTCTGACTCTGTAGCTATAATTTGTTTAATATTATTCGTAAAGTTAGGTGGTATGCTGTACTTTAAACCTTTATTCAAAAATTCTATTTCACTACTTGTAAAATTAGTGTCTGAAAGGTTTTCAAATCGTGGTGCAAAGTGTGTTGGTATGTAGGTACTTACAGTTTCATGATGTTTTGAGTATTGAATTTTATGTTGTGTGTGTTCAAGATTCTGTAGCTTCTTTTCTTGTTTCTTTTATTTAATATGCTTCATCGTGGTGACATTTTCTCTAATTTTGTCATCCAAACAGTCAAATTCTACTGGATGTAATTGGAATGTGAGTTCTGAATGTACAACTTTTATGTAGTTGTCTAAGGAGTCTCTAACTTTGAACCATTTCTTACATTCTGATTTTATCCAAACTCGTTGAGCACATTTTATAGCTTTTTGTGCTTGTGTTGTTTTAGTGTGACATTTTATATTCACATAATTTGGTATTACTTTTTTTTTTCTAAGGCATTCTTGGTTAAACCAAATGTTTTGTGATGCTTTGTAACGTTTTTGTAGTAACTTCTGGTACAGTCGGGTCAAATCTTCTCTCGAAGATTTTTTAATGAAATTGACTGTCTCGACCCTTACTTCTTGGAATATGCATATTCCACGAAGTAAGGGTCGAGACAGTCAATTTCATCAAATATAGCTTTTAAAATCAAAAATACGGACTGCGGGATAACTTACATTATCAAAACTATTATTTTTTATATTGAGTAGACACGATTACTTACTTTTCAATAATTTATTCCTTTCAAAAACGCGTATGAAACGCTTAAATAATCAAAAATCTACACTCAAATGGGATTTCCTATGGTAACAAGTTTTGTTGGGATACAGTTTCAAATTGTGACGTCACACTAATCTCGCGTATTGGCACAGCATCTGCTTGCTCTCTCTCTGTCTCTCTCTCACTCTTTCTTTTCAAAGCCAGATTGTAAGACCCATGTCGAAAACTTTGACCTAAAAATTTTTAGGGCGGTTCGTAATGACGGCTTAGGGTATGTGCGAAAGTGAATTTTCGCTCATAGCTATAGTTTATTTTAAGATTAACAACGGGATATATTTTATTCAAATTGCAGCGATTTACATGACATAAATCGAGCTGAAGAAAAAAAATTTCAAGTATCGCAAAATAATAACAGTTTATCATAAAATTTTATTTGATTCGATAACTGTTAATATTTTTTTATTTGTGGTCATTGAAAATCAAATGCGCGCGTTAGATAAGTAAATACTTTAACGCAATTTTGCAATGATAGAGGCGAGCGCCGAGATTATAATCTTGCCTCAACGTTCCTCAAAGTTTCTTGGGGCACCACGAGCCGTTACTCAATACTGAGCAACTTTATCAAAAAGTATAACCATTCCCAGAAGTTTAAAAAAAAATCACTTGATAATAGGCGCAGTAAATGAATTAAAAGAAAATTGGAAGCCCGTTTTTGCGTTGTTGGCGGCGGCTCGAGTAGGTGGAAAATGAGTAAGCGCTATAAAATCACGCGCGCGATAAAAAATGATTATATTTCAACGAGTTTTCATCGTATCTTGATGATTTTTTTTTAATTTCGGGTAGCTCAAACAGATATTTTGAATGGAGACATCAAAAATAATTTTCCATTAAGCCGAATACGAAAAATTTTCATTTCAAATATACGCCGATTTTCTTCAATTTTTTTCGGGGGTTTTCCGGCCCGCAAAACTTCTTGCGCTATCACAACGCTCTTAGTTGAGACCCCAAAAACCTGATAAAAAAGTTTCGCGCGCGCACGTTATGAGGTTTTTCAGATGAGTTTTCCGGCACTTTCGATCACTTCTTACGAGAGTTTTCCGGCCTGCAAAACTTCTTGCACTATTACACCGCTCTTATTTGAGGTTTTTCAGCCAATTTTTTCGTCCGGGAAAACCGGCTGGCATTTTCATATCTGACCTGTGCTGACCTTAAGAAGTGGCGTTCGATGATGTATTAAGTTGTTTTTTGTAGCCAGCTCTGGGACTATTAGTTTTCATTAAATTACATTTCCACGATGTTCTTATACAATATGTTCCAAGATGAAAATATCAAGATGAGAATAGTATATTATTTTATACAGAAGAGAAGTATGAATTTTCATGGCACACCTGAATTTACCTGCCAAACGGAGTGAGGCATGTAATAGAAGGTAAACCATGAAAAGTTGCTTCTCGAAATAAAATATGTTATTATTCCTTTGAAGAACACCGCATGTTTTTTATGGAAAATGGGTCCCAGTCGATTAGCTGAAAATCTAGTTTGATGTAGTTTATGATGTTCTGATGAAAGTTCTCCATGGGTAAAATTGGATCTAAAGTAATTGTTTTATTAGCTGCTGTTCAGAACACCTTTAAAGGTTTCCCATATAAGGATTCTGAAGTGTACGTTAGGTAATGGTTGAAACACTTGAAACAGCGACTCTTGCGCGAGAAAAAGTAACCGTGAGTAAACGATAGAATTTTCTTTAATCAGATAGGATTTCTGTTGATTTACCACAATGTTTCATAAAATCTTTATGGTGTTAAATTTTTATTAGTTTTAATATTATTAAATAAAGTATTCTAATAAATTTTCTGTGAACTAGCTGTAATGTATGTGTATCCGAAAAAACTTTATTAATTCAATTTCAAGTATGTTACGTTATGGCAACTACAGATTAATATACCCTCTTTTATTTCTTGCTTTCATTGAATGCATTCAATATTTTCCACTTTCCACACTTCGTATGTAATATGCTTAGACAATTTAATTTTTTTTTAGATTGGATTCCTGGACAAGATATTTTTTTTAATTTTGTACCTGTTTTTTTCAAATTTACTGTACTGTTTATTGATATTGAATAAACTATTTAAATCCTTTATTGCTTTTTTGCTATTTTATTCTAATTGTACAGGGTGAACAACTAAGAACGGCTGTAGGCCATATCTCAGAAAAGAATCATGGTACAACTTTCAAAAAAAATACCTTCAGGTAAGTGATCCTGAAAAATCGTTGGGAAATATTTTGCAGTCTCTAGAATATCCGCTACAGGTGGAACGAACACTCGAAAACATAATACTCCAAAAAAACATACTAAAGGTGACCTAAAAATACAATTTTTCAAAGCTTATTGAGATTAAGAGAAAATTTAATTAAGGAGATTATTTGCCATTATTCTTCAAATATGGGGTGGGGAAGGTTCAAACTTATGAATAAATGTATAACTTTTTCGTTTTTTAACCGATATCAATGATTTTAGCTGCATTTAAAAGAGTTTTTCTGTTTAACAAGATTGATAACAAAATTAGATAATTTTGTATCCACTCCGAAATTTCAAATGAAAACTGAAGTATTTTTTTAATTTTAAAATCTGATATCGTAAATCTTATATCTTGGAATGGAATTAAGATTTAGACTTGCGGTTCTCACTAAATTCCTATTTTTTAACCCCTTCTCAGCAGAATTTAAAAAATACCTCATTACATTTGAAATTTCCGGGAAAAATGGGAAAATTGTCGACTTTTTTACATAGCTTTGACAAAATTGTACAATTTTGTTATTTTTGTTAAGCATATCTTATTAAAGAGGAAAAACTCTTTTAAATGACGCCAAAAACATTGATATCGGTTAAAAACAGAAAAGTGTTATGACATTCGGTTTTTAGGCTGAACCTTCCCCCACCCCTTACTTGAAGAATATGGACAAAACGTCCTTAACTAAATTTTTTCATAATCTCATCAGTATATCAAAAATTGTATTTTTAGGATACCTTTAGTACGTCTTTTTTGGATATAATCACAGTATTATGTTTTTAAGTGTTCATTCCACCCCATAGCAGATATTTTAGGAACCCAAAAATATTTTCCAGCGATTTTTCAGGGTTATTTTCTTGAAGATGTTTTTTTAAAGTTGTACCATGACTATTTTTTGAAATATGGCCAACAGCCGGCGTTCTTAGTTGTTCAACCTGTATTTGCTGATTAGGCACAGAAACATCTATAGGATGTCATCTAAAATGTTTGAGGTATATTATTTAGAGGTTTAAGTAATGTCCTATAATGTCTACACTGTATTGTTTTTGAAATGTTGCATTTATATCATTGGTAAGATGTTATATTTTAGACATTGCATTAACATCGAGAAGATGTTAAAAAGCATTTCAGAATGTAACAGAAATGTTGTTTTTAGTTCGTTATGATGGAGTTTGAGGAAGCTCTAGTAACATCACAGTAATGTAAAAAGGCAGCGCTTTAACATCGCTGAGAAATTAAGTTGAAACAACATCACGAAAGTTATTAGCCACAAGCTGGACATAAGCGGTTGTATACATGTGCATGTGATGAAAATAAAAGGGAAAAAGGAAGAACATTATATCACAATGTGATGTTGAATTAACATAACTGTAATAATTATTTGCATAGTGGGAAGTGTCACAATGACTCGTTTTGTAGTACGAGTGAAGTTTGCGCGAGTCATATGGAGACATATTATTATTAAATTGCTGACAGGACGTTTCCCACATTATTGTATTCATAATTCTTAATCAGCAAACACGTGGAGACATCCTGTTTACAATTATTATAATTTTGTTATCATATATTTTTCTTCTATTCAGCATTATAATACATTTCCTCATTTTTGTAAACTAAAAAAGAAAATAGTCATAATTGTAACATCAACTGTAACTAATCACTAAGTTTAAATAAATCTTTTTAAAAAGTATATTTTTTACTTAATAAATTTAACTCGCGCAATTCACGAGTACTACAGAAAGTCATTGTGACACAAGTTTTACACAATATTTTTTTATAATTCGCATTTATTTAATTTTTTAAATAAAATAGAATTATATATAATCCCTGTTTTTAAACTAGGAGGAGTGGTTTGAATTTAAGTTGGCAATTCTGTAGATTCCTGATTGGTCAGATAACAGATGGTTTTATTCAGCAATTTTGACATATTATGAACGAATAATTGTGAAAATTGTAAACAACCTTTCATTTAAGCAAACAGTGGATGATTATTTGTTCATATGCTTGCGATCTGTTTATATTATATCATGAACAGAATTATTGATGAATAAACGTTAGCGTTCTTTATTTATTAATATTTTTAATATATAATTTATTCAAATTTACCTTTAAGGGGGCGTCCATAAATTACGTGAGGTGTTTTTTTAAATTTTCTGCCCCTCCCTCCCCCCTGGTGAGATGTCGTGAGATTTTATTCAACCCCCTCCCCCATCCCCCAATCTCACGTGAGATTTTTCAAAATGTGGGTTTCTTACGTAAACGCGCTGGATTGTTATTGTAGAAAGAAAAAAAACAAATTTGTTTCGTGCTTTTATTTACGACTAGTTAAGACTAGTAATCAATATTGCTGAGAGTTTAATTATAAGTGTAATAAAAATTTAACAATAGAATACTCAAATCGTAACTACTGTGATTAAAAAAAGAATATCTACTCTAAAAATTCAGTCCATGGAGAATCATGCACGGTCTCAAGAGAGACTATTAGAACCAACATGTCCATATGATTTTCAGTAAAATCATCTGCTCCTTCAACTTCGTTCTGATCTAGCCACTCTAAGCCATTGGCACTTGCACAAAGTAACTCATTAGCTCGTCTTGTGACAATCCGCGAGGTCGCACTTTGCGGAACATACGCGCTTGCTTAGCTGGTGCAATGTGGGCTAATCGCCTGTGCTCTGCAGCTCTTGTGCTAGATGCAAAGTAAATACCGCATGTACTGCAGCATCTTTTCTGTAAATCATCACGTACACTTGGGCAATAGAGATTATAAGGCGTGCTGATGAAGGCATTCAGCGGTTGAATCGGTAGGCAGTGGCGTATTAGAAATGGAGCAAATGACTTTCCGTCATGCTCTTTAAAGTTCGGAATTGTCAAATGTCCATCAACTTGAGTGATAGGGTATGGAGGTGGCAGAAAACGGTCGTGAAGAATCATATGCAGATCACTCCGGGATGGGCTGCAGCACTTCTGGTCATCGCGTTTTACAACCTAAAAAAAATTATTAACAATTTCCCTTTGTAACTCTTAATAATAAAAATTTGTTGATATTCGTGCTCGTTAAAAAATAAAAAAAAAATAAAATAGGCACGCATAAAAATTTGATATAAACCAACTGCCAATGTACCTGGAGTAGATATTGGCTCTCTCTAACGAGCTCAGTATACCATTCTTCGGCTGGCAGGTCTGGAACGCTGGAAGTGTCATTATTCGGGTCTATATATTCAGCGACTACTTCGTATCCGTTAATGCAAACTGCAGACCATATTTCAGCCAAAATTTGAAATTATCCTTTTCTAGACTTTCGTCTAATGTTCTGCCGCTGTAGTCAAGATGTGTCCCAAAAGAATCATGGGGAAGAACAACGCCTGTTAGTTCTCGACTGAGTGGAGCCATGCGTCTCTCTACTCTGTTGAATGCGCTCCTGCCAGGGGCATTAGTCACAATAAATACTGCGTCCAAATCATATTGTTTAAAATGCTTTATGGCGTGTGCGATCACTTTGCGATATCGAGGATTCTCGTCAGGCCCACCGTCACTTGAAATTATAAGAACAGGTTTAACTTTGCTGTCTATATTCTTTATAAATTTGGAAAAAGACTCAATTGTTAAAAGAGTGTCCAAGTTTTGAGCGTGACTAGTTGCAGTTGACGAAGAGTGCTTGCCACTTCGTATTGCTATGTAAGTTGATCCACTGTATGAAACAGCTTCTGGTCGTCCCATCTCATTGGGTTTCACTTCACACAAAGCATACACGCTTGGAATTAATTTGTGCCTCGAAGCAATCACAAAGTCGTGATCTGTTAACGACACTTTATATTCAACGTGCATTAATAATGGCGCCTGCTTGTTTGCCGCTGTCAGGCCGATGGGGACGCGGGCTTTGTCATCTTGAGATAAAAAAGTTACGGAGTCAGGACTAAGTACTGAGGCTATCGTTTCCAGCGACCTTATGGAGGGTACAGAAAAGTATTGGTCTTGGTGTGCCTTATGATGGTCAGCTTCAGGACGACTCAGCTTCACGGGCACAGTCACTACATGGCGCTTAGCTTCTCGTGTATTTGCCCGTCTAGGCAACAGTCGAATATAAGTAGCACTTCGTGAAATATTAAATCCCAGTTCGATTAGTTTATTTGTAAGTTCTGAAAGCATATGGACCGTGCGAACTATCTCACAACGACGTCGCTCTTCAGCAGAAGCACCAAACAGGGCTAAATCACTTATTGTTTTTAGCAATTCAGACTTTTCTTTTTCTAAACGTGGGCGTCCAGGGGCATCACGAGGCGTCAACGACTTAGCTGCATCGGGATTCTTTGAACATAAATCAATTAATTTTTGTTTTTGATTTTTCCTGTGCGTCATAGAGTAACACTCTTTGTTTTTCTTTAAGCTTGGGCTTCTTCTCACAAATGTCAATTTCTCGCCGCAAATTACATGCTTTATCAAATTCAGTGCCGTCAGCTACAAGATATCTTTTGCGCCTTTCCATTAAGTCAAGCTCCGCATGTAGCTTAGTAATATTTTTCTTCATATTATCTTGTGCTGGAGTAGGACGTACGTTGGATGGTGTAGTGTTCGACATAGCTTCATCCTCATCATCGCTGATCACAAGAGGCTGATTTTTCCGTTACGAAGCACCTGTGAAATACAGAAAACTTTTATTTAGAATAGGACAAAATGAAGAAAACGTCACCTATAGAAAGAAAGACGAATACTAACCTGCCGGTTGAGGGCCACCGTCCAAATCTTGATCTCCTGACTGCTGGTCATTAATCTCATCCTGAACCGCAGATTCCGCGTGTTGAATATTATGATCGTTGATCTGAACCTGACCTCCACATTCCATGTTTGGAACACTCTCAGTGCTTGTACCAGCCTGAATCGAAGAACTGTTAGAGATATTAGTGTTAGTCTGAATTCAAAATATCATAATAAAGAAATGAATCCAATAAATTATAAAAAGATAGATTAACACAAAATTAAGAAATATTGAATTATGTGAAAACAGTAATTAAAGGAAATGACCGCGCTAATATTTTGTAGTTATGATTTTAGCATATTTTATGAAGAATTTCACTGTTTCAGTTTTTTTAATGCTATTAAGGAGGTCCTTTTGCCATCAATGTTAAATAAAAAATATTAGATTATGCGTAAAATTAATAAAGTCAGACCTTTAACAACTTTCTCAAATTATGGCATTAATCATTGATTTTAGATGGGGTAAAAAAACCCAAAATAAAGTTTTCGAAATATTCAGGTTTGATTTTTTGCAATAAAATCTATAGGTTGCCGTGGAATTGATAGAGAAATTAAAATTATAAAATCACAGAAAATTTTTGAGTAAAAAATCTGCATGTAAATAGCGTCAGAACATTTGGCAACGTTGCGTAGCGCGCGAGATTCAGACCATTCAATAAATACAAACTAAATTTCAATGCACTTATGTTTTTCATACATATTTATAAATTATTTTATTGTTAACAAATTTTCATATTTCATATTATGAAAAAATACTAGCATTCCTGCCATGAGACATAAAAGAATGTTATAGTTTCATGATATAACATTTTTAATTAATTTATTTATTTGCATTGACTGCAAAAACTTTGACATGGTTGAGGTTTATATTGTACAAATGAAAATGTAAACAACCGAAATATAGCGTTGCCAAATCACGGACAGGTTTATAGCAGCTGATTTAAGAGAGCCAAATTAATTTTTGTATTTAACTATTTTTTTTAATTTTCAAAATTTCAACGATTAATGCCTCTTATACTATTTATTTTTTAATTTTAATAATTTTTATGGGTGCTTTTTATTTTAATTTATCGAATATTGACTACTACAGTTGTTGTGACTCAACTGGAGTGAACGGACTTCCTCAATTGTAACAATAAATTTTATATATAAAAAAATTGTTTTCTTAAAAAAATATATTTAACCTACCTTTTGAAAGAATGCTAAAGTAGACCGAACTTTTCTCTCAGTGGCTTCCCTGAGAAGCCGTTTAATCTCATGTTGAATGTGATGTCTTAACTCTTCTTTCTTCGGGAATTTTTGCTTCGCTGTATTCCATAATTTTATAACATCGTCCTGGCAGGATTTCTTCGTCTTATAGACGTATCTTTTGACGTATGCGTTATAAAAATCTTGACAACTCATTTTAAATTAGTAAGAGCATGGCACTGAGTCGAGTAATACATTTACAACAATAAATAACAATGCAGGTTGGAACCTGCCCGTGTGTCGCTGCCACGCAGCTCGCACGCTCTCGTTCATAGAGTCGCGCGTTCGGCTGACAGTGGCGCGAAAACAAAGGACGGGCTACACTGTACCGTAAATTCAGATTGAATTGAGCTATTTGGTATAAAACAAATATGTTGGTTTGACATTCAGTAAATGTATAACGTCGAAGTATGAATGAAATTATTTTCTTTCGAACGAATTAGTGAATGATCTTAATAGTATAACGATTACGCTTAAGATTAAATCTTGAGCATGTACAATCTGGATTGAATGGGCCAAAATAGTATAATTCTTTTCTGTTTTAATCATTAAAAATATTGCGTGATATTTGCAGAGACCCTCCCTCTCTCCAACGTAAGATTAGATGAGATTTTACTCGACCCCCTCCCCCACTTAAACACCTCACGTAGTTTATGGACGCCCCCTAAGAACATTTAATAAAATAATTTGTTAGCTAGAACAACGCTAGACCTTTTATAATTTGATTCAGGGTTAACGTCAAATGTCAAATAAAAATACATACTACATACAATAACCAACTGTATGATACTAAAAATTACTAAAAAAGTGTTCAGAGACTTCATTCCGACACTGTAAACAATGTTATAATGAAGTCTCTTTTATACGCGAATTATAAAAAGAACGTTTAATAGTATATTGTATACCTAGGTGGTAAAGAGGTATTTTTCAGGCCGAAAGTAGGCACTTTACTGCCGTGGTTTACACATAATTTTTTATTCTACACAATCATTGTGGGTGATATTTTTTGTACAAAAATTTTAGTTCATAATATAAAATTCAATACTGTGAATCATTATTTTTCACAGGGATAATGAAAATTGCATTACGTATAGTACAGTTAAAAAAAGAGATACCTTGCTTGGGTAAATTTTATAACTGAATTTGCTGAAAAAAGGAAGTAAATAGTTGAAGTTGTTGCTTCTTTGTATATTATATTTTCTATTAAAGGAATCATTTCAGCAGTTTTAGTAGATTTAGATTGATTAGGTGTGTTAGTCATAGTAGAAGATGCGGCCATGTCGTTAGAGTTGAACAGTTTTCTAGTGACTTTTATTTCATTATTGAAACAATCTTCAACGTTGCGTGTCGCTACGCTGGTTAACTGACAAGTTCACTACAAATAAACATCAAATATGACAACTCATGATTGAATGAATTTGTAGACGTTGACAACTGATAACAATAATTAATTTTTATATTGATGTTTAGTGGCATTGTTCATTTTAAGCAATTTCCTTTTATTTTATAATTCTCTTGGCGATCATTCCTATAGATAATATACCAGAAATAATTAGAAAGGAGGTTGACAAAATCCGATTAAAGCCAGTAATAGAATACGGTATTCGGCTTCCAGAATCAGTTTCATTCCTAAACGGGAAGGTTTCAACATTCTCAAACAGCAAATTATATTTGATTGATTACCTTTTCATTTATTTCACTGCATAGCTTGTTTGTTTTTTAATACTGTCACTAGTTGTTTATGGTATATTTGTTATGGATAGCATTATATTCACGCTAGAATTCGAGCGGTTAATTTTTTCAAGTTAAAATAATGCATCTGAAACACGCAAGCAATACGTTTAATCCACAGTCACATGCACGGCGGCTGTTAACTCGAAAATCATTGCAATCTCGCATTAAATAAAAAACTATTGAGAGGTGTTGGATCGGTTACTATAGTTTATTCGTCAAGTTTTAAATAAGTTCTGAGGTCAAGTTGTTCAATTATCTTCTACTTCGACTTTTTGTATTTCTTTTATAATTTGATATTACTCTCTGCAATCTTGATTGTTGTACCTTATCATTGGTTAACAAAAGCGAATAACATTATTGATACCGGGTCCACATCAGTAGATATGTACGTAGTTCGTCGGGGTATTTATTGATGTGGAGGGGGTGAAGCACCAACCCGGCACGTCTCCAGGTGGCGGATAGGAGAAGGGCCTCTGAGATGATTTTATATGAGGAGGAGGTCTGCAGGGTAATACCTGGGGGCTCGTTGTGTTTAAAAACTCAACTGGCAGCCCTCGAATACCCTGCCGTGGACCAACTTTACCTGTCCCAGCTATAGTATCCTGGCTAAGAAATTGCACACAGGGTTACGATGCCGGGTGAAATTTCGAGCTTACCTCGAAATCACCTGTTATACCAATGTCTCCTGGCTGTCTGTGGTCAAGTCTCGCGGGCCAGTGGGATGGGGGGGCGTCTTGGATTTAATGCCCGGACCAAGAGGAAACAACCTCAATAAAAACCTGAAGTCAAAGTGGGAAACCAGGCCGCAGAATGCGTGGCTATATAGAAGAATAGTCCTTACTGGTTTCGACCTTGAAGCACCGGGGGGAACTCCATTGTATCGAACCCCTTATCTCTGCATGCGGGGCTTTGCAGCGGTGGATCGTAATGACACTAGATTCTCGTGGGACCATCTATGGACAGAGAATGTAACACTTCCATCGGAAAAGTAGTGGAGAAAACCTCCACCTCTTCATCCGGGCACCTCACAGAGGAAAAAAAGGCCAAACGGCACAAAGGTCGTATGCCGTTCGACCTCGCAGAACTGGGAGAACCGGGCGGCATAAACGACCCACTGAGAAAAGGCCTCGATGGAGCAGGGGTGCGAAAATACCTGCGACTCCTCAATCAACGAATATCCCCTGAAGAGGCCAGGAAGCAGGCTATTCAGCGCCCAACCCCCCCGAAGGAACCACCAACGGGGAAGACAAAGCTTAGAAGAGGCCCGGAGAATATTACTTCTCCGCAACGACCTCTGAACAAGAAACCAAAAACAGCTGCACGGGTAACCGGGCAAGCCACTGGTTACGCAGCAGCTGTCAAAACAGAGAAGGCTTTTAGGGTGGGAATAATGCCCAAGGATTATCCTGGGGTCATCCTGAAAGCAGAGCAGCTCTCCGCACTGGAAGACACTCTGGTGGAAGAGCTGTGCCAGAGCAAAAAGGAGGGAGGAGGTATCCATTTCCGTTGTGGAATGATACTGGTGGACTGTGGATCACAAGAATCGGCAGACTGGCTCATGAGATCAGCGCCGAAATTGAACTCTTGGGAAAGGCCCCAATTGGTGGCTCGAAGTGGAGACGACATCCCAAAGCCGGTCACCATAACGGTGTTCTTCCCAAGAAGCCACGACATGAAATCGGAGAAGATCCTCCAACTTGTCGAGGTTCAGAACTCCAACCTCAGTACTGCGGCTTGGAAGATACTTAACTCTAAAAAAGAGGGACAGGGAACAATCCTCACGATTGGGATCGATCACCATTCTGGGGAGGCTCTAATTGCAGGAGGTTACGCGCTAAACTTCCGTTTTGGGCGTATCCCTGTCTCGGGACAGGGAAAGAAAAAGAACCTCGTGGAGAATCCAAAGGACATGGAGATACCCTCATATCCGGAACCTCTGGAAAAGATGATAAAGCGTAAGCTTGACCTTGGGTCAGCCCGACATCTCCTCCGGCTCTGCTGGGGTGACTGGGGATGCGGAAATCGCCTCTGCATCCCGGGAAACTGAGCGGAACAGCCTGAATGTCGAGAGTCTGACTCGAGATCAAGAAACCTGCTCGAACTCCGAGGAAGGTATTGCCGTGGTGGTCGAGAAGGGTCAGGGAGAGACAATGGAGGGGGGTGAATAGAGGCTGAGTAACTCGGCCTCTTTCATCCATAATAATTCACCTTTACGTTCACGAATGTAGCTCAGATTAACCTGCATCACGCGAAGGGAGCTTCAGCCGTGATTGCAAGGTTGTTCGCTAGACTACAACTGGATATTGTACTGATACAAGAACCATGGATCAACAAAGAAGGCCAAATCTGAGGTTTGGCATGCAAGGATTCTAAATTGATTTATGAACAAAGGCAAGTATATCCGCGTGCCTGTGTAATCATAAGAAATAACATAAAATATATTTGTGTTCCAGAATACGTGCCACGGGACCTTGTTCCAATCATGGTTCACCTCAACATTGGGGGTATCGACCGAGACATCGTCATTGCCTCTGCCTACTTCGCTGGAGATGGGCCGATAACACCGACAGAAGAAGTACAAGAGCTAGTGAGACACTGCAATAGCAGACGGCTGCCAATTATAATTGGTTGTGATGCCAACGCACACAATACCGTGTGGGGAAGCATCAATAATAACGCAAAAGGTAAGTGTTCATTAGAATATCTCGCAGCCCCCACCTTTGTCACGAGAGCAAGAGAAGAGGTCCTGGACGTAACAATTGTTAATGTTGCTTCTAGGAAAAATGTAAAAGATTGGAGGGTGATCACTTTCCGACCGTAGGATCATTGAATTTAGGATAGAGGGAAGTACGACCTCGATTCCTACTATCCGAAATCCTAGAAATGCTGATTAGGTCTCTTTACAAGACCAACCTGAAGGACAATTTGGAACAAGTCGAAGTGAATGGGGTAAATTACCCGCACTACGACCTGGAACAAAGAGTCGAACAGATCAGTGAGGCAATAATGGAAGCTTTTCATTCCAGTTGCCCACTGTCAAAAGCTCGTTCAGAAAAGGACACTCCTTGGTGGAATGAGATCCTGTCAAACCTCAGAAAAAAAGTCCGTCGGCTCTTTAATAGAGCCAAAAGTGACGGTAATTGGCAGAGGTACACTGAGAACCTTAATCAGTACAATAAAGAGATTAGGAAGGCCAAAAGGCTCAATTTTCAAGCCCTTTGCGAAAAGATCACTTCCACTCACACAGCGGCCAGACTACAAAAGGACATGGCAAATGGGGGAACTAACCCACAATGTCGTTGGAAAAGCTAGACGGAGCATACACGGAAGGTGAAGAGGAACGATCGATACTTCTTCTTAGAACCCACTTTCCAGGTAGTGAACTAGCAACAAGCATTGAAATAGCAATGAATTACACCAAAAAATCTTGCAAGGAAGATTGGGACATTGGTAAGAAAATATTTACCAGACAACGGTTGGAATGGGCAATAAGTACCTTTCAACCATATAAATCACCAAGAGTGGATGGAGTATTTCCAGCACTTCTGCAGCAAGGGATAGAGGAGATTTTTCCTCACCTGCTGGAGATCACAAGAAGCAGTCTAGCAGTGGGTCTAATACCTAGAAAATGGAGAAGGGAAAGGGTAACCTTCATACCAAAAATAGGGAAAAAAGATGGGACTGATCCCCGATCTTTTAGACATCTGTCTAACATCGTTCCTACTCAAAACGATGGAGAAAGTAGTGGATAACTACATAAGAACAGAGAGTCTGGAGAATATACCACTTCATAAATGTCAGCATGCCTACAGAGCGGTTCGATCAACTGAGACAGCTCTGTATCAGCTTACCGAAGTCATCCAGAGAACAATGAACAACAAAGGAATCGCAATGTGCGCATTCCTGGATATATCTGGGGCCTTTGACAACACAAATCATGTGTCTGTCAAAGAAGCACTAAAAAGACTAGGAGTAACTGAAACCATTCTAAAATAGATGTATGAGTTGTTGACGACGAGGATAGCTGAGACACAGATGGGGAATCAAACCACCTCAGTTAAAGCCACTCGGGAGACACCTCAAGGGGGAGTGATATCTCCCCTTTTGTGGAGCCTCGCAGTAGAAGAGTTGCTCTTCAGGCTCACGGAGCTTAGCTTCGAATGTATGGGCTATGCTGATGACATAGTTCTAATAGTCAGAGGCAAGTTCGAGAGCACCTTGTGTGATTGATTACAAAAGGGCCTCAGAATCATTGAGCAATGGTGCTTGTCAGTGGGACTAAACATTAACCCAAACAAGACCACAGCAATTCCATTTACTTGGAAAAGAACACTTCCAGCCATGAAACCTATATCTTTAAACGGGGAAATCATAGACTGGAAATCAGAAGATAAATATCTAGGGAAAACCCTAGACAGTAAGCTTCTGTGGAATAAGCATGTTGAAATAACTGCTAATGAGGCAATAAGAGCTTTGATGGCGTGCAGAAATCTAGTTGGTATGAGGTGGGGCTGTAGTCCAAAAATACTGCGATGGATGTACGCCATGATTGTGAGAGCGGCAATTACGTATGGGGCAATAGTTTGGCATACAAAAGCAAGTCAGTACAGCACGAGGAAGGCCCTCGACAAAGTTCAAAGGCTTGCCTTTGTGTGCATCACTGGAGCTATGAGAACGTGTCTAACTAGGACACTTGAGATCATTACAGATCTCACACCTCTATATCTGGTGATAGAAAGATCTGCCCAAGAGGCAATTCTTAGAATATCTGAGGAAGGTTCAGGCAATGAGAGTATTAAAAATCAGGGAGCATGGTCCTCGCTAACAACATACATCTCATCAGCGAATCTTACCAGTGACGAAATGATCAAGAACGTAAGTATCGAAAAGAATTTCACTATGATGCTAAATACGAGGAGAGACGAGAATACACCACCCAAACTCTCAAAGAAAACACCATGCTATACGGATGGTTCAAAAAACACCACTTGAGCTGAAGTATTTGGGCCTGGCACTAGATACTCATTATCGTTAGGCTCCTTCCCGAGCGTATTTCAGGCAGAAATACTTGCGATTGAAAGATGCGTGGAAGTGAAGCTAGAAAGAAACTATCAGAAATGTGACATATCGATCCATTCTGATAGTCAAGCAGCTATCAAAGCATTGAGCTCCCTCGTAATTGACTCAAAGTTGGCATGGGAGTGCCGAAGAAAACTTGATGAATTAGGCAAGAATGATAGGGTCTCTTTAGTCTGGGTTCCTGGCCACTCGGAAATCACAGGAAATTAAGAGGCCAATAAACTTGCCAGCAAAGGAGCACAAACGCCCTTTATTGGCCCGGAGCCTTTCTGTGGTGTAGGAAAATGCTCCTATAAGAAAGAGTTTCGGAAGAAGGAGGAAACCGATAGAGAAGCACTCTGGCGGTGCCTTCCCGGGATGAAACATTCCAAAAAGTTCCTGGGGAACTTTGACACTGCTAGATCCAAAAAATATTTGGACCTCAGTAAAAATAAGCTACATATCCTCACGGGCTTTCTTACAGGACACGGGCGCCTTAGGAAGCACCTAATGAGAATAGGTCTAGCAGAAACTGACGAGTGTAGATTCTGTGGGGAAGAGCATGAAACTCCGGATCACCTAGTTATGGAATGCCTCGCCATTGCAAGCCAACGCAAGAAATGCTTCGGACAAGAAACATGTAAGAGTGAGGATATAACCTCGTTGAAGCCGTTCCAAATACTAGAGTTCATTAGAGCACTGGAACTGGAAGGTGAGCTGTAGTAGTAGCGGAAACAGTTCTGTTAGGGGGGGGCACAATTACCTTAGGTTTCAGTGCAGTGTGACCCCGTTAAAATCTACACCTACATCTACAACATTATTGATATGTACAAAATAAATGAAAGTAAATAATTGGATAAGTATACAAAAAATATTCTCATTTTATCGAATGTAATCAATTCTTTATATTGAAATTTATTTTTAATTCCTAATTAACAATATCATCAAAGGAGGGGTTGGTTATTTCGTGCTAACTCTGTAACGTTTATTATAAACGAAGTTATCAGCATAAGCTCTTTTTTTAAATTTCTTTAATGCGCTATCCTCACTTGTGAAATTCCAATTATTTTTTTTGCAAAACTTGATAGCTTCTTCTTTTGTTGAAAATCTTAATACGAGGTTTGAAAGAGGATCTCCCGAAGAAGAATATCCGATACAAGCATTTTCCCATCTTTCTTTTGTGTTGAATTGAATTTGCCACAAGTGTGTATTGTTAGTACCACTTTGCATACAATTCTTGGCTGGTTTGGATATTCTAGCCACTCGATGTCGTAGATGATCGAACTCCGTCCTTAACAATTCTATAGAGATAGTTTCTGGTACTGAAACAAAACATTTTTTGGCTTATGCATTCAGTGTGATATTAAGGATTAATTTAATATGAGAATATAATAGTACGAGAGCCGACGACCAAAACCATGTATCATAGCAATACGGCCGAAACTGTGTAAAATCTTAAGATAATATGAAATTTACCGTTTCGACCTTTAGTCTGTGGAATCTAGATATTAATTTTATATAAGGAACTGTTTCTAAATAATTCCACAATTGTTTCGATATTACCATCATCATTAGAAAGACAGAAGATACATTTCATTTGATGCACCTCTGATGTTTTATAATTATTTTTGGTTGTACCAAGAAGTGACCAAATTTGTGATTGACTTAATATATTAGTGTTTTAAATGAAACTCACTGTTTCTAGCTAATTCCACAATATAA
The DNA here is from genome assembly GCA_963921935.1 of Galeruca laticollis. Taxonomy (NCBI): domain Eukaryota; kingdom Metazoa; phylum Arthropoda; class Insecta; order Coleoptera; family Chrysomelidae; genus Galeruca; species Galeruca laticollis. The sequence goes on from OY998177.1 coordinate 61,291,045, forward strand.
TAAAAATTGTTGAAAATTCTAGAAAATTGACAATTGTTTCGATAAATCAATATCATCGTCAGACTGACAGAAGTTACATTTCATTTGATGCCTGCCTAATGTTTAGTAGTTATTTTTGGCTAGACCAAAAAGTGACCTAACTTGTGATTGACTTAATATATGTTGATAGAAAAAAGAAGAAGATGTGATATTACAAATAATATTGAAGCTTATATAATATAAGCCCTATGGTGATATCCTGGATATCATTTTTCCAATTAAGATCAGTATAACTGTGCAGTCATATAGAAAACCAGGAAAACTATATATGATGATCTTCACAATTATCACTTAAGAAGACAGTTTATTAGTGAAGAACTCCCTAGATTTAACTGTTCATTGACAACTTCATATTGTGGGTTTCTTAAATATCTCCTAATTTCCAATTCTTCAAGGAAACCCAGTTCTTATCTCTTTTCACAAATATGCAGCACTTCTAGTTCTGTGTTAGGTGTCAATAAATGATTGGTGTCAAAAAGATGTTTTGCGTAGTGGTGATTGGAACAATATGTAATTGTCACATCAGTGTGTGAAGGTTTTCGGTACATTGAATAATCAAGTACATTATTAGCTATTTGAATTTTTAAATCAAGAAAATTGATTGAGCTATTTTCTTCAATTTCTAATGTAAATTTAATTTTTGGGTGTATATTATTGATGTGGTTGAAAAATTCATCTAATTGTCGTTCACTACCCATAAAACAAGCTAATATATCATCTACATATCTATACCAAAATAAAACATTTTTCGAAATATTACTTCAAAGATCTTTCTTTCTAAACTGTCCATAAAAATGTTTGCCAAATCATGTGATATATATATATATATATATATATATATATATATATATATATATATATATATATATATATGTTTGCTAAAATAGATGATATAGGGCTTCCCATTGGTAAACCTTCATTTTGCATATATATCTTATTGTCAAAAGTGAAATAATTCTGATTAATACATACCTCAAATAAATTAAGTATATCTGATATTATTCCTAGATTGATATTTTTATCTTCTAGTAATTTGCTTACAAGTATTCGACATTCTTTAGGAGGAATTTATTGAACATATTAGTAACATCAAACGAAGTAAGTTTATAGTTATTTTGCAAGTTGATTGCTTTCCACTTTTTGATTAGTTCTATTGAATTTCTAATTGAGTACTGAGATGCATATCCGTGACTATTAAGTATATTGTTGAGCCTCTTTGCCAATATATTATTAAGAGCATTAACATAAGAAACTACAGGTCTCATTGGTTTCGTTATTTTATGTAATTTAACGGTTCAATATAATTGTGGATAATGAGTATTCTTATGTATGATAGACCTCTTTTCGTAATCACTTAAAAGATAATTTGAACTATTAACAATATCCCTTACATTATTAGAAAACTTTTTTGTTGGGTCTGCTTTAAGAACTTTTACGTCGCTAGATTCTATAAAGTTATATATTTTTGAATTATAATTTTCAGTTCTACTTTCTTTTTGATTGCATTTAAAACTGTAATGTCATTTTTTGTTTGACGTTTAACTTTTGAAGGTTCAATATTTTTGATTAAATTGGCAATTTTTAATTCCTTATAAAGAAAAATATTTGAATTAGATTTTAAAGCTATTTCTGACTCTGTAGCTATAATTTGTTTAATATTATTCGTAAATTTTGGTGGTATGCTGTACTTTAAACCTTTATTTAAAAATTCTATTCAACTATCTGTAAAATTAGTGTCTGAAAGGTTGTCAAATCGTGGTGCAAAGTGTGTTGGTATGTAGGTACTTACAGTTTCATGATGTTTAGAGTATTGAATTTTATGTTGCGTGTGTTCAAGTTTCCGTAGCTTTTGTTCTTGTTTCTTAAATTTCTTATGCTTCATCGTGCTGACACTTTCTATAATTTTGTCATCTAAACAGTCAAATTCTACTGAATGTAATGGGAACATGAGTTCTGGATGTACAACTTTTATGTAGTTGTCAAAGGTGTCCCTCACTTTGAACCATTTCCTACATTCTCCTTTATCCAAACTCGTTGTTAGAAATAGAAAAAATATTAAAGCTCAGATATTATTAGCCATATGGGAATATCCTGGATTTGTTTTTCCCATTTAAAATCAGTATAATTGCAGTTATATAGAAAACAGGGAAAACTATATTTGCTAAGCCAGTTTAAAAGTGGAAAACTCCCTAGATTTATCTGTTCTTTGACGACTTCATATTGAGGGCCTCTTAAGTGTCTTCTAATTTCTAATTCTTCAAGGAAATCCAGTTCTTGTTTCTTATCACAAATATGTTGAACTTCTAGTTCTGTGTTAGGTGTCAATGAACGTTTGGTGTCAAGTAGTTGTTTTGCGTAGAGGGATTTCTCTGGTTGTTTTAATATGTATGCTCATAAGTGTTCACTCTGTCTGATTTCAAAATTTTGAACGATTTGACCAAAAATATACAGCATTACCTTCTGGACATTTAAGTTAATATATTGTACAATTTTTTAATGGAGATATTGTTGTTATTATTGATGGCAACGTTGTGTTAAATTGTAAACACGTATTTGATTTTTCTCCTGCATCCAACTCAAAATTTGGGCGATACAGAGAAAATTAATTACAGTTTAGTTACATATAGTGAAGTTAGAGTGCTTAACCCAACGTGGAGTGAAAAAAACCGGATTGAAAAACATATAAATAGCTATAAAACAGAGAAATAAGTAAGTGAGTGAGAGTTCAAACGTCAAATCCAAACGAATCGGTAGCCGCTAGGAATAAACCTACTCTCGATTAAAAAGTGGTGTTGCCAGATTTAATAAAATAAGCTAGAAATAACTCAAAAACTGAATATTGATAAAGGGTATACCCCCGACGGGTTGACTGGGGCATACCTTTTTACGCAATCAATAGCAGGCACCAAGATGAGTGCAATAGGGAAAATAGAAAGGATGTTTCAACTGATAGAAGAAAATATGGAGGAAATTAATGGAAAATTAAATATGGTAAGTAGATGACAATAAAAGCAAATGCGAGAAGAAAACTAAAAGAAAAATTGTCATATCAAGAAAAAAGAATAAGCAATTCAGAGAGAGAAATAAGGAAAAAGAATATTGTCATAGAGGGAATAGAAGATGAAGAACAGGAAAGTGACAAGGAAACTAAGGATAAAATATACATAATATTACAAAAGATGGGAGTGAAAATAGCGGTGGAAGAAGACATAAATAAAGTGCGAAGAATGGGTAAATACAACATTGGAAGGAAGAGACCGATAATTGTGAAAATAAACAGAGAAAGCACGAGAACAATGATTTTGCAAAATACCAAAAGCTTGAAGGGTACAGATATATGGATTGATGAGGACTACCCAAAGGAAGTTCAAGAGGAAAGGGGGAGGCTGATAATAAAAATGAAGGAAGCAAGGAGTAAAGGCCTTAAAGCACAATTAAGATACAACAAGTTAATAATTAACAACGAATTGTACAAGGAAAAAGGCACTGACCAAAACGAGGAAGGAAAAAACGAGGAAAGAGATGGTACCAGTGGCCAAAAAGGGCTGTAAATCAAAGATCACCGCAACAAAACAGATTCGAAGAACAAGTGAGAAAAATAACACGACCAAATGCAAAAAACGATTAAATAAAGATGAAATTAAAGAACACGATAACGGAAACGGCTACGGACTTAGAAATGAACAGGAAATTAATAAAGCAGCTGAAATAAACACAAAACAATATGATCAAGGAGACAAAGGACAGGAAAAAATACATAGCTTATCATACACCAAGCAAAGAAAATCATGCAAAACGTCAACACAGAGCGAGGCTGATAATTTAGGCACATCTAATATGAAAATAAGAACATGGAACTTGCAGGGAATTTACGAGGAAGGAGCAATAAGAAATCCAGCAACTGAAATAAAGAGATTCGAGATAGATATCCTAGCGATGCAAGAAACCCATCTAACCGGGAACAACACAATGGAGATACAAGATTACATAATGTTCACAAGTGGAAACCAAAGCCGATGATTTAGCACGGGTTTTTAGTACACGGAAATATAAAGGCATCAGTAATAAATTTCAAAGCCGTAACAGAAAAACTGATACTGTTAAATACAGATAAAAAATGGAAATCAAAATATAACTATAATCAACTTTCACGCTCCAACAGAAAAAAAAGACGATGAAACAAAAGACGAATTCTACGAAGAATTTGAGAGAGTATATGATGAAATTCCCAAAAGTCATCTGAAAATAATTTTAGGAGACGCAAATGCAAAAATAGGTAAAGAATAAATTTACAAAGAAATAATAGGAGGCGAAAGCAAGCACAATATAAGCAATAATAATGGTCTAAGACTAATAAATTTAGCTATAAAAAAAGAAATGAAAATCCTGAGCACACGTTTCAAAAGGAAATATATTCACAAACGAACAGGGACCATACCAGGTACCACACAGGCAAATCAAATAGACCACTTTCTCATTGAGCAACGAAACGCAAACTCAGTTAAAACTATCAAATCAAACAGAGGGGCAGATGTAAACTCCGGCCACATCCTAGTCATTGCTAAAATGAATCTAACCGGATGAAACGTGATACCTATAGAAATACCAACATCAAATTAACATGGAAGAATTACAAAAAAACAAGGTATCCAGGAGATATAGAGCAGACGTAGAAAGGAGCCCGAACAATACAACAGACTCAAACATGGCAAGCATACGAGGATTACCTTTTATGTTTCGGGATTTGTAAACCGTAATGTTGCAATCTGGCTCGTGTCGATTAGTAGAAAGAAATGATCAAAAAATACGATCGCGGTACTTCGAAACACGTCTATGACATCGTGATACGTGATGAGTTGTGGATTTATGCGTATGAGCCAAAAAATAAATAGCAGTCGACTGTATGGGTGCTTCAAGATGAGCCAAATCCAACAAAAGTTGTTCGCGCACGAAGCACTTCCAAGCAAATGGTCGCCTGTTTTTTAGAAAAAACTGGACATGTCGCAACCGTACCACTAGAACAAAGCAGAACAGTCAATTCTGAGTGGTACACAACCATTTGTTTGCCAGTTGTCTTCCAAGAAATCAGGAAAACCAACCGCCGAAGACGGATCACTTTTCACCACAACAATGCGAGCTCTCACACATCGGCTCAAACAACTGCATTTTTGAGCACCCAAAACACCGATTTGATGAGGCATCCACCGTATAGTTCTGACATGGCACCGAATGACTTCTTTTTATTCCCGTACGTAAAAAACAAACTGAGAGGTCAACGTTTTTCGACATCTGAAGCGCTTGCTGCTTTCAGACTGCATGTTTTGGAGATACCTCAATCAGAGTGGCAAAAGTGTTTCGACAATTGGTTCAAACGAATGCAAAAGTGTATAGAGATCTTCATGGGGAATATTTTGAAAAGCAATAAAGTGATTTTCGATGATTAATATTTGTTTTTGTTCTCTGATTCCGAAATATGAAAGGCAACCCTCGTAGTTGAGAAGAAATGGAATAACATAGAGAATGCGATAAAAACATCAACGGAGAAGAACATCAGTAAGAGAAAAACGCAGAAAAGAAAAGAGTGGTTAGATAACCAATGCGATGAAAAAATCTTGAAAAAATACAAACTGAGAGAAAAATATCTACAAACAGGGAAAGATATCGACAGGAAAAAGTATGTAGAACAAAGGAGGGTTGTAAAAAAATGTGCAGAAATAAGAAAAGGCGTCCCCAAGAAAAAAGGTTGCAGAAATGCAAGAAAATTACAAAAAAAAGGAGTTAAACAGTTCTATAAAGACGTAAAAGATATAAAGAAAAAATTCTCGCCAAAAAATATTTACATCAAGGATAAGAAGAGAAATTTAATAGGCGAAAAAAACGAGAAAAATCAAAGGTGAAAACAATACTTCGAACAATTACTGAACAACGAATCTAAACTTTAGCAGGAAGATGAAAAAAGAGAAGAAGAAAAGGAAAACCCCATATGCACCGTCGAGAAACCCACAGAAGCAGAGATAACAGAAATTATTGCAAGTATGAAGAATAATAAATGCCCGGGGTCAAGCAAAATTACTGCAGAGACTATAAAATATGGAGGACAACAACTAATTAAAGAAATAATAGATCTAATCAGGGAAATATGGATAGTGGAAGAAATGCCACTAGAATGGAGAAAAGCACTAATACTATCAATATACAAGAAGGGGGACCCAGCTGATTGTGGTATAGCCTTGCTGGACGTTACATATAAAATACTAGCTACGCTAATAAAAAAAGGGTAGAAGTAGTAGCAGAAAACATTATCGGGAAAAAACAAGGTGGTTTCAGAAAGGGCAGGTCAACAACTGATCAAATCTTTATTTTAAAACAGGTGCTCACAAGTTGCTATGAATACGAAATACTTACCCATATCATATTTATTGATTTTAAAAGCGCATACGACACGGTAATCGACAAAAAAATGGTAAACGCTTTAAAAAGTCTAGAAATACCACCGAAACTTGCTAATCTAATAAACATGACCCTGAAAAATACAAGGTGTGCAATAAGAGTAGGGGGAGGGGAAACAGACAGAGAGACCCATTTCCACCCTACTTTTTAACTTAGTCCTTGAAACAGTCATTAGAAACAGTAGAATAAACAGATATGGAACCTTGATCAGCAGATCCCACCAGGTATTAGCATACGCAGATGATGTATTGTTAACGAGGAGCGAAAAGGAACTCAAGTACATGACAGAACAGTTATTAAACACGGCAGGAAAAAATACTAAGGAGGATATATAGTGGAAAAAAGAGGGATGGGAAAGGAGGACTAACAAAGAAATCTACGAAATATTCCACGAATCTAACATATATGAAATTATACAGTCAAAAAGGTTACAATGATAAGGACACTTAGAAAGAATGGAGGTCTCAAGGACAGTAAAGGGGGTAGAGTGGGCAAGACCAGAGGGGAAAAAAGAGAAGGAGTTGGAGGGAAGCAATAATACAAGATATTAGGGGAAAAAAGATCGCCAACTGGAAAGAAAAAGCCAGGAAAAGGGACGAATGGAAGAAATTAACCATGCCATAGACCTATACGGTCTTTTTCGAGCGATATGTGCGGCTTTCCATTAGTTAACCTTCCTTCTGAATATATACCTCATTTCAAAAGTGAAATAATTCCGATTAATACATACATCAAATACCTGATATTATTTTTGGATTAATATTTTTATTTTCTAATAATTGTCTTACAAGTGTTATACATTCTCTTGGAGGAATTTGAGTGAACATATTGGTAACATGAAATTAAATTTTTAAATTAGACACAGTGAACGAGCATACAGATTAAAGCAACCAGAGAAATTCCACTGCGCACAACATCTACTTGACACCAAGTATTCATTAATACCTAACACAGAACTAGAAGTACTACAATTTGTGATAAGAAACAACAACTGGATATCCTTGAAGAATTAGAAATTAGAAGGCACAATATAAAGTTCTCCACTTTTAAACTGTCTGCTCAGTTATACTGATCTTAAATGGTAAAAAGATATCCAGGATATCCCCATAGCACTTGTTTGAATTTCTTTCAAACATTTTTAATATTTCCGGCAGTTATTACCTTCCGTTTTCTTTTATCAGTCAATCCGCGAAACAAAAGTGAAGAACGTCTGTCTAAGTTTTGAAATTCATATGTCATTGTGCATTATGTATGTGACATTTTTATTTCTTTTAATGTAATTATTTGTTATTTGTGGATTAAAACCCACTGGTTCTTCGAAGACAAGTGTATTGAATATAGTTTTTCAAGAGATTACTTTAGAATTTATTTCCCGACCTATGGATATTATTTCTAATGAATATTTACGTCAATTTGCCTCTATGATTATTTATACACAGAAAATTTGTTCTTTCAAGCTTGATTTTAGAAGAAACCAGAAAAGAAAGAAGGAAAATTACGTTTTCAGTCTTGGGAGGTTTCTTAAAAAATATTAGAGATAGAACGATTAGTTGTTCCAGTTCCGTTCGAAGCGTTTGTTGTGGTTCCAAAGTAACTACCTGACAAAGTTGGAGTTTCTGTCCAATAAAGAAAAAATACTGTGTGTTATGTAGTTCGAGCAGAGTACATTTTCGGATTTCGTTGTAAAAGAAGAGTTTATCGTTCCAGTCTAGTTTAGAAAGAATAGTGTCTGATAAAAAAAGGGCAGTCACGTGAAAATCAGCCATTAAATTAAAAAAATATCGCATCCATTGTAAGGAAAATAAGATCAGATTAACATTTCATTTTGATAAAAAAATTCTAATTTCATATAAATAATTGAATTTCTTTTTAGTGTATGGTATTAATTAATTAATTAATAACTCTGATTCCTACTGATTTAGATTTAGTATTTTTAATAGATACAACTATGGATACATTAATTAAGCAGAGACCCATTGAAAAAGGTAAAATCACTGGAACCGAAAATTGGTTTAATATAAATTCTATGACAGAAAGTAAAATAAATTTTTTGGGAACCAACAACTCAATACAAGATCAAATAGAACGCTTAGATGAAGATCAAAGTTGAGACAGAAAAATAGTAAAAGAAACATATATAATTTTATCGCTATTGCAAGAAAATATGAATTCACTTTCTGCCAAAAATAATTCGAGTTGTACAAACTCAAATTCTCAAAGAATACATGTAAGCAAACCTCAATTAAACGTTCCAGGATTTTCAGGAGATATAACTAATTCATACAATTATTTGAGACTTTGATAGTAAAAGTTTCCTCGTTGACAGATATTGAAAAGTTAATATACTTAAAGCCCTATATTAAAGGGGAACGAACCGTTGCACTTAATATCTAATCTTCAATTATCTAGTAATAATTTCAAGGTAGCTCTAGATTCCTTAAAAAGTAGATATAATCAACTGAATATTATTTATGATTATATTAAAAATTTGTTAGATACTCATTCCTTGAGCAAAATAAATTCCACAATAGTCAGAGAATTTGTCACCTCTATAAAACAAAATATACCGTCCTTAAGTAATTGTACAATGAAGTATGGGACTTTAAAATATTACGATTTGACCCAACTTGCTTCAATAAAATGTTGCTAATAAGGAATATACAGGATGTTAAAAGTTACATTTTAAAATTTCCTTTTTGCAATAACTTCAACGTTTTTGGATATATATATATATATATATATATATATATATATATATATATATATATATATATTGGAAATAGAGGTTTTTGGGCAAGAAAAATCATAATCTGGTACCTACTTCGATGTAATTTGTAGAGGGCGCTACATAGGCCACATTTGTGGCATCAATGTGTCCTAAGTTTTTTTGCTGTTTAAGTTTACGGTATTTTTGTAAAAGAATATTAAAGCCACGTTATTTTAATAGAAAAAAAGTATACCTGTTATTAACCTTAAAACTTAACGGTTTACGATATAATCGCATTTTAGGGATCAGCTGCATGATTATTATTGAAAACATTTAGAAAACAAATTAAAAAAACTAAGCTTAATAACATTATAACGTCAATTGTGTCACTTGAATGTTCGATATGTCCTCCATTCTCTTCGATGCATTTATCTACACGCTCCATAAAAGATCGTCTCATATTAAAAAACATCATTGGATCAAAAAAACCGCTGCTCTATTTATTTCTTCCCAAAGTAATAATTATTCATTTCGGAAACAATTAAAGTAGTAGGCTGACGTCGCGAATGATTTTGATTTTTAGTGGTATAATTTAAAAAAACGGAAAATGCCGACGCATAATAATTATTCTAATACAGATATGAGAGATATGGTTGCTATTTACTGTCAGCAAAATTTTAATGGTCATGCTGCGGAACGAGAATATTTGAGAATATAGCCAAACAGGCAGCAACCTAATCATCAAACATTCAAAAATCTATTTAGGAATTTATGCGAGAGTGGTTCGTTTCGTCCTAAGCGTGATAACTTAGGCCGACCAAGAATAATTACGCCTGATAAAGATGACGAAATAATGGTTCGCGTTGAAGATGATCCTCATGTTAGTACACGGCGTTTATCTGCTGCTTTAGAAATCAGTAAAACTTCTATTTTAAAAAGACTACACCTTGAGAAGTATCACCCATACCATTTTACTCCGGTATAAAATTTATTGCCAGCAGATCTACCGTTAAGATACCAATTTGCAAGTGCTATCCGAAACAGGAAAAATCTTGATCACACCTTCGTCGACTGAATATTATTTACCGACGAAACTACCTTCAACCGCCGTGGTATTTTTAATTTAAGGAACAATCAACTTTGGGGTATTGAAAATTCCCATGATAAACGAGTAAGCCATTTCCAATATGAATTCAAAATAAACGTATGGTGTGGTATCATTGGTAACAATTTCTTAGGACCATACGAGTTACCTCGTAATTTGAATAGTGAGAACTACTTACATTTTTTGCAAAATGATTTCATTAATCCATTGGAAAAATTGCCACTGAATATAAGACAAAATATGTGGTCATGCAAGATGGTGCACCGCCGCATTATACGAGAGCAGTCAAAACATATTTAAATAACCATTTTCCTGAACGCTGGATTGGTCATGGTAGACATTTTCCTTGGCCAGCACGTAGTCCAGACTTGAATTCTCTCGATTTCGGTGTATGGGGTGCAATGAAACAACTTGTTTATAAGGAACCCATAAATACCAGCGACAAACTTTGGGAAGAAATAAATAGAGCAGCGAGTTTTTTTGATCCAATGATGTTGTTTAATATGAGACGATCTTTTATGGTACGTCTAGATAAATGCATAGACGAGAATGTATATTTACAGATATTTATTAATTTGTTTACTAAATGTTTTCAATAATAATCATGCAGCTAATCCCTAAAATGCGATTATATCGTAAACCGTTAAGTTTTAAGGTTAATAACAAGTATACTTTTTTTCTATTAAAATAACGTGACTTTAATATTCTTTTACAAAAATACCGCTAACTTAAACAGCAAAAAAATTTAGGGCACATTGATGCCACAAATGCGGCCTATGTAGCGCCCTCTACAAATTACATCGAAGTAGGTACCAGATTATGATTTTTCGTGACCAAAAACCTCTATTTCCAAATTTTTATGTATACATATCCAATAACGTTAAAATTATTGCAAAAAAGATACTTTAAAATTTAACCTTCAACATCCTGTATATTCCTTATTAGCAAATTCTTAGCAAGTTGGTTTAAATCGTAATATTTTAAAGTCGGAAATCTATTATACTTCTATGTACAATTACTTAAAGACCACCCTGTAGATGCCTTAGAAATTTGCAAGTAAATGTTGAGGATTGAGATTTGTTAGCAGTATTCATTTTCTCTCAAAAAATAGATAAGTATACAAAAAAGGCCTTTGACTTCCAAATTTCTCCAACGTTAACTCAATTTCTTCAATTTCTAGAATATAGGTGTTCAATTCTCGAAAGACAAGTAGATAATTCCTGATTTAAATCGTACTCAGAAAAGAGGTCTAGGACAGAAAACCTCTCATTTTGTTCATATTTCACAAAAAACAAGACCAGATGTTCAAGTGGGTAATGAAAATAGAGTGAATTCACAAGTCGTTATATCTATTTTGCAATCAAAAAAATCATAGAATTTATAATTGTTTGAAATTCAGTGGCATTTCCCATAATGAAAATCTGAAATTCATAAAAAATAGCAAGTTATGTATAAATTGTCTAGACTACAACTATTATGTAAGCGATAGCTCCTCTATTGGATGTTCAAAATGCCAAAACTATCATCATACTTTGTTATGTAAACAAACTTCTTCAAATAATAGAAATTTCAATTCCAGGTATTCACCCAACTCTGAAAGGGTTCATAACAGGCTATTTCTTATTCACGTCCAGAGCAAATTGACAGAAAATTATAAATATATCTGTGTTGTGTTGCCTAAATATTAATATAAATTGCTATGTAACATCCTTTATAATGATGTTGAATGATGCTAATGGTTGACTCAATATTTTCATACAATTTTTTTATTGCTGTGCCATCTGTCTACCATCAAAATTGAGTAGGGCCGTTATGTGGTAATTCTCAGAGAACACTGCTGCACGGTGTTATAGCATGAGAAATGCGTATCTCACGGATGGTGAGGTTGAAGATATATTTTATTTTGATAATTTTATACTCTATGTTTAATGAATTATTTGAATATGATAAATGATGTATGAATCGTTGTATTGAAGGGTGGTAAAGGTGAGGATTATTGGAATACATTGTATAAATGCTTCTAACATAAGAGAGTTCCCTAATATGTAAAGGCGAATTTACATGGGGATAGTAGCTAAAGCAAGTAACTAAAGCCAGTTACCAAATTTAGCTACTTGCATTGTGTAAACGTCTGATTTAGTACTGAAGCCAGTCACCAATTTAGTGAAAACTTTAGTCAAGTAGATAGAAAGCGATTCTATTTACGGGAACAAGTAGGTACCCCCACTACGTGATTTGTTTACTACAATTTGCACTAAACACGTCTAGACAGGTCTTTTTAGTATAGTAATAGTAGTTTAGATGTGTATGGTGTTATTTTATTTAAAAACGAGAAAAATGGCTGTACCTCGCTGGAACGAAGATACCACCTTGAAATTTGTTTAGGAGTACCGCTTGAACGAATGTCTATGGAACACAAAAAGTGCTGTGTATAAAAACAGATATCCTCGCGAAGCAGCTCTTGAACAAATTGGAGAAATAGTGGGAATAAAGGAATTTGGAGTGGCTCAAATAAAAAATAAAATAAAGGCACTTCGATCAACATATTCACAGGAATTAAAAAAAAAATCAGAGATTCCAAAAAATCGGGTGCTGAGACAGACAGCGTGTATGTGCCGCATGTAGAGTGGTTTTGAGGAATGCACGCATTTTTGCATTGTTGGCATAATAAAAGACCTACACAGGATAATTTAACGGTAAGTTTCTTTTACATTTTAAGTTGTGGTTGTCATACTTATAAAGTTAATTAATATATCATTTGGTCCTGCCCCGGTACGGCTCCTTCTCTCAAAAATACTGACAAGGGTTGTCTCTGCGTTGTCTTGCGCACCTTGAACTAAGATTACTTGCAGTTCTAGATATGGACCGAGGAACATTTTTAATTTCATTTCTCCAGGATCCTGGCACAACAGTTCCAATATCAATATTTTCTTCATCAACAGATCCTCTTGGCATATAGTGATTTGTAGAAGTTGATCTCAACCAGTTATGTACTGTACAGCTTGTTCTAATAATTTTGTCAATTGTAGATGGTAAACAAGCGATGAGCTTTTCAAAAACACGAAATCTGCTCAGAAGAATTCCGAATGCATTTTCAACTATACGACGCGCTCCGGACAATCGATAATTACAAATCTTTTGTTCTTTGGATAGTGACGTTCGTGAATAGGGTTTTAACAGATACGTCTTCAGGAGAAAAGCATCATCGCCACTAGGTAGCCGTCAGGTGAAAGTAGGCCATTTTCTAAGGCTCCAAATAATGATGAATGTTGAAAGACCCCGCCATCCGATTGTCTGCCACTACATCCGACATTTATGTAGAAAAAGCAATAGTTGTCATGCAAAACAGCTAACAAAATAATACTGTCAGCACCTTTATAATTAAAATAGTAACTAACACAACTTGCGGGTGCTCGGATGCCGAAATGCTTGCCACAAAGTTCTCCGTAATAGTTGGGGAAATTCTTTGCCGAAAACCCATTTAATTTTTTTCCATTCTGTATGATTCGCAGGCACCTATAAAATCCAAATAGGTACAATTATAGTCACTATAGTGAAATACAACAAAGCATACAGTGTGAAAATATGTTATGGAATATAATAGTTTTTGACATATTTTAGAAAATTATAATCGAAGTATCATTTAGACTAAAATTGACGTTTTAAAACATTTTTTATAATTTTCTGAAATATGGTCAAAATAATTGAGGAAAAACATTATGTGGATACCATCGGCCAACTCTCTGTTTCACTTTTCCAGAAATAAACTTCAACAACAGAAAATGATGGATCCGATTCAAGTGATCACGAGACGCCCATACCCGAAAATGACCAGTCACCACCAAGACAATCAACTAATGACCTTGCAACAGCGGTAACTCCTATATTTCAGGACCCTCCACCATCAAAAAGAAACAAATCTAATATACAACAGGTTGCAGCAGCCCTAAAGGATCTGAAACAAATTAGGAGCCAAGTTACACAAGAACCTATCAAAAACGAATTTAAAATTTTTGGAAAAAGTGTTGCAGTACAATCACAAGAATTAACAACAGTTAATGCATTAGTAGCACAGGAAGAAATACAATCTCTTTTAACGCAAGTGAATTACAAATCGTTTCTGTTACAGCATCAGCCTAAAATTCAAGAATTTCAGGATTATGTTTCAACGACTTCGCAGTCACCTTTGTCCCCTCCCACATCATGCAGCAACACGTCATACCATCAAGTTACAATAAAAAGCAAATATTGGATACTCATCAGATTAAATGTCTCGACCCTTACTTCGTGGAATATGCTCATATTAGTGTTTTTAAATGAAACTCACGATCTCTAGTTAATTCCACAATATAATAAAAGTTATTGAAAATTCTAAAAAAATTACAATTGTTTCGATGATATTGATTTATCGAAACAATTGTCAATTTTTTAGAATTTTCAATAACTTTTATTATATTGTGTAATTAACTAGAGACCGTGAGTTTCATTTAAAAACACTCACCAGATATTTTGTCCCAAGCTTTGTCAGATTTGTATAATGAGTAGTCGGCTATGTATCCATATAACTACATTTATAAGAATAAAGCAAGCAAATAATTCAAATATTTTTCTTACCTTGATATATTCCTGTAGAGCCACATAAATGCCATCACATACTTCGGGAATAAACTTTGATATTGCTGGTCTGGACACGCGAAATTGTCTTTGTAAAGTTCTAAAGCTATTTCCTGATGCTATTCTTGCCAGAATAGCCTCCCTCATAAGGGAGTCAGACTTCATTATAGAAGGACCAACCTTATGTAGCAGTATGTCAAATTGCTGCTTAGACATTCTCATGCAGTTTCTATATTCCTCGAGGTCTTCATTAGCCAGTTCCTTTAGCAGCATACAAGAAAACACATGAGTATTTCTACGAGCTAACCTTTTTGTTATCCATGTACGCTTCTTTTTCTTTTGTTCACGTTCTATTACTTTACTAATTTCCTCGCATCATAAAACTATACACTCTTTTACGACTGATCTAAAACGTTTTCGTTCAATGTACGCCATTTTCATTCTGTGACTAAACAGAGCGAACTAAAATGTCGCGTAGACAACTACTAAAAGGTAAGTAACTAAATGTTAGTAAAAATTGAATAGATGAGGCTTTTACTTGATGAAGATCCATACTGAACGATGAAAATGAAACAATTTAATTTGTTTAATACTTCATTTATTTGGACCAATGTTCAATTTAAACTGGTTGACGCGTTTTACTAACACAGTAGCTTTCTCAAAATGTTTCGTTTTATTTTCATCGCTTAAATTTTAGTAACTGGCTGTAGTTGCTTGCTTTAGCTACTATCCTCATGTAAATTCGCCTTAACTTTGTTTTTTAAAACACTCATCAGTGGAGAGAAGGGGGAGAAATAGATGTCGAATTAGGAACTAAGGAACCAAAAATAGCGAGTCAAAATAAACAGGAAATGATGGTAATTATATCGACATCGACCGCAGTACGATGTGCTATTTTTTCGTGTACGCGCAAAGAGTTATCATTTCTTAGTGATTGTAAAATATGTCACAAATACCAAAGATAGTTAAACTAACAAATAAAATACCTGAAATTTTTATGTTAGAATCAATTACACCTTCGCTGTCCTCTAAACTTTTAGGAACAAGGTCTTCCTTAACATTTTGTGGTTTTGAATCGTGTTTCATTGTATTGAAGATTATGTTCGGCGGTTTGCTGTAGTAGTAGTTTAGATAAGGTTTAAAAATAACATCAGATAATTTGCTGACTACTAAAGACATTGTTTTGAAGACGTTGCAAACCTATCTGACGGAGTACACCGTATTCTCAATTATACTGACAATTTAATTCTATGAAAGCGTCACTTTGACTTGAGAGATGTCCAACCAATATCACTGTCTACGGAATAACTTTCTTCTTTTTTTGCTCAATTGGTGGAGTTTGAGTTTGTAAACCACCTTGTTTGTTCACCTTATTCTGTGTTATTCCTCTCATATTAACATATGCGTGTTCATCGAGGAACAAAATAATATGAAAACTATATTCATATGTTAGTCGATGTTCTTTCAAATGGAAGTGCAGGTGCAGTCATGTTGTCAGATAATAACGTAAAAATATTATAATATAAACATATAGGTCTTGAGCGCGTAAACTGTTTGAAAATTTCAAGAGATGCTGAATTGTTTTCTAGCTCAGCAGATTTATTCACTGATCAAGCATTTAATTGGTATCTAAACAATAGACATAAATTTCAAAATTGGTATCAATTCGTGATCAAATTAAAATCAGATTTCTTACCTTATAACTATCAAGATGATTTACTTGAGGGAATGAAAGCTAGAAAATAAGGTCAACATGAAAGGGTTACCTTATATATTAACTCCATGTGTGGTTTGTTCAATCGCCTTGATGATAAACCAAGCGAAAGTTCTATGATTCGTATTATTCGTAAAAATCTCTTACCTTATTACGCACAACCATTAGCCTTGTTAGATATCGATACTGTTGATATTTTGACTCAAAAATGTAAGAGACTTGAAGAAACCCTAACTTGAGATCAACAATCTACGTCAAAACGTAAGAACAATCAATATTTACTTGAACCAGATTTAAGTGTTCCTAGTATATCTTTTGGAGACGATTCTTGTTCCAAATAATTTCGTAAGAATGTGACTGTTGTATCGTCGACAGTAACATGTTTGAATTGTAGGAAATCCGGACATATCTATAATACCTGTCGCATTCCTAGAAGAGTGTTTTCTTTTGGTTGTGGACAGTCTGGTACCGTTAAAGCTAAATGTTCACAGTGTTCAAAAAACGAGTCAAGCGGTGGTATAGCTTCCCACTTTACCACAGTTGCTCAGAAACCGTTAACGTCGGAAAAAACCAACAATACCAAAGCAAAATCTCAGAAGAAATATGAACAAACCAGATATTAACGTCAATTCAAACAAATTCTATAAATTCGATTTCTGTCGCGTTAGGAATTTCAAACTCAGAAAATTCTTTCAGCCATATTGATGTTTTAAAAAATGTGCCTCATCGAGGTCAAGCTGACTGGAATTCATGGCTTATGTTTGTAAAATGATTTTACAAAGAAAACTTATCTCAAACAAAACCGAAACCTTTTGAAAGTGTAGGATCAGTTTTATATAACAAAAAGGATGATAATAGACTATATGTTGATATTGTAATTTTTGATAAAACAATTTCTTGTCTTGTTGACAGTGGTTCAAATATTTCATTGATTGGCTCAAATGCATTGGATTTTATCCATAATTTATCGATAACTATCTTCACTGATGATAATTTGAAAATATCGACTGACGATGGTAAGTTACAGAATATTATCGGTTATATTGAAACCTACATCACCACAGTCAAAATATATAGGGCTATGAAATTGTATCTAATACCTGAAATTATTCATGGCATGGATTTTTTCAAAACATTTGATGTTAAAATTAATCTCACATTGTCAATTCTCTCTCGTTAGCAGTAGTTAATACAATCCAGGATGTTTCTCACTTGTCTTCGGAGCAGAGACATAGATTAGATTGAGTTATTGAAACTTTCAAAACTATTAGTCCTTCCAACAGAATTGGTAGAACCTCGTACGCCGAACGTTTTATTGATACAGGAGATTCTCTTCCCTTTAAGCAGCCTCAATATTCTCTACCTAAGCTATGCAAGCATATCTAGAACAGTAAGTACATAAGTTACTTGAACTGGGAGTGATTCAGAAAAGTAAAACTTCCTATTGTTGTCCTATTTGGTTGGTTCAAAAGAGTGACGATAAATATCGAGTTTGTTTTGATGGGCGTAAACTTAATAGTGTCACAGTAGATACAGATGCATATCCCTTACCTTCAATCGAAGTTATCCTGAATCCCCTTCGAGACACTCGTTATATATTTAGTATTGATTCAAAGCAAGCTTTCTATCAAATTCCTTTGGAGAAGTCGTCTCGAGAAAAAACTGCATTTGCTGTGAAAGATAAAGGTTTATTTGAATATGTAACTACTCCCTTTGGTTTAGTCTCAGCCCCTGCTAGCATGTGTCGCTTAATAGACTTAGGTATCGGTCCTTCTTCGGAGCCGTATTGTTTTTACTATTTGGATGATATCATAATTTGTACTAATGATCTAGAGAAATGTCAATTTTGTCGTCCTTCCCTTAAGTATTTGGGTTATGTTGTGGATGAAAATGGTCTTCGTACCGATCCTGAAAAGGTTTCTGCTATTTGTGATTACCCAGTTCCAAAAACTACCACTCAAGTGCGTAGATTTTTAGGGATGGTTTCTTATTATCAACGCTCCCTGAAAGAGCTTTCTTCTTTATCTGCTCCAATTTCCGATCTTATACATGACCGAAAAAAACATCAATCTATCATCTGGACACCACAGGCAAATCAGGCTTTTGAAAAGGTGAAAACAATCTTAACTACCGCACCTATCTTAAGTAGTCCCGACGTTACCAAACCCTTTTTTCTTATGACGGACTCTAGTGATGTTGGCGTAGCAAGTGGTACTTTCCAGTTGCAAGACGGACTAGAACATCCCATAGCTTACATGAGTAAAAAACTCACTAAAGGGCAGAAAAAGTTTAGTATTACAGAGAAGGTGCTTTTAGCAGTTTTGTTAGGAATTGATCATTTTCGATACTATCTGGTAGGTCGTCATTACCGACCATTCAGTGGCATTTCCCATAATGAAAATCTGAAATTCATAAAAAATAGCAAGTTATGTATAAATTGTCTAGACTACAACTATTATGTAAGCGATAGCTCCTCTATTGGATGTTCAAAATGCCAAAACTATCATCATACTTTGTTATGTAAACAAACTTCTTCAAATAATAGAAATTTCAATTCCAGGTATTCACCCAACTCTGAAAGGGTTCATAACAGGCTATTTCTTATTCACGTCCAGAGCAAATTGACAGAAAATTATAAATATATCTGTGTTGTGTTGCCTAAATATTAATATAAATTGCTATGTAACATCCTTTATAATGATGTTGAATGATGCTAATGGTTGACTCAATATTTTCATACAATTTTTTTATTGCTGTGCCATCTGTCTACCATCAAAATTGAGTAGGGCCGTTATGTGGTAATTCTCAGAGAACACTGCTGCACGGTGTTATAGCATGAGAAATGCGTATCTCACGGATGGTGAGGTTGAAGATATATTTTATTTTGATAATTTTATACTCTATGTTTAATGAATTATTTGAATATGATAAATGATGTATGAATCGTTGTATTGAAGGGTGGTAAAGGTGAGGATTATTGGAATACATTGTATAAATGCTTCTAACATAAGAGAGTTCCCTAATATGTAAAGGCGAATTTACATGGGGATAGTAGCTAAAGCAAGTAACTAAAGCCAGTTACCAAATTTAGCTACTTGCATTGTGTAAACGTCTGATTTAGTACTGAAGCCAGTCACCAATTTAGTGAAAACTTTAGTCAAGTAGATAGAAAGCGATTCTATTTACGGGAACAAGTAGGTACCCCCACTACGTGATTTGTTTACTACAATTTGCACTAAACACGTCTAGACAGGTCTTTTTAGTATAGTAATAGTAGTTTAGATGTGTATGGTGTTATTTTATTTAAAAACGAGAAAAATGGCTGTACCTCGCTGGAACGAAGATACCACCTTGAAATTTGTTTAGGAGTACCGCTTGAACGAATGTCTATGGAACACAAAAAGTGCTGTGTATAAAAACAGATATCCTCGCGAAGCAGCTCTTGAACAAATTGGAGAAATAGTGGGAATAAAGGAATTTGGAGTGGCTCAAATAAAAAATAAAATAAAGGCACTTCGATCAACATATTCACAGGAATTAAAAAAAAAATCAGAGATTCCAAAAAATCGGGTGCTGAGACAGACAGCGTGTATGTGCCGCATGTAGAGTGGTTTTGAGGAATGCACGCATTTTTGCATTGTTGGCATAATAAAAGACCTACACAGGATAATTTAACGGTAAGTTTCTTTTACATTTTAAGTTGTGGTTGTCATACTTATAAAGTTAATTAATATATCATTTGGTCCTGCCCCGGTACGGCTCCTTCTCTCAAAAATACTGACAAGGGTTGTCTCTGCGTTGTCTTGCGCACCTTGAACTAAGATTACTTGCAGTTCTAGATATGGACCGAGGAACATTTTTAATTTCATTTCTCCAGGATCCTGGCACAACAGTTCCAATATCAATATTTTCTTCATCAACAGATCCTCTTGGCATATAGTGATTTGTAGAAGTTGATCTCAACCAGTTATGTACTGTACAGCTTGTTCTAATAATTTTGTCAATTGTAGATGGTAAACAAGCGATGAGCTTTTCAAAAACACGAAATCTGCTCAGAAGAATTCCGAATGCATTTTCAACTATACGACGCGCTCCGGACAATCGATAATTACAAATCTTTTGTTCTTTGGATAGTGACGTTCGTGAATAGGGTTTTAACAGATACGTCTTCAGGAGAAAAGCATCATCGCCACTAGGTAGCCGTCAGGTGAAAGTAGGCCATTTTCTAAGGCTCCAAATAATGATGAATGTTGAAAGACCCCGCCATCCGATTGTCTGCCACTACATCCGACATTTATGTAGAAAAAGCAATAGTTGTCATGCAAAACAGCTAACAAAATAATACTGTCAGCACCTTTATAATTAAAATAGTAACTAACACAACTTGCGGGTGCTCGGATGCCGAAATGCTTGCCACAAAGTTCTCCGTAATAGTTGGGGAAATTCTTTGCCGAAAACCCATTTAATTTTTTTCCATTCTGTATGATTCGCAGGCACCTATAAAATCCAAATAGGTACAATTATAGTCACTATAGTGAAATACAACAAAGCATACAGTGTGAAAATATGTTATGGAATATAATAGTTTTTGACATATTTTAGAAAATTATAATCGAAGTATCATTTAGACTAAAATTGACGTTTTAAAACATTTTTTATAATTTTCTGAAATATGGTCAAAATAATTGAGGAAAAACATTATGTGGATACCATCGGCCAACTCTCTGTTTCACTTTTCCAGAAATAAACTTCAACAACAGAAAATGATGGATCCGATTCAAGTGATCACGAGACGCCCATACCCGAAAATGACCAGTCACCACCAAGACAATCAACTAATGACCTTGCAACAGCGGTAACTCCTATATTTCAGGACCCTCCACCATCAAAAAGAAACAAATCTAATATACAACAGGTTGCAGCAGCCCTAAAGGATCTGAAACAAATTAGGAGCCAAGTTACACAAGAACCTATCAAAAACGAATTTAAAATTTTTGGAAAAAGTGTTGCAGTACAATCACAAGAATTAACAACAGTTAATGCATTAGTAGCACAGGAAGAAATACAATCTCTTTTAACGCAAGTGAATTACAAATCGTTTCTGTTACAGCATCAGCCTAAAATTCAAGAATTTCAGGATTATGTTTCAACGACTTCGCAGTCACCTTTGTCCCCTCCCACATCATGCAGCAACACGTCATACCATCAAGTTACAATAAAAAGCAAATATTGGATACTCATCAGATTAAATGTCTCGACCCTTACTTCGTGGAATATGCTCATATTAGTGTTTTTAAATGAAACTCACGATCTCTAGTTAATTCCACAATATAATAAAAGTTATTGAAAATTCTAAAAAAATTACAATTGTTTCGATGATATTGATTTATCGAAACAATTGTCAATTTTTTAGAATTTTCAATAACTTTTATTATATTGTGTAATTAACTAGAGACCGTGAGTTTCATTTAAAAACACTCACCAGATATTTTGTCCCAAGCTTTGTCAGATTTGTATAATGAGTAGTCGGCTATGTATCCATATAACTACATTTATAAGAATAAAGCAAGCAAATAATTCAAATATTTTTCTTACCTTGATATATTCCTGTAGAGCCACATAAATGCCATCACATACTTCGGGAATAAACTTTGATATTGCTGGTCTGGACACGCGAAATTGTCTTTGTAAAGTTCTAAAGCTATTTCCTGATGCTATTCTTGCCAGAATAGCCTCCCTCATAAGGGAGTCAGACTTCATTATAGAAGGACCAACCTTATGTAGCAGTATGTCAAATTGCTGCTTAGACATTCTCATGCAGTTTCTATATTCCTCGAGGTCTTCATTAGCCAGTTCCTTTAGCAGCATACAAGAAAACACATGAGTATTTCTACGAGCTAACCTTTTTGTTATCCATGTACGCTTCTTTTTCTTTTGTTCACGTTCTATTACTTTACTAATTTCCTCGCATCATAAAACTATACACTCTTTTACGACTGATCTAAAACGTTTTCGTTCAATGTACGCCATTTTCATTCTGTGACTAAACAGAGCGAACTAAAATGTCGCGTAGACAACTACTAAAAGGTAAGTAACTAAATGTTAGTAAAAATTGAATAGATGAGGCTTTTACTTGATGAAGATCCATACTGAACGATGAAAATGAAACAATTTAATTTGTTTAATACTTCATTTATTTGGACCAATGTTCAATTTAAACTGGTTGACGCGTTTTACTAACACAGTAGCTTTCTCAAAATGTTTCGTTTTATTTTCATCGCTTAAATTTTAGTAACTGGCTGTAGTTGCTTGCTTTAGCTACTATCCTCATGTAAATTCGCCTTAACTTTGTTTTTTAAAACACTCATCAGTGGAGAGAAGGGGGAGAAATAGATGTCGAATTAGGAACTAAGGAACCAAAAATAGCGAGTCAAAATAAACAGGAAATGATGGTAATTATATCGACATCGACCGCAGTACGATGTGCTATTTTTTCGTGTACGCGCAAAGAGTTATCATTTCTTAGTGATTGTAAAATATGTCACAAATACCAAAGATAGCTAAACTAACAAATAAAATACCTGAAATTTTTATGTTAGAATCAATTACACCTTCGCTGTCCTCTAAACTTTTAGGAACAAGGTCTTCCTTAACATTTTGTGGTTTTGAATCGTGTTTCATTGTATTGAAGATTATGTTCGGCGGTTTGCTGTAGTAGTAGTTTAGATAAGGTTTAAAAATAACATCAGATAATTTGCTGACTACTAAAGACATTGTTTTGAAGACGTTGCAAACCTATCTGACGGAGTACACCGTATTCTCAATTATACTGACAATTTAATTCTATGAAAGCGTCACTTTGACTTGAGAGATGTCCAACCAATATCACTGTCTACGGAATAACTTTCTTCTTTTTTTGCTCAATTGGTGGAGTTTGAGTTTGTAAACCACCTTGTTTGTTCACCTTATTCTGTGTTATTCCTCTCATATTAACATATGCGTGTTCATCGAGGAACAAAATAATATGAAAACTATATTCATATGTTAGTCGATGTTCTTTCAAATGGAAGTGCAGGTGCAGTCATGTTGTCAGATAATAACGTAAAAATATTATAATATAAACATATAGGTCTTGAGCGCGTAAACTGTTTGAAAATTTCAAGAGATGCTGAATTGTTTTCTAGCTCAGCAGATTTATTCACTAATCAAGCATTTAATTGGTATCTAAACAATAGACATAAATTTCAAAATTGGTATCAATTCGTGATCAAATTAAAATCAGATTTCTTACCTTATAACTATCAAGATGATTTACTTGAGGGAATGAAAGCTAGAAAATAAGGTCAACATGAAAGGGTTACCTTATATATTAACTCCATGTGTGGTTTGTTCAATCGCCTTGATGATAAACCAAGCGAAAGTTCTATGATTCGTATTATTCGTAAAAATCTCTTACCTTATTACGCACAACCATTAGCCTTGTTAGATATCGATACTGTTGATATTTTGACTCAAAAATGTAAGAGACTTGAAGAAACCCTAACTTGAGATCAACAATCTACGTCAAAACGTAAGAACAATCAATATTTACTTGAACCAGATTTAAGTGTTCCTAGTATATCTTTTGGAGACGATTCTTGTTCCAAATAATTTCGTAAGAATGTGACTGTTGTATCGTCGACAGTAACATGTTTGAATTGTAGGAAATCCGGACATATCTATAATACCTGTCGCATTCCTAGAAGAGTGTTTTCTTTTGGTTGTGGACAGTCTGGTACCGTTAAAGCTAAATGTTCACAGTGTTCAAAAAACGAGTCAAGCGGTGGTATAGCTTCCCACTTTACCACAGTTGCTCAGAAACCGTTAACGTCGGAAAAAACCAACAATACCAAAGCAAAATCTCAGAAGAAATATGAACAAACCAGATATTAACGTCAATTCAAACAAATTCTATAAATTCGATTTCTGTCGCGTTAGGAATTTCAAACTCAGAGAATTCTTTCAGCCATATTGATGTTTTAAAAAATGTGCCTCATCGAGGTCAAGCTGACTGGAATTCATGGCTTATGTTTGTAAAATGATTTTACAAAGAAAACTTATCTCAAACAAAACCGAAACCTTTTGAAAGTGTAGGATCAGTTTTATATAACAAAAAGGATGATAATAGACTATATGTTGATATTGTAATTTTTGATAAAACAATTTCTTGTCTTGTTGACAGTGGTTCAAATATTTCATTGATTGGCTCAAATGCATTGGATTTTATCCATAATTTATCGATAACTATCTTCACTGATGATAATTTGAAAATATCGACTGACGATGGTAAGTTACAGAATATTATCGGTTATATTGAAACCTACATCACCACAGTCAAAATATATAGGGCTATGAAATTGTATCTAATACCTGAAATTATTCATGGCATGGATTTTTTCAAAACATTTGATGTTAAAATTAATCTCACATTGTCAATTCTCTCTCGTTAGCAGTAGTTAATACAATCCAGGATGTTTCTCACTTGTCTTCGGAGCAGAGACATAGATTAGATTGAGTTATTGAAACTTTCAAAACTATTAGTCCTTCCAACAGAATTGGTAGAACCTCGTACGCCGAACGTTTTATTGATACAGGAGATTCTCTTCCCTTTAAGCAGCCTCAATATTCTCTACCTAAGCTATGCAAGCATATCTAGAACAGTAAGTACATAAGTTACTTGAACTGGGAGTGATTCAGAAAAGTAAAACTTCCTATTGTTGTCCTATTTGGTTGGTTCAAAAGAGTGACGATAAATATCGAGTTTGTTTTGATGGGCGTAAACTTAATAGTGTCACAGTAGATACAGATGCATATCCCTTACCTTCAATCGAAGTTATCCTGAATCCCCTTCGAGACACTCGTTATATATTTAGTATTGATTCAAAGCAAGCTTTCTATCAAATTCCTTTGGAGAAGTCGTCTCGAGAAAAAACTGCATTTGCTGTGAAAGATAAAGGTTTATTTGAATATGTAACTACTCCCTTTGGTTTAGTCTCAGCCCCTGCTAGCATGTGTCGCTTAATAGACTTAGGTATCGGTCCTTCTTCGGAGCCGTATTGTTTTTACTATTTGGATGATATCATAATTTGTACTAATGATCTAGAGAAATGTCAATTTTGTCGTCCTTCCCTTAAGTATTTGGGTTATGTTGTGGATGAAAATGGTCTTCGTACCGATCCTGAAAAGGTTTCTGCTATTTGTGATTACCCAGTTCCAAAAACTACCACTCAAGTGCGTAGATTTTTAGGGATGGTTTCTTATTATCAACGCTCCCTGAAAGAGCTTTCTTCTTTATCTGCTCCAATTTCCGATCTTATACATGACCGAAAAAAACATCAATCTATCATCTGGACACCACAGGCAAATCAGGCTTTTGAAAAGGTGAAAACAATCTTAACTACCGCACCTATCTTAAGTAGTCCCGACGTTACCAAACCCTTTTTTCTTATGACGGACTCTAGTGATGTTGGCGTAGCAAGTGGTACTTTCCAGTTGCAAGACGGACTAGAACATCCCATAGCTTACATGAGTAAAAAACTCACTAAAGGGCAGAAAAAGTTTAGTATTACAGAGAAGGTGCTTTTAGCAGTTTTGTTAGGAATTGATCATTTTCGATACTATCTGGTAGGTCGTCATTACCGACCATTCTTCTCTTGTTTGGCTAAACAATATGAAAAAACCTTCTCCTCGCTTAGCTAGATGGATAGTACAATTATCTCAATACAACTTCTCTATCGTCCACCGTAAATCTACCGGAACGGTAGTTGTGGATGCTTTAACTCGTATACCTGAATTTGGTATTTTAGATTTATCTACTTTATATCCTGATAAGTGGTATAATGATATGCTTTCTTATGTTCATCAATTTCCTGAAAATATCCAAATTTTAGAGTCGAAGATGATATCTTATTTAAACATGTCTTTAACAAATTTGGACCCATCAGTAATGTTTCTGATTGGAAAATTGTCGTCCCTACCAAAAAACGAGAGAAAATTCAACGGTATTTTAATGATAATTTAATAATGAGAGAGCCTTTTTAGATTTCGTGCGGGATTAAATACATTTAAAATCCAAAACAAATGTATTAAAATTGGAGATACATCTCCTAATTTCTCAAAATTTGGAACCAACACTTTCTCTGTCGAGAGAAGTTATACACACAACTGACCGTGAATTCTCAGTTCAGAAATCAAAATCAACTCCGTTACACAAAATCTATCTAAGTGAATATAGGATGTGTCTACCTTACCGTCGCTAAGTTATTTTAAAAGAAACGCAGTTTTATTGCGCTTCATGGTATTCTGAGCTTGCGACTAAATTCAGCGACTAAGGGTGACTAGCTAATCACCGACTTTCCTATTTAGTCGGTTTCATACTCTTAATATCACGACTAAGCCCGACTAAGCAGTTGACTTTTTTAGTAGAATGACGTCTGACAACACCGCAAATTTGGAAAAAATAACGCACATCTCAAATGAGAAGAAGTGCTATTCAACACTTCGATCTTGATTCCGATTTTGTTTATAATCGAAATCGAAAACGGATTGATGTTTGTTGAACGACCAAAAAAATTGTCATTAGTAATGTCATTTTACATACAAATCAAATGAATCAATATTGACATAACCTCATCATTATTTTGGTTCATTTCAAGTTTATTTCAGACTTTTCACAAGTTCATTTAGTTTAATCACGTTTAATTTTTTATAAGCTGTTCTTTCAACTAAAAATGTAATGTACAATTGCAAAATATCACTCACATCACATAACACATGGACAAACGGTAGTTTATTTACATTTTTCGACCAATCACATGCTTCTGATTTACGATTGTTTTCATAGCATCATAATTTTAGACCGATTATAATTAGAGTGATCGATCGATATCGAAAGTGTATTGTTGAACATGTTGTTTTTTAAATGACAGAAAATGATTGTAATCGATTGTCGCGTTGAATACCACTAATGATAATAATTTTTTGACATTAATATTGATGATTGTTAATCGAAATGTGAGCGGAATACACGTTTAGTGAGAAAACTTTCAAGAATCATTGAAGACCACCCTTTTCAGTTGCAGTATATAGAGGTTTTTCTTTCTCTGGATTGCGGTGTACAGACACTGTCGTCTAAAATATAAGTTACACCCTCCATACATAATTAAAAACAAAATATCGGGGACTGGGATACAGAACATTACCAAACCAAATTATCACAGTAGACGAAGTTGGGCACCCAGTACCTAGAGGGGAACACTTTCGCCATTTCACTAACAGCTCGTCCGATATTATTAACACCGAAACATCTCAAGATACCTACAACCCCAGTTCTTACACCTAGAAATGATTGAAAAAGTTCAGCAGTGAATAACCGAGTTAATTATCCTGAAGCGTGTTGAGCCTGGGATCGCAATTAACACCCGGCTTGTCGTCGACCCCTTGGAGTGTGTTGACCCAAAGGTTCGACACTAGCAAACCCAGTCTTTCGGCCGAAACTCTAGGGCGTGCTGAGCCTAGAATGGAAGCTAACCGTCATAGCCAAGTCCTGGAGCGTGTTGAGCGCAGGACAGAAGCCTTCCCTTCTAGCTGAAATCCCGGAGCGTATTGAGCCCGAGATGGAAGCGAACTCCCACGTCACCGAGATCACGCTGTATGTTGAAAGCGGGATCTGGTACCGAGTATACCCCGTTTATTTTAGGCAACCTGAACGAGGGGGTAAAACGAGTATCCCAGGTCGACAAAATTGAGTAAGTTTATATAATAGTACTGATTCATCAGTAAATCTTTGCCGTAAAGTCAAAGGGACGAGGTACGACCGATCTGGACCATTTAATATGAGAAACCGTAAAACAAAAGTAGATCTGTAGACAACCGGTCCACCACCCCCAGATAAGCCCCACAGTATTGTGATTTTGATTGAGGATGTATGCGACTGACTGTGGAACTGTTATCAAAAGAAAGTGTCTCCCAATCAAGTAATGTCTGCATTTCTTCAGACTTTCCACTATTGCACTCGCTTCTTTTTCTATCGTCGAGTGCTTACATTCAGAGCCTGATAGCGTGCGAGAAGACAGGGCAACAACCCATTTGGCGTAATAAGCGGTTAACCCAAGAATCATTTTTAGCTCTCTCGTCTTTGCAGGTGCAGGTAACTCTAGTAGGGGTTTAAGCCGTTCGCTGCCCGGTTCTATTATATTATTTTCAGCCGTATATCCCAACAGATGATTTTAGTTTTGTTAAAGACGCTCTTTTGCTCATTCAAAGTTAGGCCGTACTTTTTCGCAGCAGCCAAAAACCTTTTCAAATTGTGATCGTTCTCTGCCTGCGTTTTCCCACAAACCGTGACGTCATCTCGATATGTAAATGTGCCATACAGTTTTTCTGTAGAAATGACAAAATCAAGTGCGCGCTGAAACGCAGCAACACCATTGGTCACACCAAGAGGTATTCTGATAAATTGATATAATTTGCGGCTAGATTCAAACGCAGTGTATATTTTCTCTGTCGGGAGGATCGGGATTTGGTGATAAACCGATTTCAATAAATTTATATAAATATTTTGTATTTCGAGATGTCACTTACGACTTTTTTCAATATGAGGCAGGGGTAGGAGTCTAGATCTGTATATTTATTAATCGTCAACGAATAATAAACGCTTCTCATGACCCCCTCCATCTACAACGAAGACTTGCGCTCTCCAGAGTGAGATGCTTGGTTCTATTATCCCGTCTTTGATTAGCTTGTTCACTTCTTGCGTGATAAACTCTGCATCTTATTTGCTATAGCGTCTACTTTTGACTACAATCGGCTTGATATCGTACATGAGATTCGTGAAAACAGATGCTGGTGGCATAGAAGTTTCTAGTACGTTGCATACGTGATCATTAATTGTAATGGTGGCGAAGCTCACACCCTTGACAAATGAGACATGGTTGAGCGATGCGAAATTGATAGTTTGTTTGCTCGATCTTTGTCGCAACTTCATCAAACATGCAATTTCAGAGTTAATGGAACTCATTGAACTGCCCGTCTCATTTAGTGCTTCGTAGTCATTTACAGCTACAGAAATGGTCGCACTCTTTCTACTTGATGGAGAAGCGGCAGAAATAGCCCCACTGCACGATGTGCCATCGGAGATGTAGCTCTCGACTATTCCGTCATCAGATATAGCGTTTCTGGAGTGTCCTGACTGATCGGCAAATGCTCGCGAAGCATTACTGGCTGGAAAACGAAACATCTGATGTACGTTCCCACCACAGGAGAAACAGCGTCTCATTGATGGTGTTGATCTAGAGGCAGGAGTAGAAGCAGAAGAGGGGACATAGCGCGCTGACCAGGGCTTGGCTGCAGGTAAGTTAGATGGTTTTGAGTTGGAGTTTATAGTGCTAAGTTACTTAAGTACTTATTGTGATGGAATCTTTTTCCGCAGTCTCGAGGGCGATAGCTTGGTTGAGCGTCTCATCCAATGAAGATTTGTTATTTTCCAGGAGACGTTCCCTCATTATTTTAGACTGAAGACCAGAGAAGACGGTGCTACAAATAACATGTTCTTCACGTTTTTTAGACGAAACGGCTTCAAAACTGCAGACTTGCACACCTAAACGCAATGCCCTTGCGTATTAAGCTATAGATTCATCGGGTTGTTGCTTCCGGTTAAACAGGACATGGCGGGCAAGTATTGCGGTTTTCGCTTTCACATAGATACCGTCTATAGGCTTCAAGGCATCGTCAAAGTTTTGGAAAGCCTTTACGTACTTGTGATTTGAGGCCGACAAGTGATTCACCAAGATCTTTAGCTTAAGATTGTCAGGAGTACCTTCAGCGTATTCTTCCGTAAGGGAACTTTAGAAGGTCGACTTCCAATAGATCCATTTCGAATCGGAATCTTGAGCATGAGGTTCGGTGTCAAATTTTTTAGACCGTAGATACTTGGCGAGTGGTGACGGTTTTGTCTTCACAGACATTTCAAGTTATATAAATTGATATATAGAAAGTGAAGCGATTACCAGTAGAACTTGGCTTTATTTAACTTGAAGAAGGAAACTATAACAGTAACATCGTAAAGTATGAAGGAGGATTTATAAACTCTGTTGTTCCCGTTGTTCGTTGCTTGCCGTCTTTTCCAAATTGCTGGCGATTCGTTGTTCACAGTTGTTCCCGAGCTGACTAATTCATATTGGTTTTCCGTTGCTGGCGTTGTTGAAATTTGATTGGTCACAACGACGACGTCTGAGGTATGTCATACGCCAGAAACATTGGCGTTTGACGAGGCAGATTATTTATGTTTTGTTATTGTTTGTGTATTGAGAGTAAAATAGAAATTAGTTTTTGAACAGTTGATCTATTATCAAAATATGTGGAGACCAAACTTAATTGGTGCTTTTGCATTGGCCACGTGCGCTTATTTACTTATGAAAATTAAGAGAAAGCGGCGAACACGGCACTTTAAAGTAAGGCATATCACAAGAGTGAATCTGATTAGTGCTTTTAACTCGACAGCTGGTAGCACCAATAGTTTTCCTCATTTCATGCTGCCGAATGAGTGCATCAACAAATAGTAGTTTATTTGAATGTAGTACCTCTCTTGACTGACCGTAAAAACAGTAGTGTCAGTTTTGAGTTTAAAATGATTGGTAGAAATCAAGTCTCGTGGGACTAAGTTCAGTTTCCATTGGTGGAACTGCGAATCACGAATGACAAGATATAAAATTTGGTTATTTAAGAGCAACGACGAACGACGTGGAAACGACGAACAACACAACAACAACGGTTTATAAACGCATGTATGTGATATCAATGTTTTATTTTCGAGCAGCGGGAACCACAAACAACGAATAACGAACAACAGAGTTTATAAATCCAGCTTAAAACGCAAATATATGACAATTATTCAAACGACAGATGGCTGACAGACAACGTCTTGTCACGCACAATTCTATGATCGTCGCATGCAGGTTGCTAATCATATGCTTCTGAACACCCAAATGTTCATACAAAATCTTATGTATGCTAGTCATACCGATCCTTAAATTTGTCTCGATTACATGATATTTCACACAACGATCCTATTCAATTAGTTTTCTGGCACGACGACTGATTTTGACTGTAAAGGGTTTGATGTTGACTCAAACACGGGTCATTGTAAAACTGCCACTTTATTCATGACATATACAAAATAGAATGATCGAAGGAGGGCGCTGTCGTCGCTGTCACACATTCTGATTATGGTCAGGTGGATTGATGCACATATGAATGATAGTGTGGTCGACTATTACATCCCCCGTACTATACAAAAATTAATTTTATATTTCCTTATAAGCTAAGTTCTATATTTCTCTTATTAATCTTTTAGGCTGATTAATCGTTCTACCATATCTAGTGGTATATCCTTCACTAGAGGTGCAGGGTGTGGGTAGAGCTATTTCAGGTGAGCTATTATTTGTGACGTCATCTTCATATAGTGGGGTTACCGATGTTTTACCTTTATTATGTTTATTGTAGTTTCTACAAATTATAGCTTCCCTATTTCTTACAATTTTTGAGCCATTTTCAAGTTCAATGTCATAGGATCTTGGTCTTACATTTTTGTTTAAAATTCTGCCAGGAATGTTTTTGTTTTTTGATTTTATGTAAATTTTTTGATTTTTGTTTAATTCTGGCAAAATTTTAGAATGTTTGTCATAATAATATTTTTGAGAATTTTGCCTGTTCCTAAGAAATGATTTAAATTTATGTTGTTTAACATTTATGGGTTTTAAATGTTCATTAGTGACAGGCAGAATGCTTTTTAATTGTCTTTGATACAATAATTGTGAAGGAGAATATATATTATTATATAACGGTGTATTCCGCAATTCTAGAAGTGCTAGGAATGGATCAGTTTTAGAAAATAGTGACTTTTTAAAAATATTTTTTACGGTTTGTATGGTTCTTTCTACAAACCCATTGGATTTTGGATATTTTGGGCTAGAAGTAATGTGATTAAATTCCCATTCCTTAGCAAAAATATCAAAAATAGCGGAATTGTATTGTGGTCCATTATCTGATACCACTATGTCAGGAATTCCCTGTCTAGAAAATATGCTTTTAATTTCAAAAATGATGGCTTCTGAGGTTAAATCATTCAACTGAATTACTTCAGGAAATTTTGAAAAATAAT
Source organism: Galeruca laticollis (assembly GCA_963921935.1). NCBI lineage: Eukaryota > Metazoa > Arthropoda > Insecta > Coleoptera > Chrysomelidae > Galeruca > Galeruca laticollis. The sequence continues at coordinate 61,323,872 of OY998177.1, forward strand.
CAACGACACATAAGAAATGTTTACCTTCAATCTCAAAAAGGTCCATAGCAATTTTTTGCCAAGGTCTTTTTGGAATTTCGTGTTGCTTAAGAGGTTGTTTTTGATTATTTTTTAGATATAGTGCACATGTATTACAGTTTGCGATCATATTGTCAATATCTCTTGACATACCTGGCCAGAACATAATTTCTCTTGCTCTATTTTCAGTTTTCTCTTTTCCTAAGTGACTTAAGTGAAGTTTTTTTAATATGTTTTTTCGTAGTTTTTTAGGTATTACTAATTTAGAGTTCCTTAATATTAGACCATTTTGAATAGATAACTCATTTTTTAACTGAAAATAAATTTTTAATCGGTCATTTAGATTTTCTTTTGTTTTTGGCCAACCGTTTCTTATGTTATTTATTAATTCAATCATTTCAGTGTCAATTTTTAATTCATTTTTAATATCAACTAACTTTTTATCAGAAAACTTTAAATTTTTTACTATTAAGCTAATTTGTGCATTTATGTTTTCCTCGAGTACTTTATCAAAATTTGTTGTGTCAAATTCATTTTGTATATTTTCATTATGAGCTCTGGAGAGCGCATCAGCTAAATACATTTGAGAACCAGGTTTATATATTATGTTTATATTATATTTTTGAATTCTTATAAACATTCTTTGAATTCGCGGAGGACAACTATGGAGTGGTTTTTTATGAATTTGTGAAATAGGTTTGTGATCACTTTCAACAATTACATTTTTCCGACCGTATATAAAATGATGAAATCTTTCCAACCCAAAACACACAGCTAAGGTTTCCTTTTCTATTGGAGCCCACCTTTTTTGTGTTTCTGTTAATACTTTTGATGCATAGAAAACAGGTAAATCATTTTGTAATAAAACAGCTCCAATAGCATCTTTGGAAGAATCTACGGAAACTTTAACCGGTTTGTTTATATCATAATATTGAAAAATGGGTTTTGAGATTAATATTTGCTTTAGTTTTTCAAATTCTACTTGTTGTGATTCATCCCGATTCCACACCATTTCTTTTTTCAATAATTCTCTTAACTTTTTTGTTTTGTCGGACATATTTGGTATAAATTTTGATACATATGTGATCATACCCAAAAATCTTTCAAGATCTTTTCGGTTAGAGGGTGTTTTAAAATTTTTAATGGCAACAACCTTATCATAATCTGGCTCAATCCCTTTATCAGATAATTTATGTCCCAGGAATATTAAACTATTCACCCCAAATTTGCATTATTTTGCGTTTAGTTTTAAATTTATTTCCCTGCATCTGTCTAAGACTTTTTTTAATCTTTCATCATGAATTTCTTTTGTTGGACCAGAAATTAAAAAATCATCTATGTACGTATCTACACCTTCTATGTTTTCAAATAACATTCTGACTTTTTTGTGAAATACTTCCGAAGCTATGGATATTCCATAAGGCAAACGCATAAATCTATATCTACCATAAGGTGTAGCAAACGTGCATAGTAGTGAACTTTCATAATCTAGCTTGATTTGATAGAATGCTTCCGAAGCATCCAATATACTGAAATACTTTGCATTATTTAATTTAGTTAGTATGTCATCAACTTCAGGTAATAAAAATTTTTCCTTTTTAATGGACTTGTTAAGGTCTCTGGGGTCAATACAAATTCTGATGTCACCATTGGGCTTGTTTACTATTACCAAAGGATTTACAAATTCTGTTGGTTCCTCTACTTTAGCGATTATTTTATTTTATTCTAATTTATTTAATTTATTTTTTAATTTTTCTTGTATTGCTATTGGTACTTTTCTGGCACAATGTACTGTGGGTTTAAAATTTTCTTTTAAATTTATTTTAAATGTACCTTCTAGACAGCCAATCCCTGTAAAAACATCTTTATATTCACTTTTTATTTTTTCATACCCTTTAATGCAATTTTTAGTTTCCACATTATTTACTAATTGAATTAATTTTAATTTTTCACAATGAGCTTTACCCAATATAGGTTTTGCATTGTCTTGATCAACTATATAGAAAAGTAATGATTCTTTAACATCTTTTATTTTACAATCCAACATGCATTTCCCTACACATTTAATTTTTTCCCCTGTATAGATAGCTAGATTAATTTTACTAGATAACAAGTTATTTACATGTATTTTAAGTTTATTTAAATAATTTGCTGGTATTATACTAACTTGAGCTCCTGTGTCTAGTTTGAACTTAATTTTATTGGAATTTATAGAAATTATGGCTGTCCAGTCATTATTTTTACCATTATCGTCTATTTCATCAATGCAGAATTCATCAGAGTCCGAGTCCTCATCTGTTATGTTATTTATAGACTTACACATTTTTGCAAAATGGTTAGGCTTCTTGCACTTTCCACAAACTTTATTGTAGGCTGGACATTCATTTTTTCCATGCCTAGAACCGCACTTATAGCAATTGAATAACTTTTTGAATTTTGGCGTTTGAACTCTCGCACTTTTTTCCGAACGAGAGAATGATCGATGTGTCCCTGAGTTTCCTGATTGGCCTCTGTTGTAGCTGCTTACTTTGCCGTCACTTCCATTTGCTGGATTTGTTTTTTTAATGAGTTTTTTAACCTTACAAATTTCTGCTTCATCAGTTTTAGTTATTTTTTCTATTTGAATTTTTGTTCTTTCCGCCAGTCTACACATTTCCTCTGCTTTTACCAGCGTTATATTTTTTGTTCTGATCAACTGGTTTTGTAATTCGGGATCATTTTTTAAACCTAATATTAATTTACTTGTTATCAGGCTGTCTGTAAGTGTCCCAAACTCACATGTTGTACTGAGTTGTCTGAGATCTGTAATGTACTCGTCCATTTTTTCATGTGGTTTTTTGTCCCTTGATAAAAACATATGCCTCTCGTAGGTCACATTTTTTTCTGGGTTAAAATAACCATCAAATTTGTTGATTACTGTTTCGTAATCTTCTTTGTCCTCTGTTGCCTCAAAGGCTAAATTGTTATATATTTTTAGTGCTTTGTCACCAATGCTTGATAATAATAACGATGTTTTGAATTCCGCCGATTCGCCGGTTGACCTTGATGCCTTCAAAAATAAGTTAAATTTTTGTTGAAAGAACTTCCAATTGTCTGCTAGACATCCTTCCATAACCATTCCATCTGGTTGTTTAATGTTCGTATTTACTTGCACTATTGTTTGTTGATTTGTACCAACACTTCTAGTTTCTGGAGGAGCCATTTTATTTTTATTCTTCACTGACTTGCGCCATGTAAAGGGTTTGATGTTGACTCAAACACGGGTCATTGTAAAACTGCCACTTTATTCATGACATATACAAAATAGAATGATCGAAGGAGGGCGCTGTCGTCGCTGTCACACATTCTGATTATGGTCAGGTGGATTGATGCACATATGAATGATAGTGTGGTCGACTATTACAACCTCATTCAACCTCGTCCGTAAACAGACTGCGGACACGTTTCATTTCAGCCTACCAGCTATTCACTGTCCTGAATGCTTCATCGCTAGAAGTTGGATTGAGTTGATAGATGCACTGTTAAAACGGTAAAATCTTCTAAATACTGTCAAAAATGACAAACTTTAAGGTATTGTCAACAGTGGCATCACTAGTGTTACCAGTTCTGGATACATAACTGTTTCTCGTTCAATATATCACCTCTATATCGAGCCATTTAGCCAGAAAACCGTGAAAATTTTGTTCTATAAATCTTTATTTTCGGTCAAGTATAGGACATAGAAATTATTTTTTAGTACATCACTGAGCTTATTGATAATTTCAGTTAAGTCCGATACGGCACAATATTTGAATTTTTGGTTTGTACTATGGGAGAGGGTTTCATTCTGATTCCAAGTTATCTAACGTAGTGTGAGTGGATAATGTGGAGTCGTAGCTAGGAATTATGGTGTTCAGGACAAGCTCCTTAATTTGGCGCCCTCTCCCTCTGCCCGCCCTAATGGAGTGCTATATTTTTTAATAATACTTTTACTGGTTTCAATAATCAGTTTAGAATATACCTACTGAAAAGAGATAAAAAATCTTTCCTTGCCTATAAATATTTATCTCACACATTACAAACTTGGAAATAAACATAAATAATTTTGTGTGATTATGATTTTTCCGCAGCAAATTTTTCGATAATATTGTCCCACTCTGGCGGTGCCTTCCCGGGTTGGAAAATTCAAAAAATTCCTGGGGAACTCTTACACTGCTAGATCCAAAAAATATTTGGACCTCAGAAAAGATAAGTTACATCTCCTCACGGGCTTACTTACAGGACACTGCCGCCTTAGGAAGCACTTAATGAGAATAGGTCTAGCAGAGATTGACGAGTGTAGATTCTGTGGGTAGGAGGATGAAACTCCTGATCACCTAGTTCTGGAATGCCTAGCCATTGCAAGCCAACGCAAGAAATGCTTTGGACAAGAAACTTGTAAGAGTGAGGACTTAACCTCCTCGAAGCCGTCCTAAACACTAGAGTTCATTAGAACCTTGGAACTGGAAGGCGAGCTGTAGTAGTACCGAGAACAGCTCTGATAGGGGAGCACAATAAACCTTCGGTTTCAGTGCACTGTAACCCGGTTAAAATCTAATCTAATCTACCAGGTAGAAGACGTACCGCGAATTATGTTTGAGACTCAGTGTCTTGCCAGGGGCTGGCATCTGATTTTCAAGTTTATCTAATTGTTCAAACTTCTTCTGAAAGACGCTTGCCAACCCTCGTACGTGGTTGTTACTGGTGGAGATGTTATGTGCCAGTGAGTACTCTTCCGGGAGCGTGAACAAATCTCGTTTTTGTTCTGTAGTAATTCCGTATGTAGCTTTCTCGGTACCTCCGTATGCGCCTATAAATTAACCGAAGGCTGGGTCAGACTCTTGTTGTAGATGGTTCACCCCTTGCTCTTTGTCATGGTCTCCTTCGAATGGCGCTAGTTGGTTTTGGTGAACTACTCTCGGTTTTCCATTGGGAATCTTGCTTATACGATAGATGATGTCGTTGATCCATGATTTCTGTGATTTTGGAGAAAATCCTTTTTTCTTTGTCGGGTTGTGTAATCATACTTTGTCCCCTCCTTTGAAACTGGCTCCTTCCTTGATCGCTGTAGACTTCCAAGGGCACTCCATATCGGCTGATAAATTCTTTCACCAGTACATCCGCGACAGTTGTGGCCTCTTGATTAGGGATCGCATTAATTTCCACTAACTTTGTGAAATAATCCTTCACCACCAGGATGTACTTACCAGCATTTTCTGTCGTCGGAAATGGTCCAGCGATGTCTAAAGCGATCTTTTCGAAAGAGGTTCCAGCATTATATTGTTTCGGTGCTGCCCCCTCATAGCCGACCCGTTCTAGTTTTCCTGACAATAGTGTTCTTGGTTTGCAGGAGTCCTGGTGCGCTTACATGAACTGCGTTCATGCCCTAGCTCGCCACAATTCCAGCATCTGATCTCTCTCGGCTTTTTGTACATCATACTTTTTACCAAACCGACGATCTGGTCAAATATGTTCTCGTCGCTTTCCTCTCGGATGGTCCTAACTTTGTTATAACCCGAAGCCTTCGTTGCTGCTCAATAAGTGCAGCTGTCAATGTGCCAACTAATGTCTTGGGAAGGGCTAAACGAAGCGTCTTCTGCATATCGGGGTCACGTAAGCCATCAATAAAGGCCTGGATGCCCAGACATTCCATCATGTTCTCTGGTGCTGATGGATAAGCGAATCGAACTAGTCGGACAATGACCACTTCATGCTCTTGAAGGGCTTCGTCATGTTTCTGCCTTCGGTTCTTCAGCTAGGATTGGTATAAATGTTCTAGATATTCGTGACCATATCGCATGTACTACCTCTTCTTCAGCTGCTCGAAGTCATCCGTTTCTTCAATTGCTATCGTCTGAAGTACATCTGAGGCATCTCCCCGAAGCGCTACAGTTAGGTTCACTGCTTTCTCCTTATCAGTCCAATTATTCACTCTGGCGGCTGCTTCAAATTATTTCACATAATTGGTCCACGACATTTTTGTATTGAACGTTGGGTCCTTGACACGGGTAAAACTGTCAATGTCTTCTAACTTAGAGTGTGTTTCAGGTTTGCAAGGTTTTCTTTGCTGGGTCTTCTTTTCTTCCTCTGGCGTGCCTCGTGTTCTTGAATCGGGAATCTTTTCCTCTAACTCCTTGATTTTCTCGTCTATCATTGTCATCATATTCTCTATATCCGATATTAGAGACGGAATTTTAATTTCGACGTCAGCAGCAAAGCCATTTTTCAACGATAAGATGTCAGCAGAAACATCATTCTTCATAGTGGAAATATCATTCTTCACATTAGCAGAAATATCGTTTTTCATAGTTGTAATATTCTCGTCCATATTAGCAGAAATTGACGAGGTTAAGTTTGAAGCATCGTTTTTGAATAGAAATGCTCCTGTATCCAAGCCATCACTCACTAGTGCCATTTTGAGTCTTTCTACTAAATCACTTTTCTTCCCGGACGTTTCCAACTCGCGATTTTCCAATTCTGCCTTTAGCTGATTATCTTGGCCATGTTTTTCTTATTTATTTAAAAGTTTCTATTACGACGGGTGGGATAAATTTATACACACGGTATGTCTATTCACTTAATTAATTTATTCACTATTTATCTCACGAGATCAAATTATAAACTAACTCCTCCCGCTGGTCGGTATTCTTTATATATAAGTGCCCTTTTTCCCAGAACCTTCTAGTTTTGCGGCTCACAAAAACAATCGCCTCCTTGGAATTTTCTAGATAAGACTGGTCACTAAAACAATATACCTCACTATAATGGGATAATTCGACGATAACTCATATTCATGAATAAAGTGTAACACATTTATTAAGTAAGCCCCTTTCAGGTTGGGTATTAAAGATCATCTTGATATTTAAAAGTTTCAATCTCTAAACTTCTTTATATTTTAGTACCTAATCAGCTGCCGCATTTTCAAGATTTTCGGTAGATTTGTCCAGAAGAAAGAGTTCTGTTGAAAAACAAAAATCAGAAGCTACTCGTGAGATAGTCTCAAATCTCCACCCCATCTACGAAATTAACGAATGAAGAGTGAGCTTCGTCGTCGACCTTCTCATCAAAGATTTTTTTTAATTTCTTTTTTCGGGAAATTCTGGTGTTATGTTAATCTGTTGACAAATACCCTTTCTGGTGTTACGAGGGCTGCATGGATCCCAAGTAAATTTAGTGAATCTACATATGATAAAAATGTTCTGTTGCAAAATTAGTGCTTGTACTCCACGATATATGCCATCCATGTTGGCGCACGATTGCCCTCGGCAGTCTGATAGTTACAAACCATCATTATTTTTTTTGGTAATTTCTTCTGCAAGACCGATTCCAGTTTTTGTATTGACTTGATTGAAATCTATGAAACTGTCCTCAATCGAATATTTACTGTCCTCACTTACCATATATCGAATTATTTGAGTAGTCTGCTCCATGTGGGCGGCGTCTATGGTACAGTCGAACGACAGAATAGTACTTCACTATTTTGATTTTTGAAATAATTTTATTTCAAACACTAGATCCTAGCAAACTAATAAATTCGTTTTGAGTACTAGGAGACAAATACAGAACCCTTATTATTAGACGAAATATGCGCGGAATTTTAAGTATTATATTAATTTACTAATTCTAGTTCATTTAGAAAAATTCCCGATTTTCGATGACACATCTGTTCTACTTCACCCCCAAGTTTTTTTCTGTTGAAAATATACGCTCCATGTCAGCGTTTATCGCTACCCCTTTCTTTAGACGAATTTCCAATTATTTCCATGATCCAAAACATTTTCGGTGTTCTCTAGAATTTTGATGTTCACAAACTCTTGGGTTTAAGTGTTTCCAATCACAAAATCCATGTTTTGGGCATGAAAAAATTGATGTTTTTTTTGTAAACAGTAAATACGGGAAAAAAGAGTGCCATATTTATTCACTGTAAGTTAACCATATTCGGTCCACTTTCTAATTATTTGGCAGAGTTTTTTAAAACCATGCTGCGGTAAAAATAGGGCCGTCGTCCTCTATCGATGATCTGAAATCACAGTATTTTCCTTGGATTGGTCCATGTTCAACTTCGCAACACCTAAATGTATCATCTATCTTTGGCCACGAGTTTGGATCGTTATAGTTTATCACTGAAGCTGAGGCAGATAAGTGATCTGTTTTCTTCATGAGGGGGTCCTAAGAGAAAGAAAACAACAAAATTGGTTATAAGGAAGGACCAACAAATGAGAGACGTTATTTTTACTGAAACAAATGCTTTTTTTAAACTAAGCCCTTTAAAAGAAATTGATATTCGATTTCGAAATTAAGAGTTTAGCTATCATGTACTTTACAGGAATTTAAAGACAATGTATACGCTAATGGTTAAACATATTTTTATTTTTTTCAAATCAGAGAGTTATTTGATGTTATAGTTGACCTTAATTTTTGCAGAATTTTTAATAATTAGACCAAAATACAGAAATTCTGAAATAGCGATACATGGAAAAATATTTTTATCCTCGACTAGTAAACACCCTTTTTGCAAATTTTGGGACTCTTCGATAGGTCCGGGTTGATCTAGGTTGGTTTCATTAATATATAAATCCGGATCATTGGATAAATACGCAGATCCGAAACTTTCATAATAAACATTTAAATTAGTCGGGTTGGGTATCAAGTTGAATAATATATTTGACATTTTCCAAATTCCGATCCTGACTGCTTTTTGGAAGGCATTCTAATTCCAATTTCTGATTAAAATAAATTTTGTTCACTTTAGAATTTGGATATAAAACAATAAAATGTACCGGGTGGACCAATAAGACGATTTCTCGGCTATATATCAGAAACTATTCATGTTTTAACTTTAGGGGACAAAATTCCTTACAAAAGTGGCCAAGAGAAATCGCTGGAAATAACTTTCAAGTTTCTAGATAAACCGCTGGGGGGCGTAACATGTGAAGAAAAATTTAAAAACCGATTTTTTGTGAAATATGCCCAATTATACCAAGTGTTAAATAGATAAACTAGAAACAGGCCTAAATTCCGCTACTTTTTTTTATTTTTTCTAATAAAGGGTGGGGAAGTGTTTGTGGATAAATACCTATGCTTACTTATGTTTAATGTTTATGCGTTTTTATTTATATCTAGAGCTCGTCAAAATCTATCCACATGCGGTCCGCACCATTTTGTTACGAATTTAATCCAGTTCCATTATAAACTACAATAATTAGGTGTTTCCATTAAACATTTTTAAGAAAAACAAATTTTAATTTTTTTCACTCTCACCCTCAGTCTATGACAATTAAAACTAAATGCAATTGTTTGATAGTAGATGTAATTAATTCATCTACACTCTTTGTAGTGCCACTAATTTCGTTAAAAGCGGTTGATGCAAACCAAAGTTATAGGTATCTATTCACAAACACTTCCCCACTCTCCCCCACCCTTTATTTAAGAAAATAAGAAAATACTTGAACAAATTTGTGCGGAATTTAGGCCTCTTTCTAGTTTATCTATTTAACACTTTGTATAATTGCGAATATTAGCGGTTAACCTAGAAACTTGAAAGTAATTTCCAGCGATTTCTATTGGCCACTTATACTAGGTAATTTTGTCTGCTAAAGTTAAAACATGAATAGTTTCTGATATAGAGCCGAGAGATCGGCTTATTGGTCTATCCGGTACATACTTTCGTTAATATCTAAATAGTAAGCAGCAAAACGGACTGAAGTCTGAACTTTATAAAACGAAAACACACTTGAACTCTGCGTGAGTAAAATAATGTTAGAATTGCTTAAATTTCGTTAGAACAGAACTACTATAACGTGCTTGACCCTCCAGACATAATAAATCTCATAAGTCATTTCAGCGAATACGTTGCTTCTTGCCACTTGCGACCGACTCTGGGGAAGTCCCAAGATTCATGGCGCTCGGGCATCAGGCTCGGGTATAGTGGCAAGATTTGTAGCCTGTCCAAGCAAGGGTTGGTTAATACCAATAGTAATACCGTATCGTCCTAGCGAGGATTGGTATTCATCGGTACGTCATCGTTTGATGTCAAATTACGTCACGGTTAAAACCACCAGTAACCCTGTCGGGAGCAGGGTTATAGCGGTTGACAGATGTGATATTTCAAATTTATTTATGGTTCATTAAAACTGAGGTTCTTAAGAGGGGCCTCACGTTGTAGGAACCTGAAAACAGTTGGCACCCGTGATTTGCAACAAAATTTAGGTCATTTTGTACACAACAAATCTAAAGAACGCAGGGAAATTAAGTGTTGAAATTTTAACACAATATAACTTGGATCTTTGTCTTGGGGATCAGGTATTTTGGTTGAGTTTTATATTGTTATAAAAAAGATATAAGCCATTAAGTGCTGGTGTGATTTTGACAGTTTTGACAATTTGTGGTCACCAATCTGAACACCAAAACCTGATCCCCAAAAGGAAGCCTAGAGAATTCGATTCTGAAAATATGAAATCTCAAATCATTTTATTTTTTAAGATTTGTTGTGCGCAAATTTTTGCAAACGAACATCTTTTTACTTTAGTTCAACCGCTCCACCGTCTTGATACATGGCGCTGTATAGAACAATATAGAACATTGACAGAAGACGACGGGAATTCATAGACAAATAATATTATAACTTTCTCTATGGGTCAAATGCCGTTGGCATATGTTTTGTGTTCATAAAAATATCCCAAATTTATAGTTTAGTGTGTATTGTATTTGTAAGTGATTATAATTAAGTAATTTTCATGCTAAATAAGTAAATTTGTGCTTCGTAAATGCTATTTATATTTACTCCACAAGATTGTGTTTAGTGCTTCATGCTTCGTTGCAACAAAAATGCACTTTTTGCACTTATTACACAAATAACTACTTTTTAATGTTATTCTTATTTATTGTTGGTAAATACATCAAAGTGATTGAATATATTATGTGAGAATGATTTTGAGTTTTTGTTCTTTGGAATAAATAGATCATGTTTATACCTAATAATAGTAATTCCGCTTAAATTGAATTTTATTGTTGTGTTTTTCTAGACAAATTTTGTTCTTCATGAGGTCAATTATTTCGCTTATTGTATTTGTTTGTAAATTCAGTTTTGATGCAGAGTGGAGGCATTTTATTTCAAGTAGTGCATCATCACCTACAAGCCCTAAAATATTTTATCAATAAATGTATGTCATTTAATATGCAAAAAGAATTCATTACACATGGTGATTATTTGTTATATTAAATATATTTATCATCAGGAGAAGCACCTAGTAACTCGTCTTGAACATCTACCCACAATCCTGAATCAACCACCACAACATTTTGTACTTGTTCAAAAATGCTCTTAGCCACGTTTTCCTTAAGAGTCACATACTCCATTACCTCCGTCATACAATAAGTCTTTTTAAGAACAGTTTTAACAAGAGAATGACAAGGTGTATTTGTTTTTCTCTTAACAACCTGTCCAAAGATTTTATAAGAAATTAGGATGGTTATCCACTTTTTAGCTTGCCTTAGCCTATGCACCATAGATGATAGTAATTGTTGAATAAAATTAATGAATGAAGTAGGTAACATTATATTTTGAAAATCTTTGAACCATAAATATTTTAAAACTTTGTCTAGCTAATAGTCAAAATTTCCTTGCAAATTGTTTGATTATATAAGCATTTCAAAAAATCAAAGAAAATAAGAAACCAAATTATTATTAAAGAATGACTTAGTAATAGTCTTAGTTGTTGATATTAAAAAAAAGGACGACTAAAAAGTTAATTTCGTCTACTTGTTGCACTTCAGGGGCTGTATCGAGTTATACAGAGGTTTTCTTTTCTAAAAACCATTTTTTGTGTTGTTCTTGCTAAAACGTAAAAACAACTCTAAAAAATACAAAATTCCAACTTTTTTTTGGGTAAACCTATAGTTTTCTCGCATATTAGATGGGTTGGATGGAAAAGTAATAATACTAATGATGTATTATACAAAATCAAAAAAAATATTTACCATTCAGGTGTTCACACATATGTGTATCTGTCATGGAAAAAAGAGAATGAACAAACTATTTTTTTGTATAATTAGGCAAAATGTTTCAGTTCCAATCTCCACAACACATATGATCAATCTTTGCAAACAAGGTAGAGGCAAACTTGTATATGTTGATTGTATGTTTGATTTTGTACTGTATACATCGATCTTACCACAAAATATACATTATTATTTGTCATTACAGATGTTTCGCTTTAAATTTTTTATTAGTTGTTATAGTTGCTTTGTAAGTTTTTTATACGTTTGCTATTTTAAATTTAAATTCTTAACTGTACCTTACTTTCCTCTTACTATTAAATGTAAAGCATTGTATTACAAGTAAATATTTCTTTGTATAATAAATTTGGAAACTCTTTGTTTATAATCTTTGTTTCTAGATAAAATTGAATATATTTACACATGTAGTTGAAAAAGGAGCCTACATGGCAAATAAAATGGGAAAGCAACCAACAGGAACTCTGAAACTGATACAAATATGATTAGATTGAGGCAAAGTTGTGACATGACGTTCTGTGTTTTCAGAATAAATAGCCTATTTCAAATCATGTAAATTTGCAACTTTTCCGCAGTTTAATTTTCTTAGTATGAAACAAACAAAAATTTATAATCATGAAAATATTTTATTATGTTAATATAAATGGTACAAATTTTGAAAGGTAGAATGTTTTTAAAGTATGTATATTTATTTTCCATTCTTAATTTCTAGCAATGTCGGCAGTGCTGTCACTTGGTATCCATATTATTAAATAGCACATGTCCTTTCATGCAATATGTAATGCACCTTGTATCAGTTTATAATAGTTATATTTTTCAATTATCATTATTATATATTCATCAAAATGAATTATGCAATTCTTGTCTTTTGATAGCGGTTTTAATTTTTCTTCATTCAGATACTTCAAAGGTTACTTCACTTCAATTAAGCATTTTTCGCTAACAAACCCATATTATCATTAAAACAGGGTTTCAAGAGAATGTTGAAAGATGGTTTGATGATACTAGAACAAACCATCAGTATTATTTATCTCACATTTTCACATTAATCAAATAATCCAGTAAACATAACCTCAAACATAGCTTTTTAAAATTAAAAAATACGGATTGCAGGATAATTTACATTATCATAACTATAATTTTTGATATAGGGTCGATACGATTACGTACTTTTTAACAATTTATTCCTTTCAAAAACATTTATGGAACTCTTAAATAATCAAAAATCTACACTCAAATGCAAATTATGTCAACAAATTTTGTTTGGAACCGTGTATATAATATTCTCTTATCTATGCACAGGTGTGCTGTGGTTTGGATGCAACATAAAAAACAGAGATAAGGTTTCTGTGCTCACAAGAAGTTGAATTATTTGAAATCAAAACATTCGAACAGAGATGCGTTTCTTTGAACCGTCAAGAGTGGAAAGATGGAGAGAGAAAATATGTTGAATAAGTAAAAGCCGATTCAGTACTACTATCGACATCTATCGTAAATATTTTGAACCAAATAATTTCTAAATTAGTAACTAGTATTGTGTAGGTTTTAAGGTTTATATACCTGTGAGGAGGCCCCTCTTAAGTTTCGAAATGAGAAAACGATGATGAACACTGAAAAACGAAAATTTAACTTAACAAATCCTCTAGACCGTACGGAAAGAAGATTAAGACATTGGTAAATACCGCTATACCAAAGCAACCAGTATAACCGTAACATGTTTTGACATTACCGTCGGTAATAACCACTCGCTCGCTTGGACAGGCTATTGGTCGGATGAACGTAGTTCTAGCGTCAAGTGGCTTGCTTGATTCGTCAACCTGCTATTTCGCGCCCCACGAGGCTTGCGCCCTTGGCGAGGGCCCCGGTTGCCCTGCCCTAGCTACGTTACTGTGTATACTTGTTACGTTACAGTATTCTATTGTATATATGTATAGCATTTTAATTTTTAAACACCATTTACTCTATTGAATTAATCAATGTTCCGGTGAACATATATTTCAAAATTTAAGAATTATATATATTTCATGATTGTATTGTTAATGTACCCAAAAAGATTTATGAAGATACAAAGTTGTCAAACTAAAATACCTACCATACAACTATATAAACAGGTATATGCGAGTATTTGTGTAGATTTGCTTGAATGGATATGGCGCCGAAGCGCCTTCCACCACTGCAACCCTAACGGATTTATTGTCATCTCTTCTATCCGACCTTAGAGTGTGATGTCTAGGCCCCTCCTTTTAATTAGGCTCCACAGCCGTGACACTGGCAAGTCCAAATCACTTAGCCGGTTTGGGGTTTTCCTCTCCCAGCTTTGCAATCATAAGCCTGCATAGACTGCGAGACTCTAAAAACAAAACCCAGGGTTGAAGGTTGATCGGTGGATGATCTTTGGCTCCAAATTCATTATATGATAATAACATATGAAACGGATGTATAACATAGTGATAGTGCTTCGCTTAGTTAAAATTGTGAGTAATTTAATGAATTTATTCAAAAATTAAGACATATTTGATTTGATTGATATACATCTAAACAAGGTAACAGTTATTATTGCTTCTAGTTTTTATGTGTATATAAAAAACCTTCTAATTGAATATAAGTTAATGGTCATTTACTACTCGTTTGAATTCTTCAGAAAACGTTTACACAGAGTTCTAACTGGGTTATTATTGGAATATTTTTAAGAATGATCATTGTTGGGAACTCGATGTGAATACTTAAGATAATGGAAGATACAGTCAAACGGATATTGGAAGAGATCAGAAAATGTAAAGTGGAACTAAAAAGCAGTATCGAGGCTAGTGAAAGTAATATTTTACTGGAAGTGGAGGACTTGAAATTCAAGCTAAACAGCCTTGAGAAGGAGAATTGTTATTTAAAGGAAAACATTGAAAAACTAGAGAGGAACGAGAAACAAAATAAAATAATTATTTTTGGATGGGATGTCCCCAACAAAAATATAAATTCAGAATTTATTTGTACTGAACTCAATAATATGTTGGACGTAGTTGTCAACGCGTCAGATATAAATAATTATTGTTGCCTTGGAAAAACAACAAATCGACCAGTCAAGGTAGAGTTCGTATCATATTTGAACAAAAAGAGAAATCTTGAGAAATTGTAAAAAATTGAAGGGAAGTTGTATAACAATATATCACGATCTGACTGTCCAACAACGCTGCGAATATAAAATCTTACGGAAATTCTTACTTCGAGAAAGACAACATAACAACAACTTTTATATCAAGGGCAATAAACTCGATATAGAGAGCACGGAATTTTCCATAGAAGATCTAAACAAACTAGACAAACAAGTAGAAAAAAAACCAATAGTACCCCTTCGACCCCAACTCAGTCACAAATTGTAAACAACGATCATTATATAAGTGGAAAATCGGAAATTTTACATACTTTCCACCCGGAAAACATAGACTTGAATCAACCAAGAAGAAAAGCTGAGAACCTTCCTAAATCTATTGGAGCCTCGAAAAAGCCACTGAAGCCAGCCAACCCTGCTTTAGAAAAAGTTACAAGATCTAGATCAAATTCCCAAAAATAACTCCATCAGTTCTCGATTTATAGACATTCCAATTGGTCAATATTATTACTGCTAGTATCGTCATTTCTATAATGTAGCTATTTTGATTTCTTTCAACTGTTTGATGCTTGCTTAAGGCTGAATCTTTAACTGGATTCAGTTTTGATTTTAATATTGATTCAACCATTATTGTACCTTTAGCGCTTGTTTTTAACTGAATTTAGATTGTTTTATTTATTAAAAAACTGTTATGATGGATCAGTATATTAGGGAATTTGAAACGGACTCTATCAAAACATATTCTATTAATACGGACATTGAATGCTCTCACATTATAAATGTAAATAAGGAAAATACTAGATTTCAAGTATTAGGGTTAAATATACGCAGTCTATCTAAAAACCTAGATGAATTTAAGATACTCCTACAGAGTATGGATTGTGATATGGACTGTATAGTTTTAAGTGGAACTAGAGAAATTCAGCATGCAAGTTTATTTGATATTGAAAACTACAATCTAATTTATAATCAAAGCAAATTCAATCAGTGCGATGGGGTTGTAGTCTACATAAAATCAGATTACAACTTTTCATATGAGATCGTAGATCTTTTTAATAATATTAAGTTATTACAAATAAAAATTAATTTCCAGTCAAATACAAATATTATCATCATGAGTATGTGCAGATCTCCAGTATCTGATGTACGTGATTTTACCGAACATTTGGAAAATTATTTGAAACAGTTTAGACACAACACTAATGACATGTACATTTTGATTGGAGACATGAATATTGATATTTTAAAATCAAATGATAATATAAATGATAGCCTATCTAAACGTTCTGGGCGAATCTGGATTTGTATCAACTATTAATAATCCCATAAGAGTGCAAGGTGAAAGCAAAACTTGTTTGGATCATATATTTCTACGAGCAGAACAGAGTATGTATGAAAATATTATTCCAATAGTTCTAAAAACAAATATTACAGATCACTATACAACGATTTTACAAATTATTTTGGAAAACAGTATAAAAAGAAACGAAAATGAAAGAAGAGTAGTTTTTATTGATGAACAAAATATTAAAAATGAATTTCGTACATTAAAGTGGCACCACGTGTACTCGGCCCAAGATCCAAACATTGCAGCATCAAAATTTCCACAAATTGTCTTAGAAGCTATAAAAAATGTACTTATATTCGTAAAAGAAAAAGAAAAAACACAAAAATAGCGCCTTCGTTGACAAATGGTCTCTTAAACTCCATTAACCAAAAAAGTAAGTTATTTCAAAATACACTAAAATATCCAAATGATAAACTACTGCAAACGGAATATAGAAATTATCGAAATAAATTAATTTCATTAATTAAAAAAACTAAATACAATCATTTCTCAAAGAAAATAAACGAAAATAAAGTTGATTCGCAGTATTTATGGAACATTGTTAAGGAAATTAACCACACCAAGAAGGGAAGAACGTCTATAGATAGAATCAAAGACGAGCAAAATAAAATTTTGACAATCAAAATTGATATTGCTAAAGAATTTAATATAAAATTCAAAGAAACAGGTAAAAAATTAGCAGAAAAAATAAAAAAAAGATAAACACTATAAACCAGTCCATAATCTCATTTCAAATACCTTTGTCTTTGCACCTGTACTTGAGCCCGAAATTGAAACTATAATACGAGAGTTGAAGAATAGAAAAGCCACAGGAATAGACAATGTTGAAACAGAAACACTTAAATTAATATCAGAGTTTATTTCTAAACCTTTAAAATATAAATTTAACAAATGTATAGAAGAAGGAATATACCAGGATAGTTGTAAAAAGTCAATAGTCATTTCCTTATACAAGAAAGGGGATGCCTTGGATATAAATAACTACAGGCCCATCTCTTTAATAACTCATGTTTCAAAAATATTTGAGAAAATGATCAAAAACCGTTTAATGTCTTATCTTGATAAATATAAAATCATTTCCAATAATCAGTACGGTTTTAGAGAGAAAATTACTGAGTCTCTCAACGATAGTAAGCCATGCTTATGGTTGAAAGTTATCTTCGATACGGAATCCTAAGCTGGGGCAGTGCATTTAAAAGTCACTTATTTCCACTGGAAGTTTTACAACGGCGATTTTTAAAACTTATTTACTCTAAAAAAGCTCTTTATCACACAGATGATCTCTATTCTAAGACACAAGTGATGGATTTAAGACAACTTTATTTTTACAATTCGAATATTAGGTATCACATACATAAACAAGCAGCACAACTTCCGTCCCACAACTATAACATCCGTCATCAACATCTTTTTACAATCCCTTTAATGTTGAAGACTCTAACACAACATACTTTCCTATTTTTAGCACCCAGACTGTAAAATAGTCTTCCACAGCAATTAAAAAATATCACCAATCCCAATGAATACATAAAACTGCTGGAAAGACACATATTTGAGATTTATAGCCAAATCATATAGATCTGTTCGAAAAATGACTCCTTATTTTGAGGTTTGGGAATTCAATGTGTTTATACTTGTCCATTCATGTTATATTTTTGTATTTTTATTGTTATATTTTATATTTTATAATAGTTCAAGTTTAATATATGTACGTAATGTTTTTTATATATTTTTTTTATTTTCGTGTCCCGAAACAAGTGTGTATAACACTTATTGGGTACCGCTTTACTCGCCACCTTATTAATGACATAAATATGTAACACACTTAAGTGAATAAAGCTTATATTATTATAGTGCTTCTCAATTGCACCATATTATGTACGGCAGTTTCTTACGCCTCCTGGTAGAACCTGCACAGGCTATCTTCTACCGAGCTCATCCTATCCAGGTGCTTGTTTAGTCTACAATACCCCGTTAGTTGACCTAGCACTATTCTTACATATGCGAGTACACAATTATTTGGGAAAGAGCCGCCCTATGGCGCCTTATGTTGTATTGCACTCAATCAGGTAATGTGTTTCATACACTAAACGAATGGCGTATCTTTGCAAAACTTACCAGAAAAAATAATTCGGGTGTTAAAGGGTTAATAGTAAGTAAATAAATTTTTCCCACCCATCAGGATAAACTATTTAAATAAATAAGGAAACATTACAGTAATACAATACATTATATTTTTTATCATATAAATAGAAATTGCTAGCCGATTGAATAGAGGATAGCTAATCGAGATGATAACATTGATGAAACCTTATGTTTATTCAGAAAGCTTATTCGTAGATTTTTGTGCGTGCTTCCTCGAAAATTAAACAACTTTGTTTGTTGCTTAACGCCCGACGGAGTCTTATTTGTCTCGCGATTTGACGTAATGAAGTCTGAAGGAATGGTGATGGAACTGCAATAAACGAAGTGGAAAATGTTTGATAACGAGATTTAGACAAGGTCGATACTGTGTGTGGAAAGTGGATGTTGCTTTTCGAGCGTTGGAGATTAGAGAACAAAAAATAATCTTTGATTTTATACATACATGCATTCTTATATACACATACGTACACACACAAACATATATATATATATATATATATATATGATGAAATAAAACAATATAATTTATTTAAAACTTCATTTATTTGAACTAATGTTCAATTTAACTGGTTGACGCGTTTCACTAACACAGTAACTTTCTCAAAACGAATGAATGTATAATATAAAAATGTTTTAATATATACAGTGCATAAATACAGAATTCTGTTTACTAATGTTAACAAAGATATTGAGAGAAATTACCTGGAAATTCATTCACTACAAACATTCCTAAGCTATATTCTAGGTAAAAAGGTTTAATAAAGGAGAGTGATTGATATCTATTTGGTTGTTAAGAAAATTACCTGAATATTTATTTTTGTTAATCTCAAGGGCCTCTAATAAATTTAAACTAAAGGATTTACCGACTACATGTAGAATTTCAAAATTTGGGTCGAAAATGTGTTGGTATTCTAATAATTGATTTGAATAGTTAGAATCTAGTTTTCTGTTGTCATAGCTACGTTTGTGTTCCAAAATTCTAGTTTTAAAATTTCTAAAAGTTCTACAGATATAAATTTTATCACAGTTGTCATTAACACATTTTAATTTATGAACTCCTGATTTGTTTAATTTTTAAGATTTACATATATTATATTTAATGAGTTTGGATAAATTGTAATCAGTTTTAAAGGATATATTCATGTCTAAAGTTTCTAAAAATGATTTACTTTTTAAGGATGGTGTTCCAAAGTATGTTAAGCTTTTAAATTGTTTATTATTATTATTATCAGAAGGGAATACTTGTTCTTGTCTGTTTTTTTCATCTTTTTATTTATGATATTGTCAATTAAATTTGGATCGTAAGTATTATTAACTGCTATTTATTTTATGATATTTAATTCTTTGTTATAATTATTAATATTTAATGGAACTGTTAAGAGTCTGTGTACCATACTATTGAACGCTGCTAGTTTATGACTGAATGGGTGGACCGAGCTATTATGAATTGTAATATCTGTATGTGATGGTTTATGAAATATAGAAAAATCATGTTTAGTATTTATATTTGAAATTGTAAGGTCTAAAAAGTTTATAGACTTATTTTGTTCAAGCTCTACGGTAAATTTGATATTATTTTGAATTTAATTTATGTAAGTAATGAAACTCTCTAATTGTCTATTTGTACCGATGAAGAGCTAAAATGTCGTCCACATATCGGTGCCAATATATAAATTTTTTACTAAGGGGGTGCTCATGAATTATTTTTTCTATATTATCCATGAAAATGTCTGCTAGTAGGGAGCTGAAGGGGTTGCCCATAATCAAACGATATTTACTGCTATAAACCTCTCCATTGAAATGAAAATAATTTTGATTCAAACACACTTTTAGTAAAGTTATGATATCAGAGTGAACTATAGATTTAACATTATTGTATGTGAGCAAATTATAAACAAGAGTCATAGTTTCTTTAGGAGGTACACTAGGGAATAGATTTGTTACATCGAACAATATGAATTTAGAATTATGGGGTAGTATTATATCTTGAATATTATTAATTAATTCCGTTGAGTTTTTAACTGAAAATCAAGGTTTGAATGAACAATATTTAAAAATGACATCTAGGAGAAACCTTGAAATTTTGAATGAAGGTGCTGTGAAATAAGAAACAGCTGGTCTGATTGAGTACCCCTTTTTATGGAGTTTTATTAATGAATAAAGTTCAGGGTGTTGCGGATTGGGTAAAAATAATTTATATTTTTCTTTATTGTTAATTATTGATTTAGCGTTATCTACTGCTAATTCTATTTCCCTCTGAAATTTATTAGTTGGGTCTTTTTTAAGGGTCTCAAAATTGCTTGCCTGAATAAAATTGTTGGTTTTTAATATATAATCTTCTTTAGATAATGTGATTACCGTATTTCCTTCATCTGCTTTTGTAAGAATAAGACTATTTGACTTTGATTTTTGTTGAATTGATTTGGCGACTGATAATTCACAGTTGGATTTGTTAAACTCGACAAATTCTATTTTAATAATTTCTGAAGCTTTATTTTTTAGATTGGAATTATTTGGAAAATTATACAAATTAATTTTTGTTTCTATACCTAGTTTGTTGAAGTTATCAAATGAACATGTGGGTTGAATTTTATGTTTAAAACTTTTTTGTAATACTGAATATGAATATATATATATATATATATATATATATATATATATATATATATATATATATATATGTATAGGCATATAGGTCTATATTCTTGTAAGAATTTTCCATTTGTTTCTATGTCTTGCTGCGCTTTTCCTCTTCCATATTCCCATTTCCGCGGCGTCCTGCATTACGGCTCCTTTCCACTTTCATCTGGGCCTACCCCTCTTATTCTTTCCCTCTGGTCTTTGCCATGCTACTTCTATTACATCTCTTGTCTGTTTCATTCGTTCTAGGTGACCTAACCACTGCAGTCTTTTTGATTGGATTACTTCACTTATTGTTGAGTCATCGTATAGATCATACAACTCCTTATTTGTGCACCTCTCCCATCCTTCTTCTGTTTTTTTCCGCCGTATATTTTCCTTAATATCTTCCTCACCCATATTTTGAGTTTGGATTTCTGCTTCTAATTCATAATCCATGTTACACATCCGTATAGCACTGTCGGTCTTAAAACTGTTTTATAAATTCTATTCTTTTCTAAGTTGCTCGTGTGACTTGTTTTGATTTCAAGATTTTGAGTAATCCTCCAGCACATCTATTGAACTTGGCCAGTCTGAGATCGATTTGCGCTTCTTCCTCACATTTATCATTTATTAGCACATCTAGATACATATAATTTTTGGTTTCTTCAATTTGTATTCTCTTCTCTGTAGTTCTAGCAATTATTTCTCGAGCTCTTCCGTTACATCGTTACAGAAAACAAAGCTGTGTCGAAACATCCACAACAGAAGCAGAATACATTGCGTTGTTTGAAGGTGTTCGGGAAGGTTTATGGTTAAAGAATTTACCTTATCCTAAACAAGAATCCATATTAATATTTGAGGATAATATGGGATGTATCTGCATTGCTAAAAACCCCACAAACCATAAAAGAGCGAAACATATAGAAATAAAATATCATTTTCTAAGAGACCAAATACAAATGGGTAAAATTAAACTTGAATATATTTCTACAGGAAACCAACAAACGGATATATTTACCAAATCCGTGCCTACTTCCCGACTGTTAGTGATGGGAAAAAAACATTGGTTTACTATGAACGTTTACTTACGTTTTTAAGAAAACCAATGTGGTGTGTTATTATGACTTTGCTTAAATGCTTAAAGGTTCATTATAATTTTGAGTGGGAGTGTTGAAAATACAAAATATAGAATATGACACGTCGCTTTCATCCCTTACTATTTCGATAAGCTATACTCTAAACACTGATAATTTCATGTTTTCAGTTTCCAATCTAAAGACGCATTTCGTTGTAATAACAACTGGGTGCTCATTCTTTTAACACTTAAAAGAATAAAATATATTTTGTCTCCTCTAGTAGTGACTTTTATTCAAATAATCGCAACAGTTTCTTACTTCTACCAGATATTCTTTTCATTTATTTTCAATAGTATGCGAACTTTCTTACAAGCTGGCAACCCCGCAAAATATTCGGGCGTCCTATTGCTGGCTCATTCTTTATTAATATTATTGATTTCGTTTTAATCACCTATATTTTTGCTGTCTTTATTTTTATGAATGAAGATTTTATGTTTTAGATTCGTTATTTCGGCTTTCTTACTTAGCTAATTGTTCTACAACTGAGGTTCTTATTCACTGCAGCCTTCTACAATTCTTTATCACCCTTTCAACATTAGTTTCAGAATTAAATGTTCACTAATTACTTCACAATTTGACTTTAATCCTGATTCATCAATCAAAATAATCTTTTTCCACCAGTCGAAAAATTTGTGACTGAAATAAGACATTTGTATTTCAATAAAACGCCATTCTATTCCATAAAAGAGGTTGGTACATCTGACTTCCTTTGAAACACATCGGTGTACCATAATTAAGATTTTTCTCTCTTCGCGAGTATTACATCCATAATTTTCCCGAGCTTTTGTCTAGAGGATTTATGCATGCACAACAATGGCTTTCTTTCATTGCTTCCAGTATTTTTGCGTAGCGGTACAGGACATTTATTAAATGTTGGGCGATTTATAGTCTTGTTGCCTAGCTATCTCGTCTCCGAATCGGAATGTTGGATAAATATTTTGTATTCTCTGAAGCTTCAGATGTTATTTGAGACCGTAAAATTTTATTTGAGGACATGTTTGTGATATCGTAAATACTGATCTAACTTATGTTTGAATATTGAAAAAATAAGTTTTTCACGTTTGATATTCGAACCAAAAAAAGAATTTCTGAACAGAAATAATATTTCATATAAACAAATGTGTAGCAGTCGCAGTTATGAAAGTATGACAGTTTTTTATATATAATGTAATGTTTATCTTTTTTATTTAAAAGTTTCAATTACAGATGGTATACATTTATACAAACACGTTATGTCTACTAACTCAATTTATTTATTCACTACACTATTCACTCATTTATATTATATACACAGTATATTCACTTACATTAATTGTTCGCTGTTTATATCACGAGATCATTTTATAAACTCACTCTACGGTAAGTAGGTAGTCTCTTCATATACTGTCGCCCTTCTGGAATGTTCTTCTTTCGCGATATTTCTCGAATGCCGGCTCAGTCCTCAAAATATCTTCGGAGAACATGTCTATAAAAAACCGTCCCATTCCCAATAGCCTTATCAGAATTTGGTGCGCTCGCCATTTTTTCAAAATTCCGCGCGCTCTCCATTTTTTAAACACTGTTAACATAAGGTTACAGGACCGTACTAAGTATCTACTTCGGTGCGCGAGTTCGTAACATTATCCCCTCCTCAAATGGAAGTTCCTGCTGGAACTTTTGTGTAGCCGAGACTGGATGTTTGAATCGGCAACTGGCCCCATTTCTACACTTTCCGATCTTATGGAAATAACAGGGCACCGTCTTCATCGGATACTAATAACAGGGGTGGTAGCTGCAAATTAATTTTTGGACACCGTTATCTTGGAAGATCACCTCTACCATGTTCCTGATGACTCGCCAAGCCAACTGGTTACTCGCTATCTTACGCATAGCCAGTTTTTTCACACTAGATTCGGAGGATTGGAAGCGCTTCCCACACATCGTTGTAGGTGGATCGATCTTGAAATTCATTTTTAGTTACGACGTAGAAGACGTGCCGGGAATTGTGTTTCAGTCTCAGTGTTTTGCCAGAGGCTGGAATCTGGTCATCAAGTTTTTCTAATTGCCCGAACTTCTTTCGAAAGACGGTTGCCAACCCTCGTACGTTTTTGATACGGGCGGGGATGTTGTATGCCAGTGAATAATCTTCCGGGAGAGTGAACAAATCTTGTCGTTGTTCTGAAGTGACTCCATATCTAGCTTTCCCGGTACCTCCATACGCGCCCATAAATTCATCGAAGATAGCGTCAGACATATCTCAAATATAGTTTATTCCTTTCTATAGGTCATGATCTCCTTGGAATGGCGCTAGTCAGTTTTGGTGAACTAGTTTTTCCGTTGGGGATCTTGCTTATGCGATATATAACATAACTGATCCTTTTCTTGATTAAGTATGGACTTCCCAAGATTTTTGTAATTTTGGAGAAAATCCTTTTTTCTCGTCGGGTTGTGTAACCATACTTTGTCCCCTTCTTTAAAACCGCCTACTGTGGCCTGCGTGGCGTACCGACTTTTAATTCTGCTGCTGGCAACTTGAGGATTTGTTCGAACTAATTTATGAATATCATCCAGCCTTCTTCTCAATTGGATCACGTAGTCTTCTCCTGCTATATCTTCTCCAGGCCGACAGCCAAATTCCAGGTCACAAGGAAGCCTCATTTCAAGTCCAAACAAGATTTTCGCAGGTGTTTCACCCGTGGACTCATCGACGCCAGATCGACAAGCCAATGCAAGTAGGGAAAGATACTGGTCCCAATCTCTCTGATGGGTGGAAACCACTTTGGACAGGTATTTTCCAATAGTCCTGTTCATTTTCTCGACCATTCCATCTGACTGTGGATGTAATACTATTGTCCTGGTCTTCTTCGTTCCCAGCTTGTCGCAAATCTCCTGGAATAGATGGCTTTCGAAATTTCTTCCCTGGTCGCTGTGGACTTCCAAGGACACTCCATATCAGCTGATAAATTCTTTCACCAATACATCCGCGAGAGTTGTGGCCTCTCGATTCGGGGTTGCGTGAATGTCCACCCACTTTGTGAAATAATCCATTATAACCAGGTTGTATTTACCACTATTTTCTGTCGTCAGAAATTGTGCAGCGATGTCTAAGGCAACTTTCGATAGGGCTTCCAACATTATACTGTTTCTTAGGTGCCTTTCTCTTGTGATGTGATCCATTACTCGTAGGATAAGTCGTACATTTCTTACACCAATCTTTCACATCGTCGAAGCTGTTCATCCAAGAAAACCTTTCACGGACTCGCTGAAGGGTTTTCTTCACTCTCAGATGACCTCCCGATGGACTGTCGTGTAACTTCTTCTTTACCTCGGCTGCTCTCGTTATCGGGATAACTAGCTATCTCCTTATCTCGGAACAATAATCGTTTTCAAGCACTCTTTTCAACAGCCCTTCTTCCAGGACAACGGGGTCCCACTGAGCCCAATATGCCTTGAGTGTCGGTGAAAATCTTGACACTTCTTGCCATGTAGGTCGCCGATTTTATTCCTTCCACTGCCAAGTCTTCTTTAGGTGAGGATCATTCTCCTGATCTTCTGTGATCCTGGTGGGTGACCATTCCCCGTCGACTACAGTAGTTCTTGAAACTGCAGCTCTCCTAGAGTTCGACTTGTTGTAGTGAGAATAGTCTACAGGGCATGACCGATTAGGCAGAGAATCCGCGTTTCGGTGATTCACATCTGCTCGATATTCGCCACAGTCTAATTTCCGATGTGATTGGAGTCCTTGAGTTGCAGAAGTTCTGGGGCGCTTCGACGGGTTGCGTACGTCCTCTAGCTCACCACACTTCCGGCATTTGATCTTCTTCGGCTTCTCTTCTGCCATACTCTTCATCAAATTGACGATCTGGTTCAGGATGTCTTCGTTACCTTCTTCTTGCATGATCTTAACTTTGTTGTACCGCGAATCCACCGTGGCTGCTTTGCATTTAAGCGGTTCTTGGTTTGCAGGAGTCGTAGGACGCTTACACGAACTGCGCGTATGCTTTAGCTCACCACAATTACAGCACCTAATCTTCTTCGGCTTCTTGTCTACCATACCTTTCAACAAGTTGTCGATCTGGTCAAGTCTGTCATCTTCACCTTCTTCTCGGATGGTCCTAACTTTGTTATAACTCGAAGCCTTCGTTGCTGCTTCAAATCGTATCGTCTAAAGAACATCTAAGGCATGTCCCCAGCGCGATAGTTAAGTTTACTGCTTTCTCTTTATAGGACCAGTTATTCACTCTAGCGGCTGCTTCAAACTGTTTCACATAATTGGTCCACGATGTCTTTCCGTCGAACGTCTTCTACCTTAGGGAGTGTTTCTGGCTAGCAATGTTTTGTTTGCTCGGTCTTCTTTTCGTTTTCTGGCGTGTCTTGTATTTTTAAATCTGCCATACGAGTATATCTCTCTAACTCCTTGATTTTTTCGTTTATCTTATCCTCAATCTTCTCGTCCATCGTTGTCATCTTATTCTCGATTTTCTCGTCCATCGTTGTCCTCTATTCTCTATATCTAATTTTGAGGACGAAATTTTTCAATGATAAGATATCGGCAGAAATATCATTCATCATAGTAGAAATGTCGTCTTTCATGCTTGAAATCTTCTCGTTCATATTAGCAGAAATATAGCTTCTCATTGTGGTAATCTTCTCGTCCATATCAGAAGAAATATTAGCAGAAAGTGACGAGATTAGGGTGGAAGCCTCGTCATTGAATAAAAATGTTTCTGGATCCAAGCCGTCATTTTTAGTGCCGTTTTAAATCTTTCTTCTAATTCTTTTTCTTACCGGACGTTTCCAGCTCACGATTTTCCAATTCTGCCTTTAGCTCTGTCACTTTCAGGTCACATAGTCTCTTAGCCATTTTTACGTTGATATTTATTTATATAATCCCACTTCTGACACCAATGTAATGTTTTTCTTATTTATTTTAACATTTTTATTACAGGTGGGATAGATTTATACACACACGTTATGTCTACTAACTTAATTTATTTATTCACTACACTATCCACTAATTTATATTATATACACAGTATATTCACTTACATTAATTTATATATACACCTCACTACTTAGACAATTTACTTGTTCGCTGTTTATATCACTTTATAAACTGACTCTATGGCAAGTAGGTAGTCTCTTTATATACTAGTCGGCCTTCTGGAATGTTCTTTTTTCGGGATATTTCTCAAATGCTGGATAATTCCTCAATAAATCTCGGGAGAACATGTCTATAAAAAACGGTCTCAAAAAATCCCAATAGACCTTCCCAGAATTCGGCACGCTCGCCTTTTTTTTAACACCATTAACATAAGGTTACAGGACCGTACTTAGTATTTACTTCGTTGTGCGAGTTCGTAACAATAATATTGGAAAAAACATTCAGTATTCAAAAACAGTTCAATTAATTTTATTCAACTGTTCGGCTCTTTTTGTTAATTGTTTTTGATGAAGGCCATTAAAAATGGAATAATTTCTGATTTTCGATATTTGTATATTGGTATATTCATTTATGGAGATCGATTTCGTGAAGGTTTAGATTTTCATATGATCTATAAAGAAGTGAAAATGGACTAAACAGCTTTGTCCCTCCGTATTTAAGCATCTCATTGGAAACTACGTTTGGTACAGGGCTTTTCTTATTCTTGAGGTGTTTTTAAGGGACTTGTACTTTGTGAGAGATTTCGTCATGGGATTCGGAGAATGATTGAGAATGTGATTGAATAGAATTATTTAAATCGTGTGCTAATATTTCTTCGGATCTAGGATCAGCGAAACGAGTAATAATTATATCCGTAATCGTATCCAAAACTGGTATAATATTATTCCTATATCCGTATCCCTATCCAGATCCGAAACTTCATATCTATAACATTCCTAAATTCCCTAGTAAAGAATTAGGGTAATACATCCTTCAAAACTCAATACTTAGAATGTTATCTCTTTGCATGTCTCATCATTATTATGTAATGTTTGTATACATTTTAATAAAACATTCCTTATTTGGAATATATTTTCAAATTAAATATATTGATGCCAGTAAATTGGTCATATACGTAAATTATTTTCTCGTAAAAATCAAGAAATCATACGACAGGCCTAAATTCCCTCCAATTACCGGTCTCTCTCATTCTATACATATATGTTATTTGTGGTGTTGAAGCTGATCCCTACTGCTCTACGAATCCTACAGGATAACTGTTCTGACAGAAATAGATAGGATATAGGGATGAAGCTACATACGATTCATTTAGTTAGTTACGTAGGATTGTGCTGTGTGTGTATTCAATTTGGTGGGCGTAAGGATTGATTTATAACTTGGTCTCTCTCGGATGTATGCAATTTTATTAAAGTAAATTGGAAACAATCGTACACAGAGAGATTTACCTAAGTTGAATTTAATATTTTTTGATCACATTACTCTAATTTTTCATTAAATATTGAATAAAAGGTGAAAAACAATGTACTTCAAAAGAATAACTGCTTAGAGATCTATTAAGATTTTCTTAAAATAGCGAAACCTTGGTTTGCTACACTGTCCATCAAAAAATGAATCAATTATACGAATATAAACAGTATTGATTGAAAAATATTTCAAGTTCACAGAAGCATAAGCCTGTGTGTGGATGTGAATCAAAAAATGGAAACAATAATAGAAATAACCATAAAAAAATACAAAAAGTACAAATATAAAAATTTATCTAATGTCGGTTGATATAATTTCTCTTCATTGAGCTGTGTTAAAAGGTGAGGTACTGTAAATAATTCTAATAATATAATATCTCCGCAGGTCAGTTAAGTTGACTTCCCACTTCCCCTTACAAACCCTACACCCCCGTCCCCCCAAATGATATTTTCAACAAAAACCTATTTTGTCGTTATGCACTTCTAATACACATGTCACATCCAAAAGACATTATAGAAGTGACGTCTTCTTTTCTAATATACTGGACGGCTTTGGTTTTAATTAAAATAGTTTATATACTGGGCGTCCTCGATAATTTGAATTTTGAAAAGGGGAGTTTGATATTTTTTTTACATTTCTTAGATGATATTTCATGGCTTTTGAATTAGTAATAAAATAAATACTTAAATTAATGCTACGGGACTGAAACGGTACCAGAAATTAAAGTTGGTAAGTAAGTAACGAGTTATATACACTTATTAAAATTAAAATACCATTGGAGACAAAATTATATCAATCCAAAATGTTTCAAAAAAAATAACTCGTCCCCTTTACGTCGGTAAAAAATTAATGAAGGAAAGCGCAGATTTCGTTCATTACAATTTTCTTAGATCCAAATCTTACTTATTAACAAAAAATGAGTTGTACGCTTCAAAATCGCTGGTCGAGGTCCTCTTCCCTGGGGTGCCTGACGAGGATATGACTGGGAGGGCAGTCCAACTACTCTTCGGACGGGCCTGGGGTGTTCCATGCCTAAGTCACACTGAATTTCGGCGTCTAGCGTCGCCCGGAATTGGCGGAAACCAGTTGTGAAGTGGACTTGGACGGCCACTGATCGGGTGCGGGGGCTGGGTCCTTCACACGGACAATTTCGGGACATCTGGCCAATCAGTCCACATCGAGAACAGAACAGAATGGATGGTCTTCTACAACTCTCTAAGCAGTGACCTGAGGTGCCACACCTCCAACACAGATCCTGCGTTATGGGACTGAAGGTACGCGTCTCTCCATGGCTCCGGTCACAATGGACTCCCGGGTGGAGATGGTCGACTGGGGCTTCGCACTGAAGACGGCACCAGATTTCAGATGCATACTGGATCATCTCGGAGATACTCATCCTGATGAGGTCCTGGTCTCTCTTATTCGGCCGGTCCTTCTGATCCACGGACAACGAAGATGGATTCACCTCGGGGAGGCAATCAGTGTCGGACAAGTGGAGTATGTCCATAGGGATATCGATGTTCGTGGTTGCAAATTTCGATGCTACTTCTAAACAAACAAAGCACTTGTTAGTAACCATGGTAATACTTATACGGGCTTGGTTCAACGGACGTAAGAATGCCAAGGATAAAGAAATCCTTTGTTACTCATTGGCGGGTTTCAAATCTTTTATAGGTACGTGCTTATACCGTTTACCATTGTTATCTTGCAAATCATACACCACCGGAGAGATAAGTCGCACGACTCTATATGGACCGGAAACTTCCGGGGGTAGTTTAGCAGCTACGTGATCAGCGGCAGACGACAAGGTATGTTCTTTCTTCATCACTTTTTCTCCTATGGTACATTTCCAGTCTCGAAGACGTAGATTGTAGTTACGACTCTGACTGGTAAACGCTCTAGACAGGTTCAGACGGACTAGGTCGAAGCACTCTTGCAGTTTCTCTACTCGCAAGAGATGCGGTTTCGAATCTCCTTCGGCAGGGTTGTCCTCTCCAATATCTTCTTTTCGCTTTTCCTCGGCAGCCTCTTCAGCTTCCCTTCCAAAGGATTTCGGTATTTCGGGATCTCTTTTAAAATTTAGGAAGGCTGGTGAGAATCCAGTCGAATCATGTCTTGAGTCATTCATCGCGAATTTTAAATCCGGCAACCTTGCATCCCAGTCTCGGTGGTCTTCTTAGCAATATTGCGCAATCATTGTTTTCAGGGTGTGGTTGGCTCGTTCTACCGGATTTGCTTGTGGTGTATACAGCGGAGTAAAACGGTATCGGATCCCTAATCCACTTAGCATTTCTTTGACGAGCTTTTTGTCATTGTCGGTCAGTACGGGACGGAGGCATCCAAATATTTTCGATATTTCTTCATAAAAGGCGGACTTATGCTACTGGCAGTAGCATTCCTAATCGGTTTACATTGTACCCATTTAGTGAATCGGTCTTGGAACATTATGATGTAGCAATTCCCTTTTTTACTCCTTGGCAATGGTCCAATAATATCGGAGCTAACGGTTTGCCAAGGCTGCCTATTCGAAGATGTTTGCCGCGGAGTTTTTGTTGCGACCGCTTGTACTTTTGACATTGCAGACATTTTCTCACATATCTGGTGATGTCCCTAAACATTCCTGGCCAATAGTACATTCTTGCAATACGGGTGATATTTTTAGCGACTCCCAGATGACCAGCGCTCGGAGAGTCATGGTTTTCTTGGAGTGTCTGGTTTCGGTCAGGCTTAACTATACATAACTTCCAGGGTTCACTCACCTCAGGTTCTGGGAAATCGTTTATGTCCTAGAAGTGGCGGTACAGGCGGTCTTCCCGAATGCAATAGTCCGGAAATTTATCTGGGTCCTTCAGAACCTCTTCCTTCTTACTCCGGTACCATGAACATTCGACGGTTACATCGGTCAAACATAGAGTAGACGGTGGATTGGTCTCGGCGGTCATTGGTAGCGGATTTCTGGACATCGCATCGACTACACAGTTTAGCGCACCTTTACGGTATTGTATTTCAAAATCATACTGCTGTAAAAAAATACTCCACCTAGCTAAACGTCCGAACAGACTAGATATGGAATGCAGCCATCTAAGAGATTGATGACCGGTAACAACCGTGAAATGGTAGCCCTCTAGATAAGGACGCATCTTTTCAATCCCCCAATAGCAAGGCATTCTTTTTCAGTTACGGAGTAATTCTTTTCGGCAGGACTCAGGGTGCGACTTTTATACGCTATCACATGTTCATGACCATCCTTCTGTTGGGTAAGGGCTATTCCCAAACCATATTCTGAGGCATCAGTCTGCAGAGTGAACGGTACGGTAAAATCACACAGCTCAAAACGGGTGCTTCTGATAGACAGGTTCTAATCTTAATGGAAGCAGCTTCTTGTTTCTCTGCCCACTTCCATCGTTGAGACTTGCGTAGTAATTTCGTTAGTGGAGCCACCTTCTGAGAAAACGATGGCACAAACCTCCTGTACCCGGATGCAACTCCCAAAAACCTTCTTCGCTCTCGGATATTTCTCGGGGCTGCGAATTTAATTATACTTTCGACCTTTTCTGGATCGGTACGGATTCCAACTCCAGTTATTACATGGCCTAAGTATTTCCGTTAAGTATTTCCGAGACGATTCCCGCAAGATGTTTCTCCTCTCTAGCTGGATATTCAATTCCTCGTTATTTAGTAGGTATACCCAACCTACACGCTGATTTGTGGCTTCTTCCACGGAACTTACGGTCGGTAACTGGACCGATACTGGAGCAACGGATTCGGATTTTTCAGTCTCGTCTTGATTGAACAAAACGGGTAAGTCAAGATTTTCGGAGCTTCTCCTTTACAATAAACTTTCAACTCAAGCCTTCTTCGTTTACTTTTACTTAACCAGCAAAGATAAGCAAAGGAAAATCTAACACCGGCAAAACGGTCACTTCTAGAAGTAAATACTACGGAGTACCAATCAAACAAAAAAAATAATCGACAACGGAATATCGATCCCTCTTCAAATCTACAACCAGTAAACACCAAAATTAAATCGGAAAAACGGTCCCTGCTCAAATGTACAACCAAAATCAAAACGGAAAAACGGTCCCTGCTCGGGCGCCAATTAGTGACGCCTTACTTCACCTCACACAGGTTCGTCACTTTGGACATCCTCGATGCAAAGTTTTTGAAACAAATGCTCGGGCGTCAGATTATTTTACGTGATTTACTCCACGGCCCCTTGACCCTTAGCGTCAAGAGTTCCAGGTAGCCTCAGATGGAGGCTACGGAAAATTCCAGGGGCCTCGTTGAATTTAACACTTTTACAAAACTATAGCCCTTAGGCGGCGGTGCTACGGGATATGAAGAAAACACTGATTGTATTTATTTGTATATTACAAGTCTTATTTAAAATATATATACAAAATAACACTTGACAATTTCTGAGTATTTTCAAACGGTACCGAATCAGTTAAATATATACAGTATGCGAATGTGTTCAAGCCTCATTTTATTATGCACAATGTGAAATTTGCCGGTATTAAGGGATGTGAGCAATGGCACAATAAACCAGGTGTAAGCAAGCAAATGCAATTGTTAATAACAGCGTAAGCAGTGTAAGCAGTTTGTAATTATGCGGTGAGCAGCAGTAGAACCATAAATACCTATCACAGTAGTAAACGGGATATAACTATCTTCGCGGTAGGGGCGGTCAATCGGAATAGGTGGAAAAATGCGACCAGACCAGTTTATAAAAAAACGAATGAACATAAACTAGATTATCAATCAACGCGTGGCAACAGCCTCAGACTTGGTTGAAAATCTTATTATTGTAAGAGAAAATAAACTTTTGTAACAAAAAAAAAATGAGTGAACTCAAGAAAAGTTACTCCCGGCTGACGGTTGGCAGCTGGTGGCAAAGCCTCTGCTCTGTCCCGCAATCAGTTTTAAATTTCAAATTATCGTTTAAAATTATTCTAGAATTTGGTCGGAAGATAGGACAGCGGTTGCCCAAATACAAGCAAAAAGAAACAACTGTGTCTTAGAGTAGATAATAAAAAAAATGAAACAAAATTATTACCGTCTGAAAGTGGAACAGCTGGTGACAACAACTTCTGCTCCGCCCCACAATCAGTTTTAAATTTTTCAAATTGTTGGTCAGATAAAACTATATATATATTTGTGTTTTTAAATGAAACTCAAGGTCTCTAGTTAATTCCACTAGAGACCTTGAGTTTCATTTAAAAACACTAATATGAGCATATTCCACGAAGTAAGGGTCGAGACAGTCAATTTCATATATATATTTTATTACTAAGATAAATCAAAGGTAAATCATTGAAAATTTTGCCCGTCCCTAAAGTGGAACAGCTGGTGGCAACAGCCTCAGCTCCGCCCCACAATCGGTTTTAAATTTTTCAAATATCGGCGAGCTAATACTGTAAAGCAAAGAAATTAATTCCGAAATAAAAAAAATAGAAGATCACAGTCGCAATAGACAACGTTTCTACCGGCTGAAATTGGGACAACTGGTGACAAAAGCATCTGCTCTGCCCCACAATCTATTTCCAATTATCGACTAAAATGGAAAATGTATTTGGCTAATTTAAGACAGGACAATAGGTATAACAATCTAAATTTGAAAATTGAAATCAAAATGCTATTTCAATGTATTGTAGGTTCAGTCACGAATTCCAAAAGAGCGATATAAAGAACACAATAATAAAAACTGTAAATAAATTTTCTTACAGCTTCAAAAGAAGCCTGGCTTACCAAAATACGGTACTAAATTTCTAAATAGTCAAACTACTAAATCGTTTACTGAAATCAAATATAAAACTTTTAAAATTCGACGTAATATTTTATTCGGTTTCATAAAATAAATTTTCACTTACTCAGAAAATAAGGGATGGTCGGTCACTAATAATTCACTTGACTTTAAAATTATCAATTTAACAACTTTGTGACACGCGGTAGCAAATTGCAAAAATTTCCAAACGGCAGCAGGCAGATAGAGAGTCAAAACGCTCGGTTTTTGGAATTTATAATTTAATTCCTACCTAAAATTTTTGGCGTTAAAGGTAGTGAGGGAATTAACTTGAATCCATTTACTTACAATAATGAATATTTCTAATATACTGGACGGCTTTGGTTTTAATTAAAATAGTTTATATACCGGGCGTCCTCGATAATTTGAATTTTGAAAAGCTGAATTTAATAATTTTTTTTACATTTCTCAGATGATATTTCATGGATTTTGAATTACTAATAAAATAAATACTTAAATTAATGCTACGGGACTGAAACAGTACCAGAAATTAAAGTTGGTAAGTAAGTAACGAGTTATATACACTTATTAAAATTAAAATACCATTGGAGACAAAATAAAATCAATCCAAAATGCTTAAAAAAGAATAAATCGTCACAAGTTGTTTGTTTATTCCTCTCTTTGGCAACGTCAGTTGCGGTAACATTGAGAACTGCGAGAACAATGTATATATACAAACACATACAACATGAGATCTTCCCCAGCATACGATTTAAAAGTTTTTTTGGATAGTTTGTAGATGGTTCAACTAAATAACTTCAACAGATATGAAACCCCTAGGTACCAGCATGGTTTGCAAGATATACTGAGGCGGTATTTATCAGTCGAAATTCTGACTTCTGAGATTTTATAGTATTTCAGCGAATAATTTCGAAAGGTCGAAAGTTAAACGCTTTATGGTTAACCACATTTTGTTTTTGTTGGAGTGCATCAGAATGCATTAGGAGTGGGCTCCACTATCCTATACCTTTTCGGAAATGGTCATTAAGGGGGCCAATTTTATATGATGAGGTTTAACTAACTAGGTTGGGGAGGTGGGAGGTGATTCTGTTGCTAGTGCAAATAGTGTATAAGAAGTGAATGCAGCTGCCATATATTTTTGTCGGTAATTGTCATTGGGGGGTGGCAGCGGTGAATCAATTTTACTTTAAATAATGAGGTTTAACTAACTAAGACAAGGGAAATTTTGTTTTTGTTGGGGGTGCATATGAGTCCATTAGAATTGGATTAGGTGGCAGTAACTATATCTTTTTTGCATCATGGCTAGACCTTAAATGTCTAATTGATGGATACATAATTATCTGTTTTGTACCTGCTGAGATATATAAAGAATATTAAACGTAAATATATGTTGATAGATACTCTTGGAATATCTTTGAATTGAATCTTTGTTAGTTAATCTTCCGTCCAAATTATGTATAGGGATTTTACTTCATAAAAATCTTTTGATCAGTTAGACGAAGATTTCTAATTTTCATGACGTAAATTCTAAATTATTTTGACCACGGTCAATTATTTCAGACATAAATTGAAGTCTATTCGTCATCCGTTTGAAAGTTTTTGATAATACTAATATGGGAAATATCACCGTAAACATGTGATATTTCCAGTGCTTCCATACAAGAAATTCCATTTGCAATAAAAAATGTAAGAAATATTCTTGGTTTGATGCATTTAAAAACAGCAAACTACATTGAAATTAATGACCAAATAGAATAATGTCAAGAAAATCCAATCACAGATGATGATCAAACACTTCAGGAGCATAGAGAACGTTTATGTCCACTGAGCGAATAAAAGAATTTATATAGGCGATATAAGCGAGCTTTTCAAATGACCAATTCCAAGTTCCTTCTTGAATATGTGTAATTAATTAACAAAAAAATAGTCCAGGACTTTGTAATAATATCAACAAAATAAATATAGAAGAAAAGAATACCTACTCCAAAAACATTATGGTTAGTACAGTTGATTCGTCTCGCGTTTCTCATTTTCTTTCTCACTCTTCGTTAGTCTGATGGCTGGTAACTCAATACCAATTACGAGCAAGTGAGCCGCATGATTTTTATGATCGGGGCGAATTAAATAGTTGCGTTAGCCGATATTTTTCGTATATTCCTCGGCAAATGGAATCAATCAATTTTCGAGAGAGGACGTGACAGCTCAGAACGGGTGAATCGTAAGTATAAAAACTGCTCGAGGATCAATATAACGTTTAATTGATTGTGCTGTAATTGAATTTCAGGAATGCTGTATTTCACGATATGAAAATTATGATGGACTCTCTGGATATATTGAAAACATCAATGTATCTCGTTTATTGAATATATGTATAGCAGCAATTCTACAGGGTATTCCCAATTCGTAATAGAGCACATATTTCTTTAATTCAACATATACCTAAAAAAGTGGGGTCAATCGAAGAGGTTGAAGGTAGAGATCACATTTTCACGCTGAAGAATGTCAATTTATAATTAAAATTTGACGTTTTTCGGGATATTTTATAATTATGTACAGTAGTCAAAATAATGAATTAATTCCATTTGACTTTTCCACACTATATTATTTGAATATCAATAATCCAATGTGTATGAGGAGAATCCTAATGTAATTATTCGTCCAATAATTTTCTCATAATAACACATTGTTCGTCCAGTAATATAAAAGAAAGTTTGAGAGTCAACAAAATAGTTTTTATAACTGCCAAGGAATGAGCAACTTGCATATGTCCCGAAAAAAATATATGTTATTCTACATCGTACATCATTTATTTCTTCGCAATTAGGGGAATCCAGTACGAATATTTTACTCAGTAATAAATAAAACATTAAATGGGATTCTAATTTGGATGTAAACGCGCGCGCTTCTCCGCGGCCATCTTGTGACGTCAGATGGTCTTATGTGTCACAAGACAAGAGAAAGTAATATTTTGTCTATGATTAACCTAACAGAACACAAATAAACTTATTCACTTATAATTTTGTGGAAATGCAAGCAATTCACCTCCTCGCTAGCTATCGAGGAACTCGGATCGTATAGTTTATTCGATAAAATCTTGAAACAGAATCCCACAGCTATCTAAAAGGTGACTGTGACACCTTTCCTGTGAACAGTGACTTATGTAACCAGGCCATGAACACTTTGTTTTTGATATTGAAATAGAAGATGAATTTATGTTTAGGTTCATTATTTATCTGTTTGGCATTTTTGATCAAATAACATTCATTGTAATTATTATGGTATGTGTTATTGCTGTCATTAAGAATATTGGAGTATATTAGTATCAGGCTCTTCGATTATAAATATTATAAATTCCAGATTGCTTCCAAAAAATAAGGCCATCATCATAAAGTCAATTTTTGGTAAATTATTACTGTCAGCTTTTTGAAATCTGGGTTCCATGGTCAAGCAAACACAAGATCCCGATAAAACACTGAAAGAATGCTATAAAATGTTGAAAACACTAGAAACACAACTTAATTGAACTGAAGGTAGCCAAAATATAACCTATATACCTGACAGATACGACCATTTGACGTCACAACAATAGAAGGCGCGTTTGATCTAACATGATGACATCAACAAATTGTTAACATTTTAAGAGCAGATTTTGCAATATATATAAATTATATGGAACTTATTCTTTCATTGACGACTCATTTGCTTTATAGCTATTCACAATTAGTTCATAATTTGGAAGCTGATATTTTTTGCAAATTGTCCATTGGGTGATATCATTCTAAGAATCTTCAACATTCTAGCTTTGGTCACTCTTAAAACCATTCACGTTTCCGTATTCTTCCTATTACTTCAAATTTATTGAAAAATTCTTTGAAAAAGTACGTATTTTAGATTGAAACCGACGAAACCATTAGCAAATATAACTACGTAATTGAGTTATAAGGTACCTGCGGCAAATAAGGCCCGGCGCCTAATAAAGCCCAAAAATAATATCTCACAAAATAGAAACATATTATTAAACCTGGTAATGCCGATTCAACCCCCACCACGAGTCAATCATATCCGCCAATTTCGACCCCGCTGAAATTTAGAATCGTCGTCAGTACTATCCAAGGGTGTGAGCATGTGTGTTGCAACGTCCAGTGTTATAAATTTCGCGCGCCACGTTTTGTTTACGATTTAGTATTTCTAAAGATTTTTTATTCGGCTACTACTACTGCCAGTGGTGTTCCTCAGTCCCTACCGCTTATTTCGACAAAAAAATAATTTTGAAAAGGTAAGAGATTGTTGATTTTTTTAATTTATAACATTTAATTGTCATGTCGGCTATAAAGGCCCATTAATATTCTGCGATTAAGTCCCGGACCTTATTAAACGATGATAAATATTTTTCTTTTTTTTTTCAGATACTTACAAAGAGTATGCCTAGACGACGTGCACAGTCGAGCTCAGAGCAGATGCAAAGGGCTATAAATGCGGTAAATAACGGAGTACTGTCTCAGAGAGAGGCCGCAGATCGCTACAGAATCCCCAGAAGGACGCTTAGAAACCACCTTAAATCGGAAAAGATAGAAAGAAAATGAATTTGCTCAACAAATTATTCGTTTATGTGAAATAGGACTACCATTAACTCCAATCTTGGTAAAGCGATCAGTTTTTAAATTTTGTGTCTAAAACAACGTTAAACATCCCTTTCGTGTGAGCAAGGAAATTGCCGGTGAATCGCAACTTTCTAAACGGATAGCTCAATTAATGAGCCCAGGAAGAGCGCAAAAGTTGAACAAATATAATGTAAACGATTATTTCAACAAGCTTTCTGAAATTTACCAGGAAATGGATATTCATCAAAACCCTCTAAACTTGTTTAAAATGGATGATAAGGGTTGCCATTTGACTGTCCACCACCAGCAACAAGTAATTGGACAAAGGGGTGCGAAACGAATTCACATGGTAACACATGAGCACGCTGAAAATGTGACTATTGCGGGGTGCTCTAATACACTAGGAAAAAGGTTGAAACCAAAATG
Organism: Galeruca laticollis; assembly: GCA_963921935.1. Classification (NCBI taxonomy): domain Eukaryota; kingdom Metazoa; phylum Arthropoda; class Insecta; order Coleoptera; family Chrysomelidae; genus Galeruca; species Galeruca laticollis. The sequence goes on from OY998177.1 coordinate 61,363,456, forward strand.
GCAAGATGCTTTACCGGCTGGTACCCTGGTAAAAATGTCAGATAAGGGTAGCATGACAACATCACTTTTCATTCAATTTATTGAACATCTAGCTCGCTACAAAGGTAATTTATCGGCGTTACTAGTTTTCGATGGAGCCTCAAGTGATCTGGATATTTCTATTGTGGATGCTACAGACCGTCTTGGAATTAGATTGTTTTGCCTACCTTCGAATACGACGCATGAACTCCAACCACTGGATAAGGCAGTTTACAGATCCTTTGAGCATCACTGGGATCAAGAACTGCTTAAATTCTGGGATACGCATCCAGATCGACGTGTTAATAAATAAGAGTCGATTCGGTAAAAATTTCACCAAAGTCTGGCCCAAAAGTATGACGCCTGAGAATATTATTAGCGGATTTGAAGCCACTGGAATGTTTCCACTTGATCCACAAAAGATTCCATAGTCAGCATTTGCCTCATCACTTGTAAGCCAGCGCCATTTAGAACACCTTAAACGACCTGTACCTGACGAAGGAATTCTGCGAGACAACATAAACAGCAGTGTAATTCCAAATATTTTAGAAGTTGATAACGCTACAAATACAACAGATCATAGATCTGAGTCCGATGATGAGTTAGACGACATACCGCTAAATAAGCTATCAAAAATCGTGAAAGATTCAGCAATAGGAGGAAGCGGCAAATATGGAGAAAAAACAGCAGTAAAAAATGACGAATTACGAAAATCGCCAGGGGGACCACAGCTACAGATAAAACGTTGACAGACAACATCATGATGGACACTAGTAATGAAGTTCTTAATAGGTCTTTTAAGAAATTGCTTCTTACTCCTGAGCTTTTTGCAACAATGAATAAAAACAATAACACAGCTGACAGGAAAAATCCCTTAATTATAAAGCGCAAGTGGTAACGAAAGACATTTTTTCATCCGTTAGCACAAAGTCGACATCAGTATCTGCTACCTCCAGGAAGATTGCAGCAAAAAAATGTAAACCTTCAGCAGCAGACATCGGGTGTGCATCAAAACAATCTAAATCTTCAACGTCAGTCAGTAAGTCTGCGGCAAAAGAACCTAGACCTTAAACGTCAAAATTGTCGGCTTCAATTCCCTCAAAAAAGCAATGGACAGTGATTCGTGGTACTGTTTTCTTTGCGGAATTGAAGACAAACTTGACATGAAACAATGTGCAACTTGCGCAAAATGGTGTCATGAAGCTTGCTTAGGGTTAACACAACGCGATACGGAATGTTTTGTTTGTCCAAAGTGTTGCTAATGAACTATTTTAGAATGCGTTAGTTTATTTTATAAGCTTAATATTTGTGCCTTTTTACAGTTTATTTTGTTTTAAAAATGTTCTTGAATTTATAAATACACGTGTAAGCGTTATATTTTGTGGGCCTTTTTAAAAGAATCGAATTTCAAGCAAGGGCCCTATTACCCTCTTGGTTGTATAATAAGGCCCATTGCAGGCGTTTTAAAAAAGGCTCAAAAATTAAAGAAAAATAGAAATTTCTTTTAGAAATGTATTCATTTGTTCCAAGAAGCGTAACTGTATCCGATTATGTGTATTTTCCATTTTATTTTAAGTTTTTTCCAAATAAAATGAGTTTGTTCCTTAGGTGGGCCTTATTTGCCTTAGGTACCTTAAAAGCTGCCCCTCAATACAAATAGGAATATTGTTTTTGATACAAACCTTTTGCAACGCTATTTTCGCTGGTGGCAGCCGGCGCTCTTTTATAAATTTTCGTTTTTAGTTCTCTTTCATTACACTTTTAAATATAAATATGATTTATTAACAATTATTTCAGCAGCAGATTTTCCAGATTATCACTAACCACTCATTAATGATTAGTCATTATTAATTTTTTTTTTGTTACAGGTCGCTACCAGTGTGCAACAAAACATGGCAAAATCTTCAAAATTTTCAAAGCGAGGAGCATTAGACTGCCCAATTTTTGGATCACCGTAAGATGATCACGGTAGCATACTTCTAACAAAAGAGGGTGTTAATAATTGCTGTATTTACGGAAGGTGGCGTCTTGGATCTGAAACAACTGGTAACAAGGAACCCGCATTCTCTTACATCGCATAGTAAGTTTGTGTAAAGCTGCATAAGCTGTATTCTAATGTGTCCATTCCGACAGTTTCAAAGAAACGTGTCCTTGATATGATTCATGCATATCACTAGAAATATATCGATATCAAGGCTGTTTATAAAAGAATAGAGAAAAGCATGGCAGCTAAAGCAAGGGTGGAGAAGTTTAAAGAAGAATCATACTTCCTTTTTGATATAGCATCTTGTAAGTGCTCCAGATTAACAGACTGCAATTGTCCGAAGGAATACAAGGTCCCCTTTAAGGAACAAAGTGCCTAATGTGCATTGGATCGCTCGATTTGCAAGGAACCAAAAAGCTCCAAGCACATGCTGAAAGGAAGACAAAAAAATTCCTTCGTAGTTCTCAATCCACTGCGTCCTGCACATCGCAACCTGATGGTGATGAGACCTCATCAACATCAACGTTATTATAAGATGATGAGGTAATGGTTGAGGATAAGGAACCTGATAACTACGACTACAATCCCGGACCGTACGTAAGGAAAGTTTCAAATACCGCCTTAATAATCCAAAGATTTGAGGTGTCGCTTCAAGTTACGTCTGACATAGCTTTTAGCGTCCTGCACGACGCAGGCCTAGTCTCTGAATCGGATACATCTTTAGTGATTGATAAGAACAAAATTGCTAGAGAAAGGTATCGAACCATGCAAGAGCTTAAAAGTGAGAGTTCGGGTATTGACAATGATCATTCAACAGGTCTTTACTTCAACGGCTGCCGTGACAAAACATTGTCAACAGAAAAGGAAGATGGTGAATACTACCAAAGAACAATTGTAGAGGAACACTATTCCTTAGTGAAAGAACCAGGATCTAGCTACGTTGTTCATGTTACACCAGCTTCAGGATCAAGTCTGGCCATTTCTTAAAGAATTTACGACTATATCACAGCAGAAGTGCTCGGAGGTTTAAACCTTATTCTTGTTCTAGGGTGTGATGGAACGGTCGTAAATACTGGAGTTCACAATGGGGTACATCGTTGTCTTGAACTGAAGATCGGGATACCTGTCCAATGGACTGTTTGTCAACTACATTTAAACGAATTGTCTCTCCGCCACTTGTTCGAGTCCCTCGATGGTTCCACCTCCGGACCCAATTCCTACACTGGTTGCATTGGAAAATATTTTGAAGGCGTGTGAGCTGCTTCCAGTGGTATCATTTGAGCCAGTTAACTGTACCTTGCCATCAGATGATATATCCACTTTGAGTAAGGACCAGACGTATCTGAGGGTTATTGCTCTCGCCGTTAGTTCAGGCATGTGTCATCAATGTCTTGATAAGCGCGATCCAGGTCCCCTAAATATGTCCCGCTGGTTGACAACAGCAAACAGAATATTGAGACTGTATGTTTCCACCACGGAACCATCAGACAACGTACCATAGTAGAGTTCGTTATTAGGGTGTATGTGCCATCTTGCTTCAATTAAGGATGGAGCTCGGCATCTTTACCATTTCATTCAGTGATCTAGATACTTGGATCAAGTTAACCACAACGTCATCGATCCAGTGATTTTTCGGAATGCTTAGTTCGCATCTCCAGAAAATATTCTGCTCGCGATGCTGACTGATAAGAGAGCACATATTAGAGCCCTTAGCGTATTAGAAGAGTCCTAAAAGCACGAGAATCAGGTGAGACGGTTGGAAACGTTGGGATTAGAAAGTTCGATATTCCAAAAATAAACTTCGAAGCAAACGACTACATCGAACTAATTGAGGGGTCGTCCTGCGAAATAACTCCACCACCAATACTGAATGACGTGACTACAGAAGATTTCAAAAGTTTGCTGAAAGAACCACTACCAATTGATTGGACTTTTATATAGTTTCCATGCCATACACAAGCTGTGGAAAAAACAGTGAAATTGGTTACGGAGGCCTCAAAGAAAGTTCGTGATCATAAAAAACGCGATGGATTTAGTCGCTCCACTCCGAAATCGAGAAAGGCTATACCTAAATTTAGATGAAAGAGATAGTACAAAACCTAAAGACCTAACAAAACACAAATTTTCGTAAATTAACTGTCTCGACCCTTACTTCGTGGAATCTACTCATATTAATGTTTTAAATGAAACTCAACGTTTCTAGCTAATTCCACAAAATAATGAAAAATGTTGAAAATTGTGAAAAATTAACAACTGTTTCGATAACTGAATATCATCGTCAGAATGACAGAAGTTACATTTCATTTGATGCCTACCTGATGATTAGTAGTTATTTTTGGCTAGACCAAGAAGTGACCTACCTTGTGATTGACTTAATATATGTTAATGGTAATATATGTATCTATAAAAAGAAGAAGATGTGATATTATAAATATTGAAGCTTAGATATTATTAGCCCTATGGTGATATCCTGGATATCATTTTTCCAATTAAAATCAGTATAACTGTGCAATGATATAGAAAACCAGGAAAACTATATCTGCTGATCTTTACAATTATCACTTGAGGAAGACAGTTTAATAGTGGAGAACTCCCTAGATTTATCTGTTCATTGACGACTTCATATTGTGGGTTTCTTAAGTGTCTTCTAATTTCCAACTCTTCCTTGAAAAATATGAAAAATAAGTTGTATGTTTCTTTTAACTAAGTATAACTTAATTCGTTAAATAGAAATCGACAATATATTAACATATTTGTGAAACAAATAGGCTTTTAAAATGTTTTCTTACACCAACAAATTGATATTCAATTCTATCTTAATTATTATGATTCCCAAAACTTCAATCCCATTCCATTCCCGGAATGTGCCTTATGTAACATAGAACCTGATAATTTTAAAGCATCGAGGTATCAATCAACATTATGTACCGATTGTCTTTACTTTTTGGCACATGTAGACAGTTTTTATCTAAACAGATATTATGTATTTTAGAAATTTTCCCTAATGTACTGGTACTTTCGATGTCTATATTCAGCTAATTAAAACGAATAAAGTGTTTTAAAGATTATAACTAACTTTTCCGTACATAAGTATACACTCTAGAGGCTATAACATGCTAACAAACAAACAAAATTACCAAAAAATGACCAAAAATTACCCAAAATATAGAATATCTGGATTTTGGGACCCCTCTGGTGAGCTGAAAAGTGATAGAGTTTATCTGTGAAATGCCCAGAACAATATCCAAACATAAAATTGTTGGTTTGTACATACTCTGGAGGCTGTATCGTGCTCACAAACTGACATTTCTCCAAAACTGACAAAAATAATTTTATAATTTTTAATCTCTTTAGTTTGTTTAGGAACTATTAGTTGTAATGCCACTTTTTCCTCTCTTTTATTAGTTAATTTATTTACCATATGTAATGGATAATCGTTGGATGTTGCTATTTATTAATTGTATTAATTTCTTTATGAAAATAACGTTTGTTTTTAAGAAATGAAAATGCTCTATGTATAATTGAATTATATGCTGCTAATTTATGTGACCTGGGATGATTGGAATTATATGGAATAATTACATCTGGGTGTGTTGGATTTATGTAAATTGACTAATCAAGAACATTATTAATTCTTGGAATTTTTATATCAAGAAAATTGATTGAGTTATTTCCTTCAACGTCTAATGAAAATTTAATTTTTGGGTGTAAATTATTAATATGGTTAAAAATACATCTAATAGTCGTTCACTCCCTATAAAACAAGCTAATGTGTCATCTACATATCTATACTAAAATAAGTTGTTTTGAATATATATCTTATTGTCAAAAGTGAAATAATTGTGATTAATACATACATCAATTAAATTAAGTATATCTAATATTATTCCTGGACTAATATTTTTATCTTCTAGTTAGACATTATTCTTTAGGATGAATTTTAGTGAATATATTTGTTACATCAGATGGAATGAAGTTAGAGTTATCTTGTAAGATTAATATTTTTAATTTTTTGATTAATCCTATTGAGTTTTTTATTGAGTATTTAGATATATATCCGGAATTATTGAGTATATTGTTGAGTTTTTTGCTAAACTATTATCAGGAGTATTAATATAAGAAACTAGAGGTCTAATTATTTCCGATATTTTATGTTATTTAACGGTTCCATATAATTATGGAGAATGATGATTTCTATTTACGATGTAATTCTTTTCATAATCAAATTAACTGGCTCGACCCTTACTTCGTGGAATCTACTCATATTAGTGTTTTAAATGAAACTCAATGTTTCTAGCTAATTCCACAATATGATGATAAATGTTGAAAATTTTAGAAAATTGGCAATTGTTTCGATAACTGAATATCATCGTCAGAATGACAGAAGTTACATTTCATTTGATGCCTACCTGATTTTTATTAGTTATTTTTGGCTAGACCAAGAAGTGACCTACCTTGTGATTGACTTAATATATGTTAATGGTAATATATGTATTTATAAAAAGAAGAAGATGCGGTATTATAAATATTGAAGCTTAGATATTATTAGCCCTATTGTGATATCCTGGATATCATTTTTCCAATTAAGATCAATATAACTGTGCAATGATATAGAAAACCAGGAAAACTATACCTGCTGATCTTTACAATTATCATTTAAGAAGACAGTTTAATAGTAGAGAACTCCCTAGATTTATCTGTTCATTGATGACTTCATATTGTGGGTATCTTAAGTGTCTTCTAATTTTCAACTCTTCAAGGAAATCCAGTTCTTGTTTCTTATCACAAATATGTAGTACCTCTAGTTCTGTGTTAGGTGTCAATGAATGGTTGGTGTCAAGTAGATGTTTTGCGTAATGGTATTTATCTGGTTGTTTTGATCTGTATGCCGTAAGTGTTCACTATATCAGATTTCAAAATTTCTAAGTGTCTGACCCAAATAAACAGCATTACATTCTGAACATTTGAGTTTATATATACCTGATTTCTTTTATATTGGTATTTTTGTTTCAACATTCAACAATTTTGTACTTACGTTACTTTATATTTTAAAAGAAATTGTTGTATTCGTTGCTAAAGATATTATCTTTGAAATATAATTAGAAATATTTCCTGCATATGTGATGGTTTTACAAGTTTTTATTTCTTCAGTTTGTTTAGGAAATATTAGTTGTAATGCCACTTTGTCCTCTTTTTTATTAATTAACTTATTTATCATATGTAATGGATTTCCTTGAAGAGTTGGAAATTAGAAGACACTTAAGAAACCCACAATATGAAGTCGTCAATGAACATATAAATCTAGGGAGTTCTCCACTATTAAACTGCCTTCTTAAGTGATAATTGTAAAGATCAGCAGATATAGTTTTCCTGGTTTTCTATATCATTGCACAGTTATACTGATCTTAATTGGAAAAATGATATCCAGGATATCACTATAGGGCTAATAACATGTAAGCTTCAATATTTGTAATATCGCATAATCTTCTTTTTCCTATTGACATATATTAGGTCACTCACAAGGTAGGTCACTTCTTGGTCTAACCAAAAATAACTACTAAGCATCAGGTAGGCATCAAATGAAATGTAACTTCTGTCATTCTGACGATGATATTCAGCTATCGAAACAATTGTCAATTTTTTAGAATTTTCAACATTTTTCATTATATTGTGAAATTAGCTAGAAACATTGAGTTTCAATTAAAACACTTTTCATAATCACTTAGAAGATAATTTGAATTATTAACAATATCTATTACGTTACTAGAAAGCTTTTTTTGGGTCTGATCCAAGAATTTGTACATTGCTAGATTCTATAAAATTACATATTTTTGAATTTCAATTTTTAATATAACGGTGGCGTTACCTTTGTTCGTTTTGTAATTGTTAGGTTATTATTTTCTACTTTTTTTGTGATTGAATTTAAAACTGTAATGTCATTTTTTGTTTGACGTTTAACCTTCGACGGTTCAATATTGTTGATTAAATTGGCAATTTTTAATTTCTCATAAAGAAAATTATTTTAATTAAAATTTCAAGCTATTGCTGATTCTGTAACTAATATTTGTTTAATATTATTCGTAAATTTTGGTGGTATGCTGTACTTTGAGCCTTTATTCAAAATTCTTTTTCACTATTATGTGTAGAATTAATATCTGAAAGGTTTTCAAATAGTAGTGCAAATTGTGTTGGTATGTAAGTGGTATGTAAATGCTTACAGTTTCATGATGTTTAGAGTATTGAATTCTATGTTAAGTGTGTTCAAGTTTTTGTTCTTGTTTCTTAAATTTCTTGTGATTCGTCGTTGGAACGTGAGTTCACAATGTACAACTTTTATGTAGTTGTATAAAGAGTCTCTAATTTTGAACCATTTTTAACATTCTTCTTTAAGCCGTACTCGTTGATCACATTTTATTGCTTTTTGTGCTTGAGTTGTTTTAGTATGGCATTTTATATTTACATAATTTGGTATTACTACTTTTCTAAGGCATTCTTGGTTAAACCAAATGTTTTGTGAAGATTTTTTAATTAAATTTACTGTCTCGAACCCTACTTTGTGGAATCGACTCATATTACTGTTCTAAATGAAACTAACTGTTTGTAGATAAATCCACAATATATTGAAAAAATGTTAAAAATTCTAAGAAATTGACAATTGTTTCGATATTATATATCATCGACAAAATGACAGAAGTTACATTTTATTTGATGGCTACCTGATGTTTAATAATTATTTTTGGCTAAACCTTACGATTGACCTCATATATATTAATATAAAACGAAGATATGATATTACAAATCTTAAAGCTTAGATATTATTAGCCCTATGGGGATATCCTGGATATCTGTTTCTCATTCAAGAAGACACTTAACAAACCCACAAGGTGAAGTCGTCAATGAACAGATGAATCTAGGGAGTTCTCCACTTTTAAACTGTCTTCTTAAGTGATAATTGTTAAGATCAGCAGACATAGTTTTCCTAGTTTTCTATATCATTGCACAGTTATACTGATCTTAAATGGGAAAAAGATATCCAGGATATCCCCATAGGGCTAATATTATTTAAGCTTTAATATTTGTAATATCATATAGTCTTCTTTTTTTCTGTTTTTATATATATTAAGTCAATCACAGGGTATATTTTATTTACGATAAAAAGACGATGATGTCATTTTTAGTTACTTTCCTGCTTATCAGAATAAATAATAATTTACCAACCGTGAATACAATTTATCCTTAACAGCCAGGGCAATTTACAGTTAACGGGTTGGCAAAGCTTCAAGACGTTGTCAAATCAACTGGTAAAATTCCCCAGTTTGTTTTGACGTTTATTGACATTCGTTCATCGTCTAATATTTACAAGTTTTTTAGTGCTTTTAAATTCATTGCTTCTTTAAGATTAAAAAGACATTTATTTTCATAACTAATTCTGCAGTGAGTAGGAATATCGTCGCCTTGGAGCCCCCCACCACTCTCCCTCTGACGTCATGACCACGCCCTCTGACGTCATGACCACGCCCTCTGACGTCACATGATCACGCCCTCTGACGTAGCTGTCATTTGTCATTTGTCACATGTGTCATCTGTCAAATGCGTCATCTGTCAAATGTATCATCTGTCAAATGTGTCAACAGTCATGTGTTCTGTGTCATATGTCATAAGTGTCGTATGTGTCATATGTCAACAGTCATATCTATCTTATGGTCTGTTCCGTGACGTCATCTTTAGGCCATCCTCTTCTCTGGTTGGTCAGCGTACTAGTGTCTGATTGGACTCGTTCCACCAGATGTCGACAATACAGTTACCCTACCTTGCCATTTATCGTCGTCAACCCACACGGTCCACCACGTGTCTTTAATACAGTTAACCTTGTGTCATCTACCTACCTAAATTTGATCATTTTCTATAAAATAAAAATTTCATCTTAAAAACTGAAATAAAGTTTCAAATCTCATTGAAGCAAAAAAGAGTGTTATTCGCCTAAATATCGGTTTTATTGGACGTATAGTCTGTGTCGTCTGTCGAATGTGTCTAATGTCGTATAATCTGTGTCGTCTGTCATTCTGTTATCAGTCTATTCCATCTGTCTTCGTCGTCAACCTACACGGTCCACCACGTGTCGTTAATACAGTTAACCTTGTGTCATCTATCTTCTGTGTGACGTATAGTCTGTGTCGTCTGTCGAACACCTTCTGCTGGGACACGTTCGATATACAGGATGTAGTCATAAAGATTCCATATGGGCACTAACATATATCTATCTGTTATTCACCGGGGTGCCAAAACGGCCGAGGGTGGCCGGTGGTACCGAGGCTACTTTTTCCGTATACTGCGCATGTTTTCCGTTACAGACAGGCCGTAAAAACACATTTAAACGTTCTGCGCAGGTCCTGAAGGCATTTGACCATATCTCTGTTAATATTTGTTGGATTGGAGTCTAATAAACGTCAATGTGATAGATAGAGCATGTTTATATATAGGATGTAGTCATAAAGGTGCCATAAGGGCACTAGCATATATCTCTGTCATTATTGGTCGGATTTAAGTCGAATAAACACCATTGTGATAGGTAGAGCATGTTTATATACAGGATGTAGTCATAAAGTTGTCATAAGGGCACTAGCACATATCTCTGTTAATATTGGTCGGAATGAAGTCGAATAAACGGTTATATGTTAGGTACGTCACTACAACGTTCGATATACAGGATGTCCACATAAATATGCCATAAAGGCACCCTGGTTGGATGAAAATTATATTGTCAGGCGAAAGAAAAGATTCGGAACATGGTTTCCAACAGAAGATATAGGCACTCTAATTACGGATATTGGAAATATTGATTACACGGAGGGAGAAGAGCTACTGCGAGAGGCACTTAGACCGATAACAGATCCATTTTGTGACAATATAATGGTTGTAAAGTTATGCGGTTCGGAGGACTGTAATGGAGGAAGTGTACTTGTAAAAATGAAATTTGTGGCTCGTTTAACAGTTACCTTCGAGGAAAATTTGGTGGCCTAGTTTCCGCGAGACATGGAGCTAAAGCCAAGCTACCCTACTTCTTGCACAGCGACAATCAGATGGCCAAAGGTGTTCGAGAAGGTCTTGGAGAAAGTAAGGAAAGAATTACGAAAAAATATGATAAACCTGTATGTACACCATATAAAGTGGAACTAGCAGATGTGAATGTGGAAACACTGTTAAAAGAATTACCCGAATTATTAAAACAAATACAGAAGGAAGACTATTATCTACTGGACCTCGGTATTACTCAAGACTTCTATGGAGTGTTTCAGGAAGAAGAAATGACAAATTACTGAACAAGTTACTTTAACTTTCGTAAACATGGAATGTATCGGGAGAATTCTAACGTAATTGTAAATAATAATAATACAGTCGGAATCGATTGCCTTACGTGGCTTACATTTGTCACAAGGGTTAAGATATACAACAAATTTATTAGATTTCGCGGACTGTCCAAATAAGAGATTAAAAGACACATTTTCCAACACTTTAGCCAGAGAACATGGAATTACAAGATTAGAAGCAACCCTATATAATTATTCCATAGCCGATAATAAGGAAGGGGAATACACTTGCTTAGAAGACTATCTTACCTTACTGGAGGATAGCAAACTTTATTTCCAAAATGTACCATTATACTCTATCTCATTTGCTAAAATATGGACAAGTTTGACAAGGAGTCTGCAAAACAGTTGCTGTCTTGTATTTAACAATATAGTGTAATATGTATACTGGGGGAACAGTAATAGATGGAAATCAACCGGTCTACAGATAAGTTTACCAATGGAACCCAACCCAAGAAAAAAGTTGTAAATTATCGTCTTTCTGCATTTGGTTTTAATTTCGTACATATTAATTATATAGAGATCGTAGACGATACGAGTAATAAGGAGAAAAATGTTCGAATTTCTCAAAAATGATATATTAAGGCTGGAGATACATTCTTTACCCGGTCTTCCACGCTGTTTAGCACTATCCCGGAAGATATCGACATACAGTAGCTCAGACTGGTATCTACATGTAATATTATACCCAAAGTTCTCAGAAAGAGGGTAAACAAAAATAGTAAACTAATGCCTTTCGTGCTAAAAGAAATAACACCAAATTCCCATATTTCTGTATTATCTGTAAAGAAACGGAAATTAGAAATGGAGCAAACAGAATTGAAGAAAAGGAAGATAGATTATTGAGAAAATACAGCTACGATTAAAATGGAATATAAACATTTCTTGGAGAAAGAACAGAAGATAGCAGAATTAAAGGACAGACTAGAAGATTATTTCTGCATCAGGTGGAAAAACTTAGGGCCCTCTGGAGAATACAGCGTATTCGCGTTTACCGTTAACAACAAAAATAAATATACCTATGTAGGAGTTTTGGCGGATAAGTAGGGACAAAGAGACGTCTACTACTTAAAGGGTTACTACAAAAAAATACGTTTTTACGCGTTTACAATAATAGAGAAACTCTTGTTGCAGACGGTTATGTCACATTGCCATATAACAATGGAATGGAAATAATATGTTTACCAACCTAAAAACCATTTGCTACCTTTACTACAAATGGATATACGAGTTTTAACGATAACACATTTGCCAAAATCGAAAACTTGCAATTTTACACAGGTGCATGGAAAGATTTAGACGTTCCATTTACCCAAGTGGAGGTGGAGAGGGTTAACGTCGTTACAATGCAAGAAATTGCGAATAGCATAAAATTTAGGGATTATCATCAACTAAAAGAATTTGCAGAAGGTACAGAACTGGTATTATCTGGAATTAAAGAAGTCGTGCATAGAGGTAGAATCCGGTACATATTAAAACTAGACAATATAAATGTTTTTTACCACTCGAATTACTGGTTAGAACAAGAATTAGTAGAAACAGACTTAGAATATAGGATAGAAATAAAAAATTGACGTGTTAAAACATACACCCAACAGAAACAAAGAGAGAGTTGTATTTTGTGTATAAGTTTTGTTAAACCTGTATAACTATTCTAATAAAACTTTTAAATATATCGTTGTTTTACAAATTTTCCCACCTTGGTTCTTATTTAATGTTGAACCATCTATCTGGAATTGGTTCCTGCAAAACATGGTGTTAAAGCTAAGCAGCCTTTCGTCTTACTAAGTAACAACCCGCTTGCCATTGGAACAAGAGAAGTAGTGGGAGAAGATTTGGAAACATAAAGTACCTGTGTGCATTCCATACAAAGTAGAATTGGTGGACTCGACAGGCTACTTAAAGAAATGCCTAATTTATTGGAGCAGCTCCGGAAGGAAGATTACTACCTAATGGACTTGGACATAACGAAGGATTTTGCAGGAATTTTTGACAAAAGAAGAAATGATTAACTATTTAACAAACAACTTTAACTTTTGTACAAGGAAAGGGCAACGTTATTGTAAACAATAATGAAACAGTTGGCATAGATTACCTTACTTGGCTCACATCTAATACAAGGGCTGAAACATACAACAAATTTATTTGTCAAGTAACCAGTCCTGGAGCATTGGAAGCCATATTATAGATTTTGTCAACTACCCAGACGCAAGATTAAAGGAAACTTTCTCTTCTGCATTGGCCAAGAAGCATGGTATTACCAGATTAGAAGCTACGATATATAACTACTCAATTGGAAATTTCCATGGACAAGGCTACAGTCCTTTAGAAGATTTCTTAACTCTGCTACAAGATAGTAAGTTGTACTTCCAAAACTCTCCGTTATACTCTGTTTGGATTGCAAAAAAAATGTGGTCAAAGTTGACCGAGAGTCTACAGAACAGCTGTTGTCTTGTCTTTAACAATATGCAGCAATATGTTTATTGGGGTAACACCAATACAAGAAAGTTGACGGGATTACAATTAAATTTACCAAAAGTATCCGACGCAAGGAAGAAGGTACATTCTCTCTGCATGCAGCTTTAATTATCTCCCTGGTAACGATATAGAAATTGTAGAAGAAAAGGGGAACAGGGGCAATATTCGAATCATACTAAAGTGTTGCATTAAAGCTGGAGAGGCTTACTTTTCTAGGCAGGGTGTAGCCACAAAATACCTCCAAAAAACAAAATATCATAAAATCACATTTTTAATTACTTTTCAAAACCACCCACACACACATGTTTCTCGAAGTACACTTTTATCATTACTAAAAACTAAAATATAATATGACGCATTTCATTAAATGAATAATAATAATCTCGACCCCCATAGAGGTCATCAAAACAAATAAGTTATGATAAGAAGAATGTAATTTGATAAATTTGTCAATATTTTCAATATACAGGGTGTATTAATGAAGTTACCGTATTTATATAGTGTGTGTAGTCGTAAAAGATACCATACAGAACATACAAAGATGTCATAAGTGCACTAGAAATTTATCTCTGTTATTATTGGTCAACATCAAAAAAACGTCATTGTGATATAGCATTTTATTTAGGAAGTACCAAAAAAAAAGATGCAATAAGGTGTATATTTCTTATATACAGGGTGTAGTCATAACATATGTCATTTGTTTAATGCACAGTCGTTATGCCATTATTTTGAGTAAGCGATGATACGCACTGCATTTTTTTTACACAGGAAACCAATATTTCCTTATCTCAAACTATTTCTTATAAATGGTGCTGTTTTTTTAATCAAATTTCCACAATTTACGATTAATATATAACATTGACCGTTGGGGAAAATCAAACAACAACAAACAATATTGTCATATAGGTAAAATTTTAGATTACCCTAACTTCCACGACCTCCACTCCTGTCGCCTCCCCACCCTTTTGCCTCCTTCCGTAGCTTGAGTCGTAGCAAGTTTGTCATATTATGTACTTTTGTTATGCAAAACTGTCCGAAGATAATCGAACTCATTTCCACGATTGCTATCAATAAGAGCGTCCAAAGCAATACCCAGTTTAGTGATCGCCAGATCGTAGAAGTGCTAACATGAATTAAAGAGCCGCTTTGATTAATTTCGGATTCCTGTGTTTTGAACATATTACTAACAATCACTCCCTAACTAACATAACCTTCCTGGCGAACAAGGTCTGTACCTGCTCGTTGGTGTTCACTGCATATGGAAGTATAATCCCTAACTGATCAGATCCCTCCTTAAATTACTATAATATTTGGCAAGAGAGAGAGAGATAATCTATCAAATAGTTTACTTGAAAAAGGACAGAAATTTATCAGTTGTGATCTATATAAGAAAAAGCTTCGTTAGTCATAAAGATGTCAAAAAGGCATTCAACCCGACACTATGTACACGTAAATATGCACATAACGACAATTATGGAACCAACGCAAGAAAAAAAAAGTTGTGAATTATTGTCTTTTCTACATTTAGTTTTAACTGCTTACCTATTAATTATATAAAGATCGTAGAAGATACGAGTAATAAGGAGAAAATTTTTCGAGTTTCTCGAAAATGATATATTAAGGCTGGAGGTACATTCTTTACTCGGTCTTCCACACTGTTTAGCACTGCCTCGGAAGATATCGACATCCAGGAGCTTGGACTGGTATTTACATGTAATATTATACCCAAAGTTCTAACAAAGAGGGTAAACAAAAATAGTGTATAATTAATCCGAATGATATAGATAAATATCCTTATTACTCGTATCTTCTACGATTTCTATATAATTAATAGGTAAGAAGTTAAAACTAAATGTAGAAAAGACAATAAGTTACAACTTTTTTTTCTTGCGTTGGGTTCCATCATTGTCGTTATGTGCATATTTACGTGTTCATAGTGTCGGGTTGAATGCCTTTTTGACATCTTTATGACTAACGAAGCTTTTTCTTATATAGATCACAACTGATAAAACTCTGTCCCTTTTCAAGTAAATTATTTGATAGATTATCTCTCTCTCTCTCTGTCTTTTTCCAAATATTATAGTAATTTACGCAGGGATCTGTTTAGTTAGGGATTATACTTCCATATGTAGTGAACACCAACGAGCAGGTACAGACCTTGTTCGTCAGGAAGGTTATGTTAGTTAGGGAGTGATTGTTAGTAATATGTTTAAAACACAGGCATCCGGAATTAATCGAAGCGGCTCTTCAATTCATGTTAACACTTCTACGATCTGGCGATCACTAAACTGGGTATTGCTTTAGACGCTCTTATTGATAGCAATCGTGGAAATTAGTTCGATTATCTTCGGACAGTTAGGCATAACAATAGTACATAATATGACAAACTCGCTACGGAAGGAGGCAAAAGGGTGGGGAGGCCACAGGAGTGGAGGTCGTGGAAGTTAAGGTAATCTAAAATTTTACCTATATGACAATATTGTTTGTTGTTGTTTGATTTTCCCCAACGGTCAATGTTATATACTAATCGTTAATTGTGGAAATTTGATTCAAAACACAGCACCATTTATCAGAAATAGTTTGAGATAAGGAAATATTGGTTTCCTGTTTAAAAAAAATGCAGTGCGTATCATCGCTTACTCAAAATAATGGCATAACGACTGTGCATTAAACAAATGACATATGTTATGACTACACCCTGTATATAAGAAATATACACCTCATTGCATCTTTTTTTTTGGTACTTCCTAAATAAAATGCTATATCACAATTACGTTTGTTTGATGTTGACTAATAATAACAGAGATAAATTTCTAGTGCCCTTATGACATCTTTGTATGTTCTGTATGGTATCTTTTACGACTACACATACTATATAAATACGGTAACTTAATTACTACACCCTGTATGATGAAAATATTGACGAACTTATCAAATTACATTCTTCTTATCATAACTTATTTGTTTTGATGATCTCTATGGGGGTCGAGATTATTATTATTCATTTAATCAAATGCGTCATATTATATTTCAGTTTTTAGTAATGATAAAAGTGTACTTCGAGAAACATGTGTGTTCCTATGAAAAATGACATATGGAAATTGATAAGTATCATGGATGGTTTTGAAAAGTAAGTAAAAATGTGATTTTATGATATTTTGTTTTTTGGAGGTATTTTGTGGCTACACCCTACATAGAAAGTAAGTCTCTCCAGCTTTAATGCAACAATTTGGTATAATTCGAACACTGCCCCTGTTCTTATTTTCTTCTACAATTTCTATATGGTTAACAGGGAGACAATTAAAGCTGCATGCAGAGACAATGTACCTTCTTCCTTGCGTCGGATACTTTTGGTAAATTTAATTGTAATCCCGTCAACTTTCTTGTATTGCTGTTACCCCAATAAACCTATTGCTGCATATTGTTGAACACAAGACAACAGCTGTTCTGTAGACTCTCGGTCAACTTTGACCACATTTTTTTGCAATCGAAACAGAGTATAACAAGAGAATTTTGGAAGTACAACTTACTATCTTGTAACAGAGTTATGCAATCTTCTAAAGGATTGTAGCCTTGTCCATGGAAATTTCCAATTGAGTAGTTATATATCGTAGCTTCTAATCTGGTAATACCATGCTTCTTGGCCAATGCAGAAGAGAAAGTTTCCTTTAATCTTGCGTCTGGGTAGTTGACAAAATCTATAATATGGCTTCCAATGCTCTTGTTAACTCCAGGACTGGTTACTTGACAAATAAATTTGTTGTATATTTCAACCCTTGTATTAGATGTGAGCCAAGTAAGGTAATCTATGCCAACTGTTTCATCATTGTTTACAATAACGTTGCCCTTTCCTTGTACAAAAGTTAAAGTTGTTTGTTAAATAGTTAATCATTTCTTCTTTTGTCAAAAATTCCCGCAAAATCCTTCGTAATGTCCAAGTCTATTAGGTAGTAATCTTCCTTCCGGAGTTGCTCCAATAAATTAGGCATTTCTTTAAGTAGCCTGTCGAGTCCACCAATTTTTTGTATGGAATGCACACAGGTACTTTATGCTTCCAAATCTTCTCCCACTACTTCTCTTGTTCCAATGGCAAGCGGGTTGTTACTTACTAAGGGGAAAGGCTGCTTAGCTTTAACACCATGTTTTGCAGGAACCAATTCCAGATAGATGGTTCAACATTAAATAAGAACAAAGGTGGGAAAATTTGTAAAACAAAGATATCTTTAAAACTTTTATTAGAATAGTTATACAGGTTTGATAAAACCTCTACACAAAATACAACTCTCTCTTTGTTTCTGTTGGGTGTATGTTTTAACACATCAATTTTTATTTCTATCCTATATTCTGAGTCTGTTTCTACTAATTCTTGTTCTAACCAGTAATTAAAGTGGAAAAAAACATTTATATTGTCTAGTTTTAATATGTACCGGATTCTACCTCTATGCACGACTTCTTTAATTCCAGATATTACCAGTTCTGTACCTTCTGCAAATTCTTTTAGTTGATGATAATCCCTAAATTTTATGCTATCCGCAATTTCTTGCATTGTAACGACGTTAACCCTCTCCACCTCCACTTGGGTAAATGGAACGTCTATATCTTTCCATGCACCTGTGTAAAACTGCAAGTTTTCGATTTTGGCAAATGTGTTATCGTTAAAACTCGTATACCCATTTGTAGTAAAGGTAGCAAATGGTTTTTAGGTTGGCAAACATATTAATTCCATTCCATTGTTATATGGTAATGTGACATAACCGTCTGCAACAAGAGTTTCTCTATTATTGTAAACGCGTAAAAACGAATTTTTTGTTGGTAACCCTTTAAGTACTAGACGTCTCTTTGCCCCTCCTTATCCGCCAAAACTCCTACATAGGTATATATATTTTTGTTGTTAATGGTAAACGCGAATACGCTGTATTCTCCAGAGGGCCCTAAGTTTTTCCACCTGATGCAGAAATAATCTTGTAGTCTGTCCTTTAAATCTGCTATCTTCTCTTCTTTCTCCAAGAAATGTTTATATTCCATTTTAATCGTACCCGTATTTTCTTCAATTCTGTTTCCTCCATTTCTAATTTCCGTTTCTTTACAGATAATACAGAAATATGGGAAATTGGTGTTATTTCTTTTAGCACAAAAATCATTAGTTTACTATTTTTGTTTACCACCTTTGGGTATAATATTACGTGTAGATACCAGTCCGAGCTACTGGACGTCGATATCTTCCGGGATAGTGCTAAACAGTGTGGAAGACCGGGTAAAGAATGTATCTCCAGCCTTAATATATCATTTTTGAGAAATTCGAACATTTTTCTCCTTATTACTCGTATCTTCTACGATCTCCATATAATTAATATGTACGAAGTTAAAACTAAATGCAGAAAGACGATAATTTACAACTTTTTTCTTGCGCTGGGTTCCATTGGTAAACTTATCTGTAGACCGGTTAATTTCCATCTATTACCGATCCCCCAGTATACATATTACAGTATATTGTTAAATACAAGACTGCAACTGTTTTGCAGACTTTTTGTCAAACTTGTCCATATTTTAGTGAATGAGATAGAGTATAATGGTACATTTTGGAAATGAAGTTTGCTATCCTCCAGTGAGGTAAAACAGTCTTCTAAGCAATTGTATTCCCCTTTCTTGTTATCGGCTATGGAATAATTATATATGGTTGCTTCTAATCATGTAATTTAATGTTCTCTGGCTAACGTGGTGGAGAATGTGTCTATTAATCTCTTATTTGGAAAGTCCGCGAAATCTATATTTGACAAATAAATTTGTTGTATATCTTAACCCTTGTGACAAATGTAAGCCACGTGAGGCAATCGATTCCGACTGTATTATTATTATTTACAATTACGTTAGAATTCTCCCGATACATTCCAGGTTTACGAAAGTTACAGTAACTTGTTAAGTAGTTTGTCATTTCTTCTTTCTGGAACACTCCATAGAAGTCTTGAGTAATATCGAGGTCCAGTAGATAATATTCTTTCTTCTGTAATTGTTTTAATAATTCGGGTAATTCTTTTAACAGTGTTTCCACATTTACATCTGCTAGTTCCACTTTATATGGTATACAGGTTTATCATATTTTTTCGTAATTCTTTCCATACTTTTCCCAAGACCTTCTCGAACACCTTTGGCCATCTGATTGTCGCTGTGCAAGAAGAAGGGTAGCTTGGCTTTAGCTCCATATCTCGCAGAAACTGGGCCACCTAATTTTCCTCGAAGGTAACGAGCCACAAATTACCTTTTTTACAAGTCCACTTCCTCCATTACAGTTTTCCGAACCGCATAACTTTACTACCATTATATTGTCACAAAATGGATCCGTTATCGGTCTAAGTGCCTCTCGCAGTAGCTCTTCTCCCTCCGTGTAATCAATATTTCCAATATCCGTAATTAGATTGCCTATATCTTCTGTTAGTAACCATGTTCCGAATCTTTTATTTCGCCTGACAATATAATTTTCAACCAACCAGGGTGCCCTTAGGGCATATTTATGTCGACATCCTGTATATCGAACGTCGCAGTGACGTACCCAGCATAATACCGTTTATTCGACTTCATTCCGACCAATAATAACAGAGTGCCCCTATGGCATATTTATATCGACATCCCGTATATCGAACATCGTAGTGACGTACCTAACATAATACCGTTTATTCGACTTCAATCCGACCAATATTAACAGAGATATGTGCTAGTGCCCTTATGACAAATTTATGACTACATCCTGTATATAAACATGCTCTACCTATCACAATGAAGTTTATTCGACTTTAATCCGTCCAATAATAACAGAGATATATGCTAGTGCTCTTATGGCACCTTTATGACTACATCCTATATATAAACATGCTCTATCTATCACATTGACGTTTATTAGACTCCAATCCAACAAATATTACCAGAGATATGGTCAAATGCCTTCAGGACCTGCGCAGAACGTTTAAATGTGTCTTTTACGGCCTGTCTGTAACGGAAAACATGCGCAGTATACGGAAAAAGTAGCATCGCTACCACCGGCCACCCTCGGCCGTTTTGGCACCCCGGTGAATAACAGATAGATATATGTTAGTGTCCATATGGAATCTTTATGACTACATCCTGTATATCGAACGTATCCCAACAGAAGGTGTTCGACAGACGACACAGACTATACGTCACACAGAAGATAGATGACACAAGGTTAACTGTATTAACGACACGTGGTGGACCGTGTAGGTTGACGACGACGACGAAGACAGATGGAATAGACTGATAACAGAATGACAGACGACACAGATTACACGACATTAGACACATTCGACAGACGACACAGACTATATACGTCACACAAAAGGTAGATGACACAAGGTTAACTGTATTAAAGTCACGTGGTGGACCGTGTGGGTTGACGACGACAGATGGCAAGGTAACTGTATTACCGGCACCTGGTGGATAATGTAGGTTGACGACGATAAATGGCAAGGTAGGGTTACTGTATTGTCGACATCTGGTGGAACGAGTCCAATCAGACACCAGGACGCTGACCAACCAGAGAAGAGGATGGCCTAAAGATGGCGCTGATGACGTCACGGAACACATGAGAGTCGACACAGAACATAAGATAGATATGACTGTTGACATATGACACATACGACACTTATGACATATGGCACAGAACACATGACTGTTGGCACATTTGACAGATGACATTTGACAGATGACACATGTGACAGATGACAGTTGACAGCTATGTCAGAGGGCGTGGTCTTGTGACGTCAGAGGGCGTGGTCAGTTGACGTCAGAGAGCGTGGTCATGACGTCAGAGGGAGAGTGGGGGGTTCCAAGGCGACGGTATTCCTACTGCAGTGTGTGGTTAATAAAATGTCGAATCTGCTGAACAGAAAATGTCAAGAGATGGTAACATATTTGTTGGGCTATTTGGAACGAGAATGCCGAAATGGGGGCCCGCTTCTCCCGCTTACTGTTATATATTGAAATGTAAATGATTAAATGTTTTTAGTGTTAGGTCAAGTTAATTAAACTTGATAATATATTATTCTTTCATGAATTTAAGTAATTATATTGTAGAGCGTTGCAGAAGCTTTACAACTTAGCGTTACCACTGTTAACCGTATTGCCGCCAAGCATAATAGAGGTGAACAGCCTAAAAGCCCACCTAAAAAGAGACAACGCATAAAACCTACTGTTGAAATTGATAACTTTGATCAAAATGCTTTCCGAAATGTTATATACAAAATGTATGGAAACAGTGAGTATATTGAATTTACTGTTTTATTTTATTAACAATTAACTAACACAATATTTTTTCATAGGAACAAATAACCTTGAAAACTTTAAGAGACAAACTCTACGAGCGTGAACTCTTTAATAGTTGTTTAACGTCACTCTGGAAGATAGTGAAAAATATTGGATTCAAATACCAAAAAGATGATCCTCGTCGTGGTTTAATGGAGTTGCCACATATTGCATTCAAACGTGTACATCTTCTACATGAATATGTCAAGATAGCAAGGGAAGGTTCATATCAATTTTTGTTTTTGAATGATACCTGGATATTTAAAGACGGTACTGTTGGACGTTCTTGGCAAGATTCTTATCATATAAGTGTGAAAAAAACCAAAATTGGTGGTCCAAGGTAATCGAATAATAAAATTTAGTAATTAATTTATGATGTACCAACATTCCTGCCATTTTAAGACCTTTTCAAATATTTACTAGTCACACTATTATATTTAAATCTGTATAATTATTAATAGTTGTTTTGAGCTATGCAGTCTATCTTGGAAACCTAGTAGTAATTTGTTATTTAATTATTGTAGGTATATAATATTGCATGCTGGTTCCTCTTCTGGATTTATTCCTGGAGCAGGGCTGGTTTTTTCTTTCAAAAAACAAGATGGTGATTACCACGGTGACATGAACCGAGAATTTTTTTTGCATTTGTTTGAATACCAGCTTTTAGTGAACTTGGAAGAACCTGCCACAATTGTAATGGATAATGCAGGTTATCACAGTACAGTGATCAATAAAGTACCAACAACAGCTACCAAAAAGGCTGATATACAGAACTGGTTGAAACAAAATGATATTCCTTTTGAAAATACTTTCCTCAAAACACAATCATTAAATTTAGTACAACGGTAAGTTGATGTGAATATTTTTCAATATATTATGGTAATACTTAGATAACTTATTTTGTTTAAATATATGCATTTTTGTAGGAATAAACCACCAACAGTATATGAAGCTGACATATTATCTGAAAAATATGGTCACAAAGTGCTTCGACATACCCCGTAGCACCTGTTCTACTGGCTCTGGTGAGCTGAAAATCAATAGAGTTCATCAGTGGGATGTCCTGAATAATATTCAACATAGAATTGGTGACTTGTTGCACTCCCGAGGCTGCATTGTGCTAACAAACTTAA
The DNA here is from genome assembly GCA_963921935.1 of Galeruca laticollis. Lineage (NCBI taxonomy): Eukaryota > Metazoa > Arthropoda > Insecta > Coleoptera > Chrysomelidae > Galeruca > Galeruca laticollis. The sequence goes on from OY998177.1 coordinate 61,386,750, forward strand.
ATTTCTCCAAAAATGACAAAAATGTCGTACTTCAAGTACCATAGCACCCGTGGTACTGGATCTGGTGAGCCAAAAATCAATAGAGTTCATCTATGAGGAATCCTGAAAAATATTCTATTATAAAATTTATGTCTTGTTGCACTCCGGGGGCTGTATCGTGCTCACAAGAACATGTTACGAAAAGTGGCCGACGACAACGACGACGACATACACACGGGTTTTTTTTCTAAAAACTGTTTTGTCGTGTTGTTTTTGGTGGAAAACGTAAAAATAACTTTTTTTGGGGTGAATCAATACTTTTAAGTAAAAAACATTAAAATCATTATCCAACCTCTCAATCAATATGTTAACGTCCATATCCATTTATTGAAGGGTGACTGGTTTTCTTTGTTAGCTCTTTGTATTTGCGTATATCGATCCACAAAATTTCCATCAATTTGATTACAAATTCGACATATTCGCGCGAACTGAAAGTCTCACCATCATCGAAAGTTAACACATTCCATTAAGAAATTAGCATACTGCGAAATCTTCATAAAATAGTAATAATGTTTGACAAGGGTTAGTGAGAAAACGTTAGTATCTGTTGTTTGAAGACTCGCATTATCTGCACACTCAGCCACTAAAATCTAATGGCATTTATAGGCAATATAACCGTATAAAATGGAAACATAGCAACAGTATTGAGTGTACTTATGTGGGTAATACTACAAGCTAGGAAACAGTTTTTCATTAATCTCTTTATGAGACCTATACCAGTGGCGGCTCCTTCCTTGAGAATAAAGTGGTAACCAGAATCTAATTCGAAATGCGTCTATTCATTCAAATAATTCTATTGTTACATATCCATCGAAGGGTATAGAATAATTTTCACAGACAAGGTTCTAATTTAAATTTTGACAAAAAGATGTACTTCTTTTTTGTGAAGAGATGAGTGTTATTATGCACTTTAAGATTATTTTCAGATATTCACAATGAGTGTATTATCAACTATTTGATTAGAATCTATGGAATCGTCTTCTATTTAGTTGTGGTTAGGTTCAAGTCAATTGTCATTTTCCCGAGATAATACACAGAATATTAAATTTACTGTATCAACATTTAGTTTATGTAATCTACTCGTTATCGTTATAAGTAAAACTAATTGTCTAAAATTATTTGCTATTTGCCTTTCAGATAGTCAACAGCTTGTACAGATTGGTGGAATGACAAGTGATCAATGCAATATTAAATATGGTGTACCGCAAGGGACAATTCTGCTTCCCATAATATTCAATTTATATATAAATGAATTGTTTTCAATAGATAGTACAGGACATATGAAATATTAATAGTGAAGTGGTTTAATAAAAAATACTAACAATTAACTTTAAAAAAACCTTCAACGTACCATTCCTTAAGAATAACTTTACAAGTGCCCACTTAAACCTCTAGTAATACAGCAAGACAACCGAAACGTCATCATAAATCCTGTAACAAACATTAAATACTTGGGGGTAATTATAGACAAAAACGGAACTACCACATTAAATACAATGTAAGAAAATTACAATTTATTCTATATAGATTTATGTATTTAAAAAATGTATACCGTTGAGTATATCAAGACTATATACTGCGGTTTAGTGGAAAGTCACCTTCGACATGGCATTCCCATTTGGGAGTGCCTTAAAAATTCACATGCATCTCTTAGAAATTCTCCAAAAGAGATTTCTTAAGATAATGCTACATAAACGTTACACCTATTCATCAGACCTTTTATACAAAGGAGCCAAAATATTAGATCTGCATCAACTATATTTCTTATGTGTAAGTACAAAATATCAAACCACAAAAAATAAAATTGACTTACCTGAACATAGGTACGAAAGCATAAAAGGAGAACATTACTCAAAAAAAATTTTTTTCTGGGGTTTACACTTTTTTTACGAAATTTCCTAAAAAGATTGCGAATTCACACTTTTTTTACAAAATTACGTTGAAAAAGTGTAAACCCCAGCTTTTCCCTAAAAAAGTGTGAATTTTGTAAAAAGTATGTGGGTTTAAATTTTTTTTACAAAATTCCATTTAATAAGGGTAAGATTAAGCTTTTTCGTGAAAAAAGTATGAATTTTGTAAAAAGTTTGTAAAGTGCAAATGGGCGTTACATTCTTCATTCATCATCATCACGCACATCGCATGTGATTTTCAGCGTATCTAATGTAGTTTCTTAAAACAGAGGATACAGTGGATGAGGTAAGTGTATAAATTTCTGTAAATATAGCTTTCTGTAGCTGATTAGGATAATAGTTATTTATGTTACAATGCCGAGAACTAGAACTTTATTTTATGAGAATGAATAGTATTTGGCGAGGCGCAGGCCGGGTCAAATAAACAATCGAATGAAAAAAAATAGTTCACGTCCATATGGCAGACTAAATTTTATGTGTAACTGTGAAAAATTACCAAAATTAAAGTTTCGATCGAATCTACATAAAATTAGATTTAGCGGTGTGCTTTGGTATGATAACTAGGGCTGGAGTAGTTGCTATTTATTATTGCCAATCCTTTTTAATTGAAAGTGGTGCTGTTTTTTTGTGCATTTTAAGGAAAATGAGCAGTGAAAGTGGAGACGATTGCTTTCCGAATACTCCACCGGAATTATGAATCGCCGCAAAAGAGGTAGCTTCGAAATTACCTGAAACATAAAAAAAATTACGAAGCTACCTACGTATAGGACTGGTGTGGCGAGAAAATGGTTAGAAACATTTTTCAAAATCGTGCTTTTGGCACATTGGAATCTACGATAAACATAAATGACAATATCGACATAAGTAAATTACCAAAACTACTGCCCTTTTTGAAGAATAAATCAGTATGGTACTGACCAAAAAAGTCACGTACACTGTCAGGAAAACAGATTAAGCAGTTTTTGGATGAAGCTGATGATGACTATTATTTCCTAATGAAGGTTATTAAAACAAAATGCCGCTGAACATGAGTATAATTTTATTTTTATTTCAGGTAGTTTTAATTTTTGGAATCTCAGGAACTATGAGATGAGATGAATTGACAATGCTAACTGTTATTAATATAGAAGATCGAGAATGCGTACTTGTCGTACATATACCTGACGCCAAGACACATCAAGAACGAACATTCACAACCGAAAATACTATGCCCTACGTTCCACTAATGCGACTAGTCAACGTTTTTTTAAGGTATACCAGAGGGAAATGTGCTAATCAGGTTGTCGGTATACAAATATTTGGAGAAATTCCAAGTATTACTGCTAAATTTCTGAAGCTGTCAGATGTGAAAATGTATACCGGTCACTGTTTCAGAAGATTATCTGCTACTCTTTTAGCAGATTCTCGACAAAATTTTGTAAAAAAAGTGAATTCACAAACTTTTTAAAAATGTCACACTGTTTTTACGAAAAAGTTGAATTTTACACTTATTTTGACGAAATTTTGTAAAAAGCGTGAATTCACAAACTTTTTACAAAATTCACATTCTTTTTATGAAAAAGCTGATTTTACACTTAAATTACGAAATTCAAAAAAACTGTGAATTCACAAACTTTTTACAAAACTCACACTTTTTTTTTAAAAAAAGCTGAATTTTACACTTATTTAACGAACTTTTGTAAAAAAAAAGTGTGAATTCACAAACTGTTTAAAAAAGTCACACTTTTTTTACGAAAAAGCTGAATTTTACACTTATTTGACGAAATTTTGTGAAAAAATGTGAAATCACAAACTTTTTACAAAATTCAAACTTTTTTTACGAAAAAGCTGAATTTTACACTTATTTAACAAAAATTTGTAAAAAATGTGTGAATTCACAAACTTTTTACAAAAATGACACTTTTTTACGAAAAAGCTGGGGTTTACACTTTTTTGACGAAATTTTGTAAAAAAAATGTGAATTCACAAACTTTTTAGGAAATTTCGAAAAAAAACTGTAAATTCCAGAATTCTTCCTGTATAATAATGTAGGTATTCTCAATTTACAATTCTTTTATTACAATCTAATTCGTTAATATCTTAACTTTGATTTTGCTATCATTATCATTCACTATTATACAACATTCAAGTTTTCTTTTCTTATTATAAGTTTCAACAATTTACCTTGTTTAATAATTATAAAGTATTTTTCTCAGCTTCAGATTTTCTTCCATATAACTTAACTTCTCTTTATTTTATTTTACTAGATTTCTTTCTTAGGATAATTCTTTTTTACATCTCTCCTTCAAAAAAAATCTGTCATCATGTTTATTTTTCCTAGCAACCATCCATGACTTGTTATTCCTACTAGATTGATATTTTATTTCATGTAGAGATTAAGTGAGGACTTCGCGCACTACTCTTGAACACTTTAAAATTTCATATCTATCAATTTTTTTTTACCAATTAACATTTACACTAATAATTATTGGATTCATAATAATTATATCAGTAAAATTTATATTCTCTCAACCACCTTTATAATTTATTTGAGGAGAGTTTTCATTGAATTTATCATTCCAAACCTATCAATTTTATTTTAGTCCAATATATATAAAGAAGATGTAGGAATATCGCGTGATATGTAAACAACAACAACAAAAAGATTCATGTGTAATTCACGCAAAAAGAGAAAGGGCTACTTTCTGGCTCATTTGCCGTCCTCAGCACGGTATAACCAAATAAGGATGTGAAACATGGGAGCAAAGATGTTAATCGAAACATGGGAAAACACAAAACAACGGATTTCAACAGGGAAACCAAACTCTCATTTGTGCCTTCAATTGGAAGATCCCGAGTTTTCAGGACAACGACCAAGATCAACACAGAGGCGCATATGGCCCCCCTGCCTGAACCTTCCGACCCATAGTAAACAACAAAGAAGATGTAGGAATATCGCGTGATATGTAAACAACAACAACAAAGAGATTCATGGGTAATTCACGCAAAAAGAAAAGAAAATTTAAAACAATAACATGAATAGATTTCACAAGGGTCGAAACAGTAAATTTACATAGAATATTGATTATGGATGTAATTAAAACGCTTTATTGATGTACATTTGGACCTAGGGACAAAAGCAGAAATCATAATACTGTTCTAAATGAAACTAACTGTTTTTTGATAATTCCACAATATATTGATAAAATGTTAGAAATTCTAAGAAATTTGACAATTGTTTCGATACTACATATCATCGTCATACAGTAAATTTCATTAAGAAATCATATTGATAACAACCTTAGTAATTTTGAATACAGTGGTATTTTATTCTAGAATATTCATTTAACTGAATTTCAGAGTAGTCTCCAGATGTCGGGCAGCTGATATTCGGAGAATATAAGAGTTTGTATGAAACTCTTCCAATGAATACCCAGTTATATGACGTTTGAATACTTCATTATAGTCCTGATACCCCCTAATTTGTTGGAATATCTTACCCATAAGAAGAGGAGACTACTTCTGGCGATTAACAAATGTCACTGAGTAATATGTTTGAATCTTTTGGTCTTCAAATTTTTGTCATCATGCTTCCCTGTAGATTTGATGTTTATTCCGTGTTTCGTAGATAAAAAATAAACGTCACACTTATCTCTCCATTTAGCAACAATACCATCAGCACTTTCTTTACCATATATTTCCCCAACCCTCAATTCACTGCATACAATATCTTTTGGAATCCCTTTTCGATTCTTTCTTAGAATACCTAAGAGATGGTATTTTCTTTTCAATTGCTCCTGGGCCATTGTTACAGAAGTATAATAATTGTCTGTGACAATTGTTCTTCCTTAATCTAAATATCTCTCTGTTAAATCAAGGACTACTTTTTCGGCTAATCCTTGTCCGTTAGTAAGTGTCTGTATTGTGTTTATCTTCAGATCGAGTGTGTACCTTAATGTATTACATAATTTGAAGGATTTTTTTTCCGTATTTATGTCTCTTAATGGGATTGTATTGCCGGAATACCAACCTTCCTCTAAAAGGTACCATGGATTCATCAACTACAAGACATTCTCCAGGATTGCACTGCTGATAAAAATTATTTTTAACTATTTGGAAAAGGTCTTTTATCTTGTGAAGACGTTCGCTGGGTTGGACATCTTCGTTATTTGCGAAATGAATACACACAACATACAATAATTGGAACCTATTTCGACTCATAATTTTTGGAACCAGTGAGTTTTGATACAATGGAGAACCACTACAATAATGCCTATATATAAAATAATGCCAAAAAACTTCGATTTCTTCCGTATCTGTATCTATCTAAGTATGCATCCTCGAGGATCTACTGTGTATTTTGCTATTCTTTATTTGTTGCGCATATCTGTTTGTTTCCCTAACGATAAGTTCTAAGGTTGCATCATCTATTAGTTTCCTATATACGTCTAGTGGGGTAAGATCGCTCTTATTTGTTGGGTATATTGCGTCATACTTGTATGATTCAGTGCCTATAAATTGAATATCATAATGTAAATGGGTACAATCTACTTTATACCAATCTGAAACTGTGTGATCCATGTACGTCTCTTCTTCCGGTTCCACTGTATTTGTTGTTGTTAACGTGTATTCATTCCGTTGTTCTAAATCATCGCCGTCGGAAGAGGTACCATCCAAATCGCTTTGTGACATCTCATATCCGGAGCACAAAAATATTTAATTATCGCTTTCATCCAAAATTACTGCTCCTCGTCCGTAAGACGGCTCTGTCTCAAATTTCTTTTAGGCCTTGTTCCGCTTCCACTTCCTTCAGAATCCATTTTAAACTGAAAGTTTAAAGAAAATTTATTGTAGTTCAGTCAAAAATAAAATACGAGATATCAGAAAAATATACACATTTTATTTATTCTGTCACTCACCCTGTACATATTCAAACTAAAACTAAACTCAGGCTAATGTACGCTTTTCTTTATAAAGAATATATTTACGGAAACTACCCGAGTTATTTCTCTAACGCACTTTTATTTCAAACATATATTTTGAGGTTAGATCTAACTATCGCTAAATTTTTAGAGAATTTCAATTATTTCAGCCTGTTAAAAGCAAACATATACTTATCTAAATATATTAAGCACTTACCAGTAAGTTTTCGTATTTATTCTGTTGGTTTTTTTATCACTAAAATGGTATAACATTGATCAATACTTCTGTCTTTTTCAACTGACAACAAGTGTCTAAATTACGTTAAGTTTGTGCTACCTCGTGGTGAAATTTGAGAATATACTGTTCCTAGAGTGCCGTAAAACATAATCTAGCCGTTCATTACTACGATTATGCCACAATAATCTGTCCGTCATAAAGTAAGAGCTGTGCCGTGAAACATATGTGATCTTCACGGCACATAAGTGAAATATTTTTGAGGATCACCGGTGATTCTCACTGAAACGTTAACTTAGCAGTCAACATTTCGAATATTGATTTAAATAAATAATTTTGCTACGAATGTTAAATTTATTGGTGGAATAGACCACACGTCTTCCTAGTCTATATTTTAAATTCAACTAATTGAGTGTTTGTGGAATTAACGTTAAGGTTAACTCGTTCCAAAAAAAATCCTTAATAGGAATTCGGAATGCGCCACTATACGATACATCTTTCGAGAGGTTAGTTGACGTAGAAATTCTGATGAAAGTTTGACCCAATATAAAACTTGTTCTCTAAGTACAAATTCGTGGGATTACTGGTATGCTTCACATTTTTTTTCCTGTTCAAAACTTACTAGAACTGATAGTGGTTTTTGTCCAGTACGAATCTTTAAGCTAGTATGTATAATTGTTAAAAAAAAGGTATAAATAAAGTTTGATGTATCTATCTGGACAGATATCTGAATACGTTTTATATTTTGAAGTCTTTTTGTAACACACTTGGTGTTATTGTAGCGGAAACTCCAGGACTAACCTACTTTTGTGTGTAAATTATACCAAAGTACCTGACATAAGAAGTGTGCTATTGTAATAACTCCAAATAGCATGACATTACAGTAATGGTTGTACTGTAAGAGCTTATCGAGGACGCAGCTGTTCACCTGAATAGAGTACAGACAATTGTACAATCAAAGAAGATTTCCCGTATACAAACTCCGAACAACAACTCTTAAGTAAAGTGATTTTATTTTGTATGGCTTCATCACTATCATTTTTATCTGTTCGTTTAGGGTCAAAATTTCTTTTTGATCACTCATACTGACACCTACTAACCACTTTTTATAAAATTTTATAACTCGTTTATTTTACTTTCATTATATTTATACATATTTTGATCCAGGAGTTTTATTTATTATACAGGTAATATCTGAAAAATTGCCTTCAGCACATTTTTTTTAGTGAACATTTATTAAAACTAGCAGGCTGATATATGTGAATGATGTTTTTCTAATTTTGTTTAGGAACAAAAATTAGTGGCGCTCTTAATTAAATTTCATTTTAACTTTATTTTATTTCTTTTCTCTTCCTTTTCTTTCTTTAGTGTATCTAACTTCTTTCTGATAACAGAGCCCTGAGAACTGGCTTTGTTATCTCCATTCACATTATCAGTTTGGAAAGAACCTACTCTCTTTTTATTTGATTCCTTTTCTTTTATATTTTTTTCACTTTGAGAGTACAGTTTGTGTTTCATTGGCGTGTATTACCTTTTACCCGTTGTTATCTGCTGTTTCATTTTGGTAAATTTTTTCAGTTGAAGATTTTTTCCTGCTATTAGGGGGGAAATTTCTTTGATATTATTGTTCACTTTTTAACTTTTAATTATATTTTCTGCTTTCTGCTTTTATAAATTAGGTCCTGTGTAATAAATATATACATCTTTCTTTGTCTGAAATATTATATGATATATGTTATATTATATTTATAACTGGTGTGAAGCTTAACGATTCGTATATTACTCAGTTATTCTATCAATTCATTCGTTGTTATCTTTCAGTGACCTTCAAATCGTTAATTGATTTTGTTGAGAATTTGTTTCCAAATTTTTTTCTATCATTAGAGTTGAAAATTTTAACTTAACTTTAATTACCAAGAGAACTTTATTGTAATTAAGTTACAAAAATGTCTTGAGCTGGAACACGAATTGGCATATATAAATGTTGAAGTATTACCGACAGTGGCGGAGAGTAGAAAATTGTTGAGGAGTATTTTAGCTCAAGAAGCATCCGGTCGCAGTTCTATTTTATATGAGAATAGTCAATTGAATTTTGATATTGAAGTAAACGGTATCGAGTTAACTTTATCTGACTTGAGCAAAAAAATTTCTGAATTTGTAGGATCAGATAGGGATAATGAATATCTTAGATTAATATGTAGACTATCTCATGCAAATAATCGGGTTTCTCGTTTGTCGTATAACAATGATGAGGAAGAAAAAAAACAATTTGCTACTCAGATTTTGTTGTTAGAGGGTGAACTTCATGGTAGATTACCGGGCACTATTCAGGCTCAATCAACTCCTGTGAGTCAGAACCAAAGCTTTACTTTCTCTAAGCCAGTACCTATCTATAAATGGGGAATACATTTCTCAGGAATTGCAGAAAATGAATCTCTGGCAGGATTTTTAGAACGTGTAGAGTGTTTAAAGATTTCTCGAGGTGTAACGGATAACGAATTATTTTCTAGCGCTACAGATCTCTTCACTGATCAGGCATTTTATTGGTATTTGAATAATAGAAGTCAATTTCAAAATTGGTCAGAGTTAGTTTCTAAATTAAAGTCAGATTTTCTCCCATATCATTATCAGAAAGATTTATTGGATGAAATTAAAAATACAAAAAGTAACGTTATATATAAATTCTATGTGTAGTCTATTTAATCGCTTGGAAATAAAACAGGATGAATCATCAAAAATTAGAATCATTAGGAGAAATTTGCTTTCTAATTATGTACAACCGCTGGCTTTATTAGATATTAACAGTATCGAAGAGTTAACCGATAAATATAAAAAGTTGGAAGAATCTTTTACCTACTCACAGAATTCTCAGAATTCAAGTATTAGTTCGAGCAAACCTAAAATATATCTAGAACCACAATTAAATAATACTTTTACCTCATCTTATCGGTCTAGGAATCATAATAATTCTAGACATCTATCTACAGTATCTACAGTAAGTTCACATAAAGTTTGCTGGAATTGTGGTGAACAGAATCATTTTCATCTGCAATGTGAATACGCTTTAAAAGTATTCTGTTATGGATGTGGAAATCCTGGATTTATAAAATCTAAATGTCCAAATTGTTCAAAAAACGAACAAAGCGGTCAGGTCAATGCTTTGATGACACCTACCGCTCCTCAAAATCCTTCAGGATCCACACATTCAAAGCAAAAAAATTCAAAAAAAACAAACAAAGTCAAGAACAGTTTCCGAAATAACACCTCCAACCGGCAACCAATAAGTGAAATTTATTCCTTATCTAATCTATCTAAAGATTCTAATGAAAATAGCCTATCTTATTTCAATAAAAATGACTGGTTAGCTTGGTTAAATATAGTAAGAACGTTTTACAAGCCAGGCAAAGTAAATACATTTCAGAATTCTTTAAATACTCAATTATCTAGTAATTACTTTTCAGACTTGTTATATCGAAAAGATAATGATATCAGGCCTTATGTGGATATTATTATTTTTGGGAAGACATTCTCTTGTTTGATTGATACAGGAAGTAATCTGAGTGTTTTGGGTTCTCTAGGTCTTGAGTTTCTTAAGAATTTATCTATACCTATTTCTATTACCAAACAGCTTCAAGTTTCGACTGCTGATGGTACTTACCATGATGTTGGTGGTTTCGTAAAAACTTATGTCACAGTGGATAAGTTATCTCGGATTTTAAAATTATATCTTTTACCTTCAGTTACTCAAACAGTTATATTAGGAATAGATTTTTTAAAGACATTCCATATTAAAATAGATTTTTCTGAATTTACTATGAATTTAAATGCCTCATCTTTAAATGTCATCAATACCGTTAAGGACGTTACAACTTTAACAAATGATGAAAGAATTAAACTTGATGTTATTATCGAAAAATTTAAAAGCATTAGCTCTAAGGATAAAATTGTTAGGACACATATCTTAGAACATTATATCGACACAGGAAATTCTCCTCCATTTAAAATAAAACAGTATTCCTTACCTCAAGCTATGGAAGTTGATGTGAATAATAAGATAGATACATTATTAAAATTAGGGGTTATTGAACCAAGTACATCTTCTTATTGTTCTCCTATCTGTTTAACCCATAAACCTGATGGTAGTATAAGGTTACTTCTTGATGCTTGATTTTTAAACAAGCAAACTAAAGCAGATTCATATATGATTCCAAATATCGAGGTAATTCTTAGTCAACTAAGGGATACGCGATATATATCTAGTATCGATTTAAAACATGCTTTCTATCAAATACCTTTAGAAAAGTCGTCTCGTCCAAAAACAGCTTTTGCAATTCGTTCTAGAGGACTATTTCAATTCACAAGTACACCATTTGGTTTAATCTCAAGTCCAGCTACCATGTCACGATTAATGGATATGGTAATAGGTCCATCTTTAGAACCATATTGTTTTTATTATCTTGATGATATAATTGTTTGTACATCACAGATTGATAAACATGTGGAAATTTTGTCTAAAGTTTAAGAGAAATTAAAAGAGGCTAATTTAATGGTAAATATTGATAAATGTCATTTTTGTCGTCCTTCTCTTCGCTATTTAGGTTATACCTTGGATGAAAACGGGTTAAGTATTGACGGTGAAAACACTAAAGCTATTACTAACTATCCTGTAGCGAGGACAACTACAGAGGTACGTAGATTTTTAGGGGTTGTTTCGTATTATCGTCGTTTTTTAAATAATTTTTCTACTTTATCTGCTCCCATTTCTGATCTTTTATCTAATAGAAAAAAAAATCAACCAATAAGCTTTCGAAGATATAAAAACTGTTTTAACTACCGCTCCTGTACTTTGTAGTCCTGATTTTAACAAATCATTTTATCTAATGTGTGATGCAAGTGATGTAGGTATTGGAAGTGTGCTTTTTCAGTTAAAAGATGAGTTGTAACATCCAGTAGCTTATTATAGTAAAAAATTGAATAAATGTCAAAAGAAATACACAACTACTGAGAAAGAGGCTCTTGCAGTCCTATTATCTATTGATCATTTTACTGTCATCACGGATCACTCTTCTTTTATTTGGTTAAATAATATGAAAAAACCATCACCACGATTAGCTAGGTGGATTCTACAACTCTCACAATACAGTTTTTCGATAGTCCATCGTAGAGCAACGAATACCGTACCTGCAGATTTTCTATCTAGGGTGCCGGAAGTAAATGTATTAAATTTATCTTTACTAAAACCTGACAATTGGTATAAAAGTATGATTAAGAAGGTTCAATCCGATCCGGATAGTTACCGTAATTTCAAGGTGGAAAATAATATTCTATATAAGCATGTCTTCAACAAGTATGCCAATATTTGCAATTTAACTGACTGGAAAATTGTAGTTCCAACGGAAAACAGACCTGAATTGTTATCTAAATTTCATGATGATCCTAGTGCAGCTCATTTCGGTGTTTTTAAAACATTAGAGAGAATCTCAGAGGTATATTATTGGCCCAGAATGAGACAGAGTGTACAAAAATATGTGAGGCGCTGTAAAGTTTGTGCTGCCTGTAAGCCCACAAATTTGCCACAAGCTGGTCTCATGGGTAAATATCGTAATATAGAGTTTCCTTTCCAGTTAATTTCCTGTGATTTAATAGGTCCATATCCTAGATCTCGCCAGGGAAATACGTGTGCATTAGTCATTGTTGATTTCTTCTCTAAATTTGTTTCAATTCAACCTTTAAAACAAGCTACCTCTTCTGCGATTGTGAAATTTATTGAAAATAATGTTTTTCTAATTTTTGGGGCTCCTCAAATAGTAGCTGTAGACAATGGTAAGCAGTTCACTAGTCAGTTGTTTGAAAATTTAATGTCTAAGTATCATGTCCAAAGTATTTGATACACTGCAAATTACACTCCTCAAGCCAATCATACTGAGCGTGTGAATAAATCTATTGTTACTGCAATACGTTCATATTGTTTTTCTGATCATAGAACTTGGGATGTAGAATTACAGAAAATAGCTCAGGCAATTCGTTTGTCTAAACATGAAGTCACAGAATTTCCACCATCTTTTCTTGTGTTTGCTAGAAACGTATCTGTATCAGGGTCATTTTTTGCAGATAATGCAAATAATCAGCCCGCAATTGCTGATAAAATACACCGTTTACAGGATACTCAAGAAATGCCAAAAGTTTTCGAAGATGTTAGAAAAAAATTACACAAGGCTTACATAAAATGGAGTGAACGTTATAATCTTCGTAAACGCGATATCAAATTTCATGTAGGTGATCATGTTTGGAAAAAGAATTATCAGAAATCAGATAAAGCTCAATTTATTTCTGCAAAATGTATGCCTAAATATATACATTGTACTGTTGACCGTGTGATATCTCCCTTGATTTAGGAACTTAAAGATAGTAATGGCAAAAATATAGGAGGATGGCATGTTAAACATCTAAAAGAATATAACTTATCTAGTAACTTTACCGATGATGAAAATAATCCTGACTCAGTATCTTCGGATAGTGAATGAACATTTGTTAGATGAACACATTTTCACCTTATCTTCAAAAAAAAGGGAAAGTAATTTTACTGTATATTTTTATGTGTTGTGCTGAGAGTTAAAAATAATCTCTGGGCTAAATTAATTTGTTGGTAACCTAGGTTTATCTTGTAGATTATATTTTTGAAATTAGAAGGTATTAAGAAATTAATATTATTTTTGTTCACTGAATTAGAGTAATATGACGTTGGAGCGGTAATTAGTATCAACAAAAAAATTTGAATGTTCCATATTATATTTCTAATTTGTAGACTTATCTTTTCAGTTGAAATGTGTAGTTACACATACTGAAAAATATTATCTTATTTACCGTTTTCAGTTGATTTGTATCAAATGACACAAACTGAAATAATTTATCTTACCTAGGGTTTTTTGTGTGTTAAAGAAAATGACACACGGAGATTTATCTTTATCTTTACCTTATCTTATCTTGTGTCGCAGCAGACATGAATCGTGTGTCGTCTGTATATTTAAATAGTGTCCCACCGGACATTTATTATATAGTATCTTAGCTTGCTATAATAGCTATACCAAATTTGACTCTTACCTCTTTCGACACAACAACACAGAATTGATCTATGTTACTTAATAGTTGGTTTAATTTTATCTTAAAATTTTGATCTTATCTTTTCTAGTTAGATTCCAAATGAATCCAGTTCATTGTGAGGAATTTTATTTTCGGTGTTCGTAGCTTAAACGCTTATCTCTATCTAACAAATAGTTATTTTCACTATTCAAAAATATCTATAAGTATCTTGATATATCTTACCGTAGAAATTAAAATTTCTATTTGTCAAGAAAACATATTTTCTTTATCTTGGAGTAGGGGAATTTGGGAGGATAGAACAAATAAGTTTGGAGTCTATTGCCTCACCTTTAGAATATGACATATGGTTGTTACATATGCTAGTGCTGGAATAATCGTCCATTCCTTTGTGACAGTATTTGTATTTTCTCTAATTTTCTTTCTCTCTGTTTGCTATTAAGGATTCTTATGCATTCTTATTATTATCTATATAGAAACATCAAAATATTTTTTGATATGTCTTTACCTGACTATGACTCATATATACTAGATTATAATATTAATCTAGGCATTAAAAACACAATATCTTTACTTTAATGATTCACAATATCGAAAAATAGATACGAATAAGTTTGGAGTTGGTTACCTCACCCTTAGATTATGACACGTTGTTGTTAAATATGTTAGTGCAGGAATCATCGTCCATTCCCTTGTGACAGTATTTGTTTTTTTTGTAAAATTCACTTCCTCCCTCTTGTGAATATTGCGAAGTCTTTTTGATATTCCTTTACCTGATTGTGACGTTTATATTATCAATGAGTATATTTATTTTTTTTCTTTCCTTTCATTAGTTATAGGTTACGGCAGTTAGTTATGAATTTTATCGACCTATTTATCTGAGCCTATTATCAATTTATTCCAACTATTATTTTTTTGATTTAAAGAATTTATCTGGGGTAGTATTCTTGTGAGTTTATTCTCACCAGTGTTGCTTGCAGTTCGGTCTACGGATAACGAGGGGCAACTCTGAAATATCATTCCTGGGCAAATGTCTTTTCCTATATTCCTTACCTTCTGAACAAATGTGCACTCAGTAAATAAGGTTCGTGACAAATACCTAACCTGTCTATCATATAATGGGTGGTTAATGTTGGACCATCTTAATAAATTTCCAACTTTTAATCTTTTTCTATATCTTTTTATGTTTCTTCCCGACTTTGTCTTCTTGTTATCATTTAATAACCCTTCAGGTTATTATTTTTGCGTTAATGATATGCTAGATTATCATTGAGTGTGCAGTACTCTGAACTGGACGTTGTGTAGTGTCTTCGTTCGAGTTACATCGCGGCGTGGGGTGTTTGAAGTTGTTATGGTGCAATGTGGAAGCAGTTGAATCGGAATAGGAGGCTCTCTTTGCTGCTAAGGTTGCGCAATTTCGGTCTTGTGTGATTACTTACAACTTGGCACACCTTCTGTTTCTAGATTGAGCCATGGGGATTCTCAGCATCTGACCTGGCGGTGGATGTCAGGTGCAGACAGTGCAGAACATGTATGAGGGTGTGTTTTATTAATCTTTCATTTCTTTTTGTCTAAAATTTTCGTTTTTATACTGTATTTTATAGGTTTAAGTAAGTTCAGTTACTAAACGGGTAGACTGTTCCTTTGTATCATTACTTAAGTCCCTGAAAATGCATATCTGGGTTTTTGTTTTTCCTAATGTAAATTTTTCGTATTCGGTTTAGGGTTCTATGTTGATAAGTAAGATCAGTTACTAATTGGGTAGACTGTTCCTTTGAATAAGTACTTAATAACACAGAAGCTTATAGTTTATGTTAGTCTTAATATGGAGATGAACTTTATTGGGGGTGTATAAATACGGTGTATATACAAAATATGTATGTATATATATTTATATTGACTCATCAATGGCTTTTTTTATAAAAACAAAAAAAAATATATAGTAAGGATTTCTTTTTACTCAGTCGTGATTCTCAATTTAAATTTTTTTTCTGCCCTCGTTTTTTTTGGTCTCAATAGTTTAATTATATATATAAAAAAAATTTTGTAATTTTTTTTTCTTGGCTGTTAGGGGTATAAAACGTTAACTTAGCAGTCAACATTTCGAAGATTGATTTAAATAAATAATTTTGCTACGAATGTTAAATTTATTGGTGGAATAGACCACACGTCTTCCTAGTCTATATTTTAAATTCAACTAATTGAGTGTTGGTGGAATTAACGTTAAGGTTAACTCGTTCCAAAAAAAATCCTTAATAGGAATTCGGAATGCGCCACTATACTATACATCTTTCGAGAGGTTAGTTGACGCAGAAATTCTGTTAAAAGTTTGATCCAATATAAAACTTGTTCTCTAAGAACAAATTCGTGGGATTACTGGTATGTTTCACATTTTTTTCCTGTTCAAAACTTACTAGAACTGATAAAGGTTTTTGTCCGGTACGAATTTTTAAGCTAGTATGTATAATTGGTAAAAAGAAGGTATAAGTAAAGTTTTATGTAACTATCTGGACAGATATCTGAATACGTTTTATATTGTAAAGTCTTTTTGTAACACACTTGGAGTTATTGTAATGGAAACTCCAGGACTAATCTACTTTTGTGTGTAAATTCTTCCAAAGTACCTGACATAAGAAGTGTGCTATTGTATTAACTCCAAATAGCATGACATTACGGTAATGGTTGTACTGTAAGAGCTTATTGAGGACGCAGCTGTTCACCTGTATAGAGTACAGACAATTGTACAATCAAAGAAGATTTCCCGTATACAACCTTCGAACAACAACTCTTAAGTTATTTTATTTTGTATGGCTTCACCACTATCATTTTTATCTGTTCGTTTAAGGTCAAAATTTCTTTTTGATCACTCATACTGACACCTACTAACCACTTTTTATAAAACTTTATAACTCGTTTATTTTACTTTCATTATATTTATACATATTTTGATCCACGAGTTTTATTTATTATACAGGTAATACCTGAAAAATTGCCTTCAGCACATTTTTTTTAGTAATCATTTATTAAAACTAGCAGGTAACAGCGCCCTTAATTAAATTCCATTTTAACTTTATTTTATTTCTTTTCTCTTCCTTTTCTTTCTTTAGTTTATCTAACTTCTTTCTGATAACATAGCCCTGAGAACTGGCTTTGTTATCTCCATTCACATTATCAGTTTGGAAAGAACCTACTCTCTTTTTATTTTATTCCTTTTCTTTAATATTTTTTTTCACCCTGAGAGTACAGTTTGTGTTTCATCACGGCAACGAATGTGTTAAAACAAAAAGTTGGCGCAAATAATTTAAACCATAATATTGAAGATTTGAAACGAGCTATCATTGATGCCGTTAACGAAATTACCCCAGAAATGCTGCGAAATACAAAGAATTTAGATAGAAAGATAATTGAGAGATGTTTTGAAGTTGGGGCAGGATATATTGAATAGATGCTTTTTGTTCACTTAGTATTTCTTACATTATTCTTCTGTATTGTTATTATTGATAGTGATTATAATTCCTGAATAGTTAACATTGTTGTCAAATATTTCTAAAAGAATAACAATTTGAAAATTATTTATAAAATTTGACAGTTACTTGGGACATCGTAAACGTCACTCACTAGATTGATACATCATTTTCGAACTCATACGGTTTTCATAAAACTGGCTAGAAAATGAGTCGGGTTTTGAAAAAATTTATTTCATTTTATGGGATTTCAGAACAAGCAAAACTTTTGATCAATAATGACATTTTTCAATAAAACTAATATTTAAACATTTTTCACCTATCGGATACCCCATCCGTGGACACGATGTATACATAATTTGTTATATACACAGAATATGATATATGTGTCAGATAAGGTACCTAGGTTACGTTTTCCAAACATCTCAATATTTTAAAGAAATGCAGAATTCACCTACAATTTCCAGTTTTTTGTTGTTATAAACTGGACACTATCAGTAAATCTTTTACTTTAAAATTGACAAGGCCCACATGTATTGATTGAGGTTTGAGAATTAGCTTTCATGGATTGTTTGTGTTATCGGATTCAAGTACCGAGGTTATTCAGCTTCGTATGTCATGTGTAGGCTTTAGCTCTATTATTCATAACCCAGCAGTGATTGAAAGAATTGAAATATTTACTTACAAAATAAGTTCTAATTAAATAATAATTAGATGATAGTTCCGCCCTACCTCAGAATCGAACACGGGACCTCCATATTTAAGGATCTATACACTGATCCACATTATAGCTGTCATCTAGGAATGTATAGCCTATTCTTTGTTTTGATAGTGAAATTTTCATCTTCGGTTTACTGTCACTGTCAGTTTGAAGACATAATATATACTCGCTACGACTGGAGAAGAGATTTCTAATTGAATTCAAAAACTTCAGTGGTAAAATTAAGTAGTGACTGCGTGTGTCAAAACATGGTGCTTCAAAATCACCTTACATTACGTCAACTATACTTATGTGGAAAATGTTTTAATATGTCAAGTCTTCTAAACTAGTCAAGTCAGTTGTTAATTTCATAGGATTCACTGGGCTGAATTACCGATAATGTCGCGAGTTTATTGAAGGGAAACTTACTGACGTACTCTAGTTTTTCTCTTTTTCAAGAAACGACAAAAGTTATTTTTCTCCAGAATTGGAAAGAGTTTATCTACTCCTATTTCTGGAATGCAATTTCACACATCGATAAAAATCCGTTAAGTTCAAGTTTTAATACCGGTGGGATTTATTTTACACATCGCTGCCATAAGAGCTAATACACTTTTACGCACAAATGAAAAATTCGAAGATAACTGTGCATTAGAAAAAAAAATTAAAACTTTTAAAAACGTCAAACTCATTCACATTGTTCTTTATGTGTTGTGCGCGCTAATAATCATGAAATCGAGTACAGAAAGACCTTCTACTCCACCAACTATAAGGGAAGCAGTCAACGCAGCAAGTGCATCGTTATTGCCGCAAAAATCTCTGCAGATTTATGAGAACACGTATCGAAAATTTATGTTATGGCGCAAAGAGCGAAATATTCATTCGCTTCCGGAATATATTATAATAATAATATATCTATAAACATTTTACAATAATCACTATAATCATATTCTTAGAACAACAAAATCACAGTAAGGTAATACAAGGCAAACGCCTGGACGTGGAGAATCTATAGTTAGCTGAGCGCCTACAATATTTACAATATTAGTGCATACCTAAATTAGACAAATAACAACGTTTTATTAAAAAATCCTGAATTATATGGATCATAAGTACATTAAAAAAAGGTACATTAATAAATCGAGTAAAATATTAAATACTTACAAACAGAGACAGTAACCACACAAAGCAACTTTCTTTTTTTTATATGCCGGTGATAGGCTCAATTAGATCTCTAAATGCAAATCTTTCTTGTAACCAAACAAAATTATTAACTCTCTTTTTAAATGGAAATATGCTGTTTGTTTCTTTAATTTCTTTTGGAATATTTCAGTTTAATTTTAATAAATAAATAACAATATAAATAAACAACAAAACGTCAATACAACAATAGACTTAATTCTCTTAATAATGAATAAACACCCACTTTGGATTTAAAAATAATAAATTGTGGCACATGTACGTATATAAAATCGAGTTTACAAAACAAAATAACATTAATGTGCTCTTTATTATTAATTAAATAAATAAGGAAATAAAAACAATAGGATTTTTC
Source organism: Galeruca laticollis (assembly GCA_963921935.1). Classification (NCBI taxonomy): domain Eukaryota; kingdom Metazoa; phylum Arthropoda; class Insecta; order Coleoptera; family Chrysomelidae; genus Galeruca; species Galeruca laticollis. Next base: position 61,406,652 of record OY998177.1, read on the forward strand.
TACGAAAATGGGGGTTTTTTACAGACATAATTATTTATTGCTTCAAAAATCATACGGGGAATTCTATAATGACCCTTTATTATTTTATGTGATGTAAATAATTAATAATAAATAGATTCCAAGAGACATAAACTTTCAACTTTACTTCAAATTAATGTCTTTCAAGTGGTCCCTTCATAATATTCGTCATTAAGGTTTATTTGTACATAAATTGGAAGTCAGTCTGTTCGTAGTAATAGTTAATAACATACCTACCTGTTAAGCTTTCTGAAATTATTATTCTTAATAATATGTAGTAGATAATAATGTAAAAATTCGGGATCATACATATAATTTGAATAACAAATTGGGGAAATCGCCTATAGAGATGGTCTAATAAGTATACTAATAATATAAATAAAATATTGAAGCTTTTTTGTGGTAGATATTTCTACTTTCATATGTAAATTTTTGGGTTTTTGCAAATATTTACTATGAAATTAGAACATCCCTTCCCACTTTATACAGAGTTAGGACTGGCAAAACAAAAAAATCTTGGTTCTGGATGCCGTCAATTATTGTTTGTTTAGAACTATGTACAGATGTGCTACAAATATTATATTACTCTAGTGGAATTCGTCTCTAATATCTACAATTTTATAACACATATTTACATATTTACATTTGTTATGTTTAATGTATTCAGTCGTACCACCTACAAACAAACACTATAATGAGAAATATGTTTTAGATGTACAGGGATCTGCAACAAAAAAATAATGATGTGTTTGTACAAATGATTCTTCAAAATCACTTTCTATATCAACTTCATAATCCCCCTATCTCCGTCTTCGGCCAAATTAATAATAATATTATCTACAACAGTATCTAAAAGTAGTTCATTGTTCATAAATTCATCTTAAATCTTTTTAACATGGTCACATCTAACTTTCCAATAATTTGCAAAAAATGTGTCAAAAAATTCATTACAGAAATCTTTAATCTTTTGTAAAATTGAAGGTAACATTTCGTTTGGCTACATGTTTCTTAAGTGCCGCCCAAACACTTTCGATCGGATTTAAGTCCGGGTGATAAGGGGTAGCCTTAAAACTTGCAATCCATGTCAAATACATAATTCATCAATTTTATAAGTTGTATATTCGGTTTGTACATTTTTGCAACGTTATAAAAACCCAGTTTTAACATTTGTTAACTATAATATATGTTTCTTTCAGAAAGCCAGTTTTTTAAATGTTATTTAGTCCAAGCAGTCGTAGATAATTTTTCATTTAGAACATTGTATTATGGAGCGTTATTAATCACAACAACAGCGTTTTTTGGTAGGTTTGGAATAAATTTTTCTTGTACTCACTTTTCATAATTTCTGTACGCCATTTCATTATGATAATCTCCTGTTTTTGACTGGGAGGTCTACATAATACCAGAATTAGGTACAAAACCATTTTCACTTCCTACATACACAATGATGAGCCTATTACCTTTTGAAATAGGTTTTTCTCAATCCTCCGTTACTCTTGTCACTCCATCCTTTAAGGTGCGTGTGACATGAATGAATGTTACATCCATATAAATGATAGGTTTGTTCTGTCCTCTGCACTTTTTATGTTTCTTAAATATAGTAGGTGTAAATGTCTGATTTCGTGATGTTCTATTAACAAACTTCTGTTGTTTTTGATGTTGGTCCAACGAAAACCCAAAGCAAAGCCATAACTCTCTGCAAAGGTTTGGTGTACGTTTTTTAACGTTGGTACTTTTTTCTCGGATATGTGATAATTTATTATGCACCTTCTAGGTACAGTTCTGTCGAATTGATCCATACGGATACTAGACGTTCTTTGTTTTTTAGTAGGCAGTGTCAGCATTACTTCCTGACAAAGCTTCTTTTTTAATGCGAGAAAAGGTTCTTTGGCTAACTTTCATAGCAGCAGAAACTTGTTCAATGACCAGACAATGAAATGAGTCGATATAAATGTTGTATTAACAGTTTTATTCATGTGTATTTTTATATAAATAAAATGAGGAAATAGTCAAATTTGTTTTCAGTGACCGTTATCTAAAATAAAAATTTTTGTCGTGGTTTTCGGCCATTTAAAAGAAGTATTAAATTCAAAAATACTATATTACGTTTCAATTAGTTGTTCTAAACGATCTTTAGATTTTAGTTCTATTTTAATATGACCAAACCGCAGTTGTAACTGAAATCGGAAGATGGTTCAAAACAAATAATAAAACCGAAACGTAATCGAGATAGGTATGAAATGAGTATAATAATTATAAGATAAAAAACCTATTACATTTAAATAGGTATCTCACACAAAAGAAACATGCGACCTTTTATATGCTCCTGTAGACTAAAGATCCACGTCACTTTAACAATGAAGAAGATTCAGAAGAGGCACCAGATATTCTGACATCGGAGGTTGAAAGAGCACTCAAAACCTGCAAAACAGGAAAGGCTGCTGGGCCAGATGGAATCCACATTGAGACTTTCAAACTCTTGAACGAGCAGAATAGAAAGGTTTTGACTAAGCTTCTAAATCAATGCCTAATGAGTCATGCATTAAAGCTTCTTTTAAAAATCATACACAAACGGATATTCAAAAAATGCGAAATAGATCTAGATAACGCACAGTTCGGTTTTAGAGAAGGAATGGGCACGAGGGAAGCACTGTTCAGCCTATCTGTATTGTTACAGAAATGTCGAGATCAACAAAAAGAGGCTTTCATCTGTTTTATCGACTACGAGAAGGCGTTCGACAGAGTCGAACACACAGCCCTGTTCAACATCCTGAAAGAAAGGGGTCTCGATAATAACGACATCCAGTTCCTGAAAAATTTATACTGGGACCAAACAGCAGCCATAAGGGTCGAAGGAAACAAAACAGATGATGTACCCATTCATAGGGGAGTGCGACAGGGATGTGTCATATCGCCCTTACTATTTAATATAATTTCTGGCTACATATTCGATGAAGCTCTACAGGGTATGGAACACGGCATTAGAATAAACGGGCATCTGATTAACAACTTACGCTTTGCAGATGATACCGCCATCATAGCCGATGGCTTAGAAGGACTCCAACAACTTTTAAATCGAATCGACAGAGTAGGAGAAACCCTGGGCTTTAAAATTAATATAAAGAAGACAAAAGTAATGGCCATCACTAGAAGAACTAATCCAGCACCAGATATATATATATATATATATATATATATATATATATATATATATATATATATATATTATATATATATATATATATGTATATATATATATATATAAAAGGACTACCCATCGAAAACGGAACCAAGTTCAAGTATTTAGGTACCTGGATAACATCTGATCTGAGTCCTAGTACAGAAATCAGATCGCGCATAGAACAGGCCAGATCAGTATTCAATAAAATGCGACCAGTGCTTTGTAACCGATCACTGAACTTGAAATTACGCCTTAGATTTGTCAATTGTTACATCTATTCCGTCTTGCTGTACGGATCCGAAGTCTGGACCCTAAAGGCCGAAACACTAAGGCGGCTAGAAGCTTTCGAAATGTGGGTGTATAGAAGGCTCTTAAAAATACCCTGGACAGACCACATCAGTAATGAAGAAGTTCTGAGAAGATTAGGTAAGAACAGAGACTTAGTTGTCGACATAAAGAAGAGAAAAACCGCATACTTGGGACATGTAATCAGGAGTGATAGAACGAGGCTGCTGAAAATAATAATGGAAGGCAAAATAGAAGGCAGACGAGGTATAGGAAGACGCCAACATTCGTGGTTGAAAAACATAAGAGACTGGACCGGACTAGACTCACATTCCTTATTCCAAGCTGCTCAAAACCGAACCCAGTTCGCCGAGATTGTTGCCAACCTTCACTAAGGTGAAGACGGAACCGAAAGAAGAAGTAGACAGAAGCAGAATAGTTATTTATGCAACAAGTGCATAATGGGGTGTTTTTTTCACGAATGGAAAAATTGACGCATAATCCGCTACAATGCGAAAACCAAAAAATGTCTCATTCAGGTTGCTCTAAGTGGACTAAAAATGGCGTCGATTCGTTTGTCATGATGACATAACGGTGCATAAAATTTACACATGAGTTCATAAAATACTTTTTATAATTCGCGTATAAAAGAGACTTCATTATAACATTGTTTACAGTGTCAAAATGAAGCTCTTTGAACACTGTTTTAGTAATTTTTAGTGTACAGTTGGTTATTGTATTTAGTTATATTTTTATTTGACATTTGACGTTAACCTGGAAACAAATTATAAATAAAATAGTTTAGCGTTATTCTAGCTAGTAAATTATTGTATTAAATATTCTTAAAGAAAGATTGGAATGATTTATATATTACAAATATTAATGAATAAAGTACGCTAACGTTTATTTATCAATGATTTGTCAATTGTTTATTTTCGTATTGTATAGGAATAATATATAGTTATACATAACGTTCAATTTTTGGGATAATTTACCAGATATCTATGTGAAGATATATCACAGAAATAATTCTGTTCATGATATAATATAAATAGATCGCAAGAGCATATACGAAGAAGCTCTTTTTCAAACAAAAAAATCATCCTCTGTTTGCTTAAATGAAAGTTTGTTCAATATTTACACAACTATTCGGTTATAATATGTTAAAAGTCAGAAGTACTGAATAAAACCATCTGTGATCTGACCAATCAGGAATCTACAGAATTGCCAACTTATATTTGGTTGCCTCTTCGGTGATGAAATTTAAAACCTTCATAATTATTTCACGAAACTGCTCTCAACTTTTCATGAACACTTTTCTTTGAACTGTACTGTCGAAACGAAGCTTACGAATTCTGCCAGCGAAGTGAGCTCTTGCCATCCGCATATGTCTTTGCTACGGCCCATCGGACGTTGCCAAACTTCCGACTACCGAAACTTATTTGCCAACCTGTCCATTTTAAATGGAATGTTTGATAATCAATATTTTCTACTTACAACAACTTACACAACTTCGAGACAATGTGCAAAAAAAATGTATTTCATAGTGTACAAGGTTTTCTTAAAGAATTTATTCAGCTTCTGAGAAAGATACCATTATACATTATGTATATTCGGTATTTTCTTGGCAGCTTTTCATAAAATAAATTGTGAATCCGTATCTTTCTTGCTAAGACAAGACGATGATTCCATAGCAGAAAATTATATTGCTTGGTAAATTTTATAGTCTTATACGAGTATGTATGATGCCGCAGTCGGCTTTGTACGGTTTTACTCCGAACCATCAATAGAATATGTACGCAAATGTCAAAATTAACCTTGTCCAAAATTGTATCTATTCTATTCTTACACTTATTACGTTCCTGTATTATTGCATACAGTTTTATGATAACCAACCAGTCTCGGTATCAAATTTCTGTTGAGAAGCTTAATAATATTGAATAGCTTGATAACTATAATACTTACGAACATTGGATACCTATTATGCAAGTGTTACTGTTAAAGTTTGAAACATGTATTTCCTTGAATTCGCGATTGTAGATTTTGACGTGGTTAGTTTAAGTTTGCAAGTTGTTGTCAGGATATTAATACAGCCAAGTCTAGAACATCTCACTTAAAACGTATTTCCAAAGTCTGAATAAAAAATCAACAAATACAGTATTTTTTCTTCTAAAGTCGAACCATAAAGTTTGAGTTCTGCCGGTACCGATATAGGTCTTGCACAGTGACGTGGACGTTTTTTTTGCGAGGTCAAAAATAGCATTGTTAATGAAATTGACTGTCTCGACCCTTACTTCGTGGAATATGCTCATATTAAAAACAAAAATACCACTATTAAAGAAGTCAGGTATATATAAACTAAAATGTCCAGAATGTAATGCTGTCTATTTGGGTCAGACCCTTAGGAGTTTTGAAATACGATACAGTGAGCACTTACGAGCATACAGATTAGAACAACCAGATAAATCCCACTACGCAACACATCTACTTGACACCAATCATTCATTGACACCTAACACAGAACTAGAAGTGCTGCATATTTGTGAAAAGAAACAAGAACTGGATTTCCTTGAAGAACTGGAAATTAGAAGACATTTAAGAAACCCACAATATGAAGTTGTCAATGAACAGTTGAATCTAGGGAATTCTCCACTTATAAACTGTCTTCTTAAGTGATAATTGTAAAGATCAGCAGATATAGTTTTCCTGGTTTTCTATATCATTGCACAGTTATACTGATCTTAATTGGAAAAATGATATCCAGGATATCACCATAGGGCTAATAATATCTGAGCTCCAATATTTGTAATATCACATCTTCTTCTTTTTTCTATAAACATATATTGAGCCAATCACAAGTTAGGTTACTTCTTGGTCTAGCCAAAAATAACTACTAAACATCAGGTAGGCATAAAATGAAATGTAACTTCTGTCATTCTGACGATGATATTGACTTATCGAAACAATTGTCAATTTTTTAGAATTTCCAATAACTTGTATTATATTGTGGAATTAACTAGAGACCGTGAGTTTCATTTAAAAACACTAGCATTGTTAATATTTATTGGACGTGGGAAAAATTTATAAAATAAAGAAAATCCTTCAATTAAAACAAAAGGAATTTTTTTCAATAGAGGGACTCTACCCTGTGTCATTACCCGTTTTTCATAATCAATATCACTATCACTAGTATCTACATTGATAATACTATCATCGATAACTCTATCGGCCATCTTATCTACATCCCACTTTTTCTTTCCTTTGTTTAGAACATGAGTAATAGACTTGTTCCCGTTTCTGGTGTCACTCGTTCCAATGATTTCATAAGAAGGCGTTCCACATCGGCTAACTTAAAGGTTCGATTTTTCCGTGCCACATATCCCCTTTAACTTGTGACCAAATCAATTCAATTGGATTCACAATTTGAAGTAATTCGTTCTTTACATTGTTTTCATCGTAAGGGATGCTTTTATCCCGTAACCATTCATGAATTTGAGCTTTTCTCCTTGCCTGTTGTAGCGTTTTTTCGCAGTGTCGACTGTGGTAAGGAGTACTATCCAAAACGACCACAGATCCTGTCTCCATATTTTCATTAATGCGTCCAAACCACTTCTTGCACACCTCTGCGTTCATGTCTTCATGATAGTCTCCCGTTTTCTTAATTCACCATTTAACACAAATCCACTATCACTACCTATATGTGTATTATCAATCGACGGCCTTTTCCAGATGAAATTTTTGAGCCGTTTGATCAGCATTCAATAGCTGCTTGCCGTGTTTTTTCACATTTCCATGTTGCCATACCTTTTTGAGCCCCTCGTTGACCAATGCTTTATCCGTTCAATAAATATTTCTTCCTTGCTTCCGTTAATTTTCCTCAGATACTCTCTTCTCCACAATACTATTTCAGATCTTTCAATAAAAACACTCTTTCTATTTATTTTCTCATAACTAAAATAAAACCATGTAAGATTTTCCTCAACGTCTCCTTCCCCTTTTTAGGGATGATCTCGTTTTCACTAACAGCTTCCACCACTTTCTTTACCGTTGGTACTTCAATTTTCATGAAAAACCCTATGGACAGTTCTTCGTATAGCATATTTCGCATCTTCGTCGACTCCTATTTTTGTCCGACCGCTCTTCCTTTTTGGTACCTGTACTTCTCCATGTACTTTCTATCAGATCCAAAGGTGGATGGAATAACAATCCAACAGCTTGTCAGTTTAGGTCATCTTACAGGAGTTTGTTGATCAGATCAGAAGTTAGAAGTGATTATACACCTTTGGAACAAATTCCCATTTTTGTTGTGTCCTGTAGACTAGCAAAAACAGGTCCCATTTGTCTCATAAACAACAGTATTTCTCAATTTGATAAAGATAAAGAGGCAAGGACGGCCACAATTTATGACTCATTTAAAAATATCTTTAACGATCATGACTATATTATGAATACATTTATTTTGTCAACATGTAGTGAACAAATTATCATGTATACATATAGCTGGACAATAAAAATTGAAACTTAGGTGAAGATTAATGCATTGTGTAACAAATCACAACAACAATAGACAAATATATTTAGAATTGAAGTGAGAAGAGGTAAAACCAGAATGAAAAAGATTGTTATATTATAGGAAATGTAGATATAAGGGTAGAAGATCGGCCAGAACATGGAAAGTTATTATCGAGCTCACAGCACCCTTTGAAAAAAATATTAGATGGAGTATTAAAATGTAAATTCATTCAACATATCAGATACACCAGTGGAATTACTAGAATGGGATCAAATAAAAACTTTTAGAATTTTCAACAATTTTTATTATATTGTGGTATTAACTAGAAACCGTGAGTTTAATTTAAAACACTAATATGAGTAGATTCCACGAAGTAAGGGTCGAGAGTTAATTTCATTAAATAAAAACTTATTAATTATAACCCTTTAGTGTATGTTTCAACGGATATTAGATTCACCATAAATGAAAAATTGTACATTCCTATACCAAGATGGCCGTTGAGGTTTTTTGACGCTGTTTTAATGACCGATGTTAACAAGCTTAAAAATAACGAATTAATCGATATATTAAAATAACATCGTGTGTTGTTCCCTTAATTGATTAAGTAAATAAGTTAAGTGATTCAATGTGTAAAATGAGCTAAATTGCGAAGTCTGATTCTTACCTACAAAATTAATCGTGCTTGAAGTGTGATCATTTGTTAAAAAACTTGAACTGTGTTAAAAATGAATTGGCAACAGAAGGTGAGCTATCGTATTATCTTGAAAAAAGGACAGAAGAACGAGTAGATCTAATATTGTTATAGGCTTTTTGGATTAAGACGGCAGCGTCTAGGTGGTGACAACCGGAAACTACTTAATATACATTGCCATTGTTTATGTTATGGTGTTTTACCTAATTGTGTACAGTGTTTTATTGGTTGTCTTCAGTGTTTTGGACTTGGTTTTGGCTTTTAATAGTTGTACCCTTATATATTTTCCATAAAAAATGCATATTTGAAGATAATTTATTAAATTATTATTATAATTGTTTTTCTTAAATAAATGAATGTGTCAATAGAACTACTAATTTTTTAACTAAAAATATTTTTAACCTGAATCAATTGTCCACTTATCTTTCACATATTCTTGAAAAGTAACTGATAGGTTCGACAGAACATGTTAGTTGGCTGGTGATTCTCGTTGGCAGCGTCCACGTTGCCGGTGATGTTGACTACGAATTTATTTGAATCAGTGACTGACTGGAACAGATGAAAAGGAAATCGAGTTGCTATTTCCAGCATAAAAACTCACAATAATGTAAACCCATTATTGGCATTATTGAAGCAACTACATTCGAAACAATAACTAGACAATAGCATGTTCATGTGCCTCGCATTAATACTCAGATGACGGCTGATAAATGATCTTCTGAATTTTTTAAAGGACAGTGCTCAAGAAATTAAATTTTCTTGCACTGAATAGTATAGAACGGAGCACTCTTCATCATATAGAGTGTCTTTAACCTTTTCAATAAAATCGAAGAAGTGCACAACACCATGGTTTAGCCTAGTCAAGCCTCTGTAGAAGATTTAATTTTCGCAGAAATCGGAAGGACTAAAATAAATATTGTTGATTCGGTTAAAACTATTAATATAGTCCGTCAAGGTGCTGTAAGTATGTTCCACGTTAATATACAGTGTATTGCGAATAAAATTAACATGATAAATACTTTTCATGTAGATAATGGTTGGTTATGATGTAATTTGCTTCTCTAAGCTATGGCAGAGTGAACCGTGTCTAAGACAAATAAATTTAAATAGTTATCATTCTGCTACGGGCTATTGTAGATCTAAAATTCATGGAAGTGTTGCAATATACGTAAAAAATAACGAAAACATTTTAAAATATTCCTCAATTGATTCGAATGAATTCAACTCTGAACAGAATTCTGAATTCGGCGCAGTAAATTTTCACTCCTTAAATTTATGTGCTTCAGTTGTATATAGATCTGGAAAGGGAGACCTCAAAATGTGATTTTCTAACTTGGAACACGTAAATCAGCGATTCCCTACTGTTGCAGTATGACAAACTAGTAGTAGTATTTGGCGACTTTAATATAGATTTTAAAATAAAACCATACACAGTATATACACGTCTGGATTTTAAATGCCTGTTAGCATACTTCACTGAAAATATTCATGAATATTATGTCAATTGCCTGGTGGGGTTTCTTGTTAATGTTTATCATGAGCTAATATTAATACTCTTAAAAAGATTAGAAGTAATATAAATAGATCACCCCAAAAAAAGAAAGAAAAAATGATCAAATAAAAAAAGTGTCATAAGCAACTTACAAAAAGAAATGAAATCGCACCAAAAACATTTTCACGTAAAATGTTGCCAAAACTAGACCATAAGGATCGCACTGTTAAGAAGTTATCAGATCTCATGTAGAACCAAGCTTCACAAGATCTATATCTTAGTCAAAATGCGTAGTTTATCAGCTTCGTTACTACAAGAACTATTAGGTTTGTTCCAACTTTATTGAAAAACGTTCAGCAACGGTCACGCTCATGCGAAGTACTAAAAAAGTGTTCCAACTAAAAATTGACAGTTCATCGGACGGTTTTGATGGCGTTACATCTGATTTGGTGACCGTTTGCGAACGGTTTTGAAACGATCATTTCGGTACATGGTCGTGAGCTTAAACTGAATTGACTGACTTGCGCATTATTCTGTACATGTACATCCTATTATCGTTTAACCTAATGTTTGAAATTGTTATTGTTTTATAAACATTTTTATTTTCAATATATCAAACAAATATTTAATAATGTAAAAAATCGGAGATGGTGATATTATGTCAGATATTTCGAATGAAGATGATTAGTTATAATTAGATAATCCCAGAATCAAAAATGAAAATTATTTAGGTACCTATGTTTATTTGTTTGTTGTATTGTACAGCTGAACCATGATGTAGGTTAAGGTGATGTTAAAGACTCTGATGATGAAGACCAAAATATCATAAATATTAGAGAGATAATTGCAAATACTTTGCCATTCTGAAACAGTATTTTCAATTTGACACTTCAATGTATGAATGTGAATATTTTCAAAAATAAAACATAGAGTTATTTTTTATTATTTACATTTGTTTTGAACTGAACAACTCATTATTCATAAACAGGTACAAAGGTTTGTGATTGAAATATGATATAAAAGAAAAGGAACAGAAAATATAATTTAGTGTCAACAAAAATTCCTCTCTCAACACTGCTTTTACAATGTATCTTAGGTAAGACAAAATATGATATATCTGTAACTTTTGTCGTTCATATTTTTTTAGTTATTAAATTTTAATTTCACCTTAAACGATCATTTTTCAGATTCTTAACATCAACTTTTATCTATAAAACTTTTCATCCAGTAAACAGTCATTAAAACCGTTCCAACTTCACATATTCGGGATCGTTCACAAACTATGTAAAGTCTGGTCCTGCGCACAAAAACAGTCCAAACAGTTTCTGAATCGTTTCGTGAAGATCTGAAAATCGTCGGTTGGAACAAACCTATTGTATAACAGAAAAGTAATGAACGGTGAATGAATAAATTTTTCACCTTACGCCCATGTGACAGTAGTGAAATGGCCAATTCATGGATTTTGACTAAGGTGTAGAATTTGTAAAGTTAGGGCTTGTAGAGTTAGGGCGTGAAGAGTTAGAAGCTTAGCTCTATTTGAGATCCGATAACTTTTTGACAATGTGGGATCCATTTTTTCAATATCATCTATTTATAATATTACTGACCACAATAACCCTGTGACGATCTATGATGATGGTGTCACCTATCATCACTAGTCGGAAGGTTGTTAACCGCTAAGTACAGTTCCCAAATTCCATCAGTTCATACATTCAAAGATACGAGGTACGACTAGCATTTTATAAATTACCGACCTATTATTTCTTTAGAGAAAAAATAAGTATTGTAATGTTTTCGTATTTATTTAAAAGTTTTTATATTGACGGGTGGGATAAATTCATACACACGGTAGGTCTACTCACTTAAGTTATTTATTCACTAAACTATTCACTAATTTATATTATATACACAGTATATTCACTTACACTAATTTATATAAACATTTCACTACTGTTCATTTACTTAAACTTAATTGATATATTTACTTGTTTACTGTTTATCTCACGAGATCAAATTGTAAACTAACTTCTGTCGCTAGTCGGAAGTATTTATATATTAAGTGCCCTTTTTTCTGGATAATTCTAGATTGCGGCTCACACAAAAACAATCGCCTCCCTGGAATCGTTTAGATAAGACTGGAAATGTCTAGATAAGAATAGTCGCACAAAAATAATGGTGCACAAATCGAAGAAATCCCTGGGCATTCGCCAAAATTTTATCTTTCATACATCGCTTAGACAGAGTCGGATTCAGGGACTACATAAGTGTGCAATTTTATAACATTACCCTCTCCTTAAAAGGAAGTTCCTCCTGGAACTTCTGCGTAGCCAGAACAGGATGTTCAAATCGGCAACTGGACCCACGTCTGAATTTTCCGGTCGCATGGAAATAAGTGGGTACCGTCTTCAACAGGTACCGATAACGAGAGGTATAAATGCAAATTAATATGTGGACACCGGTATATTGGAATATCACCTCTATCATATTCCTGATGATTCGCCAATCCAACTGGTTGCTCTCTATCCTGGGCATTACTAGTTTCTCCTCGTGGGATTCCAGCACATGATCTCGAAGGCTTCATAGTGCTTTCCACACATCACGGTAGGTGGATCTATCTGGAAATGCATTTCTAGTTACCAGGTAGAAGACATACCGCGAATTGTATTTGAGTCTCAGTGTCTTGCCAGGAGCTGGCATATGATCTTCAAGTTTATCTAATTGTCCAAACTTCTTTAGAAACACGGTTGCCAAACCTCGTGCGTATTTGTTACTGGTGGAGATGTTATGTGCCAGTGAGTGCTCCTCCGGGAGCGTGAACAAATCTTGTGTGACTCCGTATCTAGCTTTCACGGTACATCCGAATGCGCCCATAAATTCTTCGAAGGCTGGGTCAGACTCTTGTTGGAGATGGTTCACCCCTTCCTCTTTGTCATGGTCTCCTTCTTGCTTATACGATAGATGATGTCGTTGATCCTCTTCTTGATTAAGTGGGGACCTTTCCATGATTTCTGTAATTTTGAAGAAAATCCTTTTCTCCTTGTCGGGTTGTGTAATCATACTTTTTCCCCTTCTTTGAAACTGCTTTTTGTGGCCTGCTTATCATACCGTTTTTTCATTCTGTCACTTGAAGATTCGTTCTAACCAATTCGTGCACATCGTCCATCCTTCTTCTCAATTGGATCACGTAATCTTCTCTTGCTAGAACTCCGGCTGCCAAACTCCAGGTCACAGATAAGCCTCATTTCACGTCCAAATAGAATTTTCGCAGGTGTTCCACCCATGGACTCATTTATGGCAGATCTATAAGCCAACGCAAATAGGGAAAGATACTGGTCCCAATCTCTCTGGTGGGTGGAAACTACTTTGTACAAGTATTTTCCAATGGTCCTGTTCATTATTTCCATCTGATTGTGGATGCAACGCTGTTGTCCTGATTTTCTTCATTCCAAGCTTGACACAAATTTCCTGGAATACATGGATCTCGAAATTTCTTCGTTTATCGCTGTGGACTTCCAATGGCACACCATATCTGCTGATAAATTCTTTCTACAGAACATCCGGGACAGTTGTGACCTCTTGATTCGGTATCGCATTAATTTCCACCCACTTTGTGAAATAGTCCATTACTACCAGGATGTAATTACCACCATTTTCTGTCGTCGGAAATGGTCCAGCGATGTCTAAAGCAATCCTTTCGAAAAGGCTTCCGACATTATATTGTTTCATGGGCGCCTTTCTTTTGCGATGAGGCCCATTACTTGTAGCACAAGTCGTACATTTCTTACACCAGTCCTTCACATCGTCGGAGCTGTTCTTCCAATAAAACCTTTCACGGACTCGCTGAAGTGATTTCTTCACTCCCAGATGACCTCCCGATGGACTGTCGTGTAACATTCTCAGTACCTCTGCTGCTCTCGTTCTCGTAATAACTATCTGTCTTCTTTTCTCGGAACCATCATCGTTCTCAAGAATTCTTTTCAACAGGCCTTCTTCCACACAATGGAGTTCCACTGAGCCCAATATGCCTTGAGTGTCGGTGAAAATCACGACACTTCTTGTCAGGTAGGTCGCCGATTTTCTTCCTTCCATTGTCGAATCTTCTTTAGGTGAGGATTATTTTCCTGATCTTCTCTGATCCTGGTGCGTGACCACTCTTCGTTGACTACCGTAATTCTTGAAACTGCAACTTCCTGCGAGAATAGTCTACAGGACATGACCGTCTAGGCAGAGAGTCGGCGTTCCGGTGATTCACATCAGCTTGATATTCGCCCCTGTCTAGTTTCCTCTGTGACTGGAGTTCTTGCGTTGCAGGAGTCCTGGTGCGATTAGACGAACTGCGTACGTACCCTAGCTTGCCACACTTCCGGCATTTGATCTTTTTTGGCTTCTGGTCTATCATACTCTGTATCCAATTAACGATCTGGTCCAGTCTGTCTTCGTTACCTTCGTTAGCTTCTCGCATGGTCCTAACTTTGTTGTACCGTGAATCCTTCCTGGCTGCTCTGTATTTAAGAGGTTTTTGGTTTGCAGGAGTCGTCGGACGCTTACACAAACTGCGTAAATGTTCAAGCTTGCCACAATTACAGCACCTGATCTTCTTCGGCTTCCTGTCTACCATACCTTTTAACAAGTTGACGATCTGGTCAAGTCTGTTATCGTCACCTTCTTCCTGCATGGTCCTACCTTTGCTGTCTCCCAAAGTCATCGTGGCTGTTTCATATTCAAGAGCAGCAGTCAATGCATCGACCAATGTTTTGGGATGGGCTAATCGAAGCGTCTTCTCCATATAGGTAGGTATAGGACTATTTTTTGTTGTTTAACAAAGGTTGCAAAGTAGGGTGACAGACGCCAACTATGACAAGTAGCATAAACAATATAACTTTTAACGCCTACTCCCTAATGAGTTTTATTTTTAAAATTATTTGCAATTTCTTAAATTAATTATAGTGACATAAATGTTTTGCTCGGCAGTGTATAATCAACGCAAATTATCAATTCTTTTCAATGTTTCCAATTATACTAAACTAAAAACTCAATACAATATTATCTACTATGTACATTGATTTGTTAGATAATAGTGTACTTTTCCTATTAGAATGTTGAAGAATATTAATCCGATACTATATCAGTATAAAATGACCGCACCATAAATGGAATGAAATAACATAACATAACACCATATTTATCCTATAAAATATTCGAAAACAAGCTCAAAATAACCCGTTATTGGAAACACAATTATTTTGCACTCTGTATAACAGATGTATTGATAAGGCACCTTCTAATGTGTAATGTTGCAAGCTATCGTTGCACTCACACCCTCTTAAGACATTTTGTGGTAACCCGCGAAAGAAAATATTGCTAGATTTCATCTCCAGATCGTGATCGTGGCGTTGAAGTGGGAGTGGCGTCGAAAATAGCGAATGTCGGTGAAAAGCGACCAGCAGCAGCGTCAGGAGTAGCATCAAGTAACAGGAGGAGAACAAGTTGCACTCGCTCCTTCTCGGTTTCGCGCGGCATTTATCAAAACAACAAACAATTCGTATGTACCCTATTTCTATGAAGACAAGTGGTTGGAATTTATAATCAACACTAATATTCTGATTATTTCTAGGGACATAGTTATTTATTTTCTTTTACGTGCTTGATGAATGGTGTTATTTATTGTGTTGTGGTTGTTTCCTACTTGTGAACTGGAAAATCCGACAAAATGAAAACGAATCTGTTTGGAAAGCTTTTGGTTATTGTTCTTTTGTTTGTAGTTTCTGGTAAGTGCTTTTCGAAATCTAATAAATCATGACGAAGAGATTGGTTGAAGATAATTGAATTGTTGAAGTTGTAGTATTTTATTCTGAAATTTTCTAGAATAAGTAACAGTGGGATGCAATGTAATTACGTGATTCGTTTGGTGTAAACTTTGAATAATATATGGTTGATTCATTTTATAATAAAAATTATATCCATTTATTTTCAGTTATAGTAACTTTTTATTGTATTGATGTAAATTACTTCCCGATCAAACTTTTATACATCATGTTTGACTATTTTTTTGATGAATACTGTTGATGTTAAATAATCAGACTATCATGTACATAGAATGGTAGAACAGTAATTTTTTTATTTATCATAATTTAAATTTAATTTGGAATAAACTTAATTCTTATAACGTTATCTTTGTAATTGCAATAACATTAATTCATAAAAATTATTTATTGCATTAGTAGTTCATAAAAAAATTATATTCAATGAAGTATTTGAAAATTAACATATAAATATTAGTATTTTTATATGTAGAAGAGAAACCACAATTTAATAAAATTAGGAACAAAATTGTTGATGTTATTTTATCAAACACAGATTCACGACAGTCTATATAACTAGAACGTTGTTCGTGGCAGCAATGTAGCGAAATTCAAAGCTTTAATAAATGCAAGGCAAATTTTGCAGGCTCTAAAACTATGTATTAAATCTGGAAAAAGCATCATCAAGTTGAGTGTCGATACCATCAAAGTAGCATGCATTGTATCTTCATATAAGAAGAGAGCTTACACATAAATCATGAGGAGAAAAATTAATAATTAATTTGGCGAATCAAATTGAAGGGTTCGAAACTGTCTTACGTCTCATAATCCTGGATAACTAATTATCACAATTATTTATAGGAGATTCCAGATTTAACATTTACTTCTAGATGTGTCGTTTTAATTATGCCACTTTGAATTTATTACTTCATAATTATGTAGATAGTGCTATTTTTGGAATTTCCGCTTCAATACAATTTTCATATAGTCAGCAAGGTTTTAAATAGATAAAACGATGTTCTGAAGATGACCATTTGTCTCGATACAAATTGGAATAAGAACGAAACTCAACTAAATTACAAAATATATATATATATATATATATATATATATATATATACATATATATACATATATATATATATATATATATATATATATATATATAAATATTAATAATATATTTGGGAATAAAGATGAATAAGTCAATAAAATGTCATACAAGAAACGTCAATAATAATAGATATTCACTCAACAATATTATGTGGGGAATGATCCATATTAATTAAATAATTTTAGTCTTGTGTTAAAATTTTTGTGTTTTTGAAATCGAATTCATTATTTTCATTATGTTGATGTTTGTGTAAGTAACGCTGTTGATGAATTTTTAGTGTATTTATGGCCATTTATTCTGTTTTCCAGATATTGTGTAGTCATTCCTATGTATGGAGTATATAGAAATATTCGTCGAGACACTTTTAATTTTTTTAAAAAATATTTAATCGAATTTTATCTACAATGAAACGTGGAAATACAAAAGTAACTTGACAATAAATAAACTATTATTAACAATGAATCGAAAAAGTGAATTGAATTAAAATTATTGAATGAATGAATTTTACATAGTCATCAACCTATATTTATTTATTTATTACATCGGTGTTTTGAAATTGCTGATCGCGTTACTTGCTGTTTTGAGTTCGCTGACCATGGGACAGGGTCGGGGTCCATTCACATTTCTCCTCCCTCCTTTGGTCCAGACTTCGTCCTCGACGTCTCTGAGAACAACTTTTGAATAATCTGGATTTGAGTTAGTTGTAGCTTGGGCTCATATAAGAATTTGGAGATTCTCATCCTTTTCTTCACAGCAACTGTTACAAAAATACCTAAATTATAATGAAGGAAATAATGCTAAGCCCTGCAGAAAATTGTGGCAGATGATGTATCTGTTGATGGGTTGAAGTTAACCGTGCGTCTCTGGAATTTGGAGTTTTTCTATCTTGATTTCGTAGTTCGGATACAGTTTGATTGGGAGTACTTGCGGCACTGAGATTTCTTGGACAGTTTTCCTGTTGTACGGTATTCCTTCTATGATAATCGGCTCATCTGTCATTAAGATGCTACTTCTGCTAATTTCTTGATTTTGAATTTTTATTGGGTGAACTATTCCCAATAAAATTACTTTTCAAGTTTCTTGAGAAAAATTCTCCGTTGAGATTGATTTGGTACAATTTTCTACATATGGAATTTGGCACTGAGATTTTACAAATTGTGTGCAGATAATTTGTTCGGCTAGAGTGGTGCAGGCTTCGTACCATTGCGAAGTAATGCGCAGGTGGCAGAATCATTATGTGATCATTATTAGGGATGTGGTAGATTCTAAATGTGGGATAAGCCACTGGATAAAGCATAGGGATTTTTAATATAATGAGCATTGTCTTGGTGGCAACACAAACTAAAGATTTTGATGACTCAATGAGTTGGTAAGGATGTTCGTCGCTGATTAAAAGGGCGTTTAGAGAATATATTTCTATCAGTGTTTGTTTTAATGTTTCCAGTTCGTCTAAAGTAAAGAGCTTAATATTTGAAAGGTCTAGTTGGGATAAGGCTATGGTTCTTATTAGTTTTGAAAAGAATTCATGTACAATTTGGAGATTGAGAATTTCGTTATGAAGAGCAACGTATCCATTGAATTCGGATGATAACTTATTAACAGCAGCAACAATTACTTTACTATTATTGTTTATTAAATTTAAAAGGTTATTAAATCTCGTATCAATAGAATGACCAAAAGAGATTTCCTTGTTAAGTTTAGTTATAATTTCATTTTCTTTGAGTTCTATTGCAGTAATATGTGATTTTAATAATTATAAGTCGTAATCGTCGGGATTTCCAGTTATGTACTTAATTGTTGTGCCTAGAAAGTTAAACAACCTCTTTTATGCTTACGAGTTATTATTTTATGAAGATTGTATTTTGCTGCATTTAGGAGGTGATTATATTGAAATTTCAAAGAAGCTAAGGGTCCGTTTTCTAAGAGTGAATCGACAAGGTCATTGGGGTTTATTTCTAAAGTGTTAGCTAATTTCTCTAAATTAATGTGTAAAATATGTCTATGATAATGGTTAATTTCATTGGATTGGATAAGATCTCCCAGGGATAGGGTCGTCCTGCGAAGAAGGTATTTCTAAAATATCCCTTTTTTCACTTTACGAAATCTTTTAGCAAATTTTAAGTGTGTACTTGTTGTGTTCTGTTTATTCGTCTTGCTGATAATTTTTGTTTTATTTTGTTTTCTCGGATGTAGTCTAGAATAAGGGGAGCTCAATTTAGGTCGATGTTTTTTTCTGGTTACGTAGAGAGAGGAAGAGGGATCGATTACAGGAATTGATTCGGCTTTTTATTTTGTTTATCTGAAATTTTCTGACGTTTTTCTTTTTGTTTATTATATAGGTCAGTTATAAAGGGTTGTCATTCGTCAAAATGTTTTTCTTCGGCATAAGAGCCATAGAGAATTGAAAAAGGTGAGAAGTTAGTAGCACTATGAATGGACTGATTATTAATTGAAATGGCATGTGTGAAGGTATCGTCTAAGGGGTCTTCTGGATTTTGTTCTCGTAATATTTTAAATTTTTTTATTAGGGTAGAATGGAACTGTTCAACAGGGGAATTAGAAATGATGAGCTATTGACTGTGAAACGCAGTTTAGTTTTATCCTTTAATTACAGCAGAATTAAATTCAGTGCTATTGTTATAAACATTTTTTTTTCGGATAATTATGATGAGAGAAATAGTGTCTGAATTTGCTTAGAATTGATACAGAAGTTTTCTCAGAAATTTCATAGCATTGGGCATATTTGCTGAACGAGTCGACAATTGCTAAGCAGTAATTTTTGTTACAGTAGAACAAATCAATATGGATTATATCAAAAGGTTTTTGTCCTAATAATGGACCTAATTGAGGTAATTTATACGGCAAATTTGGCAGGCTCTAAAACTATGTATACTATTAAATACCATCAAAGTAGCATGCATTGTATCTTCATATAAGAAGTGTCAGAGAGCTCACACATAAATCATGAGGAGAAAAATTAATAATTAATTAGGCGAATCAAATTGAAGGGTTCGAAATTGTCTTACGTCTCATAGTCCTGGATAACTATCACAATTATTTATAGGAGATTCCAGATTTAACATTTACTTTTAGATGTATTGTTTTAATTATGCCACTTTGAATTAATTACTTCATGATTATGTAGATAGTGCCAAAAGTTCTCTTTTGATAGTTGAATAATTTTGCTCGGCTGAGTTTAAAGTTCGGGAGTTGTAAGAGATTGGATGATTATACAGAGGCTATATTGGAGGCGTCAGTTTTCAAAACAATAGGTTTTGAAAAGTCGGGATATTGGAGAACTGGGGCATTGCATAAGAGTTGTTTGCACTCAAAGGATTCTTTACATTTGACGTTTGTTGGGTCTATGACAGCTCCTTTGCGGGTACATCGAGAAAAGGGGGATGTTATTCTTGCAAAATTTGGAATAAATCTTCTATAATATCCAATAAGTCCTAAGAATGATCTCACTTCTTTTACCGTTTTTGGTATTAGAAAATTCTTAATAGCCTCTATTTTGCTAGGATTGGCCTTAATGCCTTCGGGAGTTACGATATGACAAAGAAAGGTGACTTCTTTTGTCAAAAATTCTGATTTATCTAATTGGATTTTTGAGTTAGCTCTCCGAAATGTTTCAAAAATTGCGGCAATGTGAACTAAAGGATCTTGAAGAGATTTAGAAAAAATAATGACATCGTCCATATAGACGAAACAACATTTGTGGAGAAAGGGTCTGAGGATGTTATCCATCTATTTTTCGAGAGTAGAGGGTCCATTTTTAAGACCAAATGGCATTCGTAGAAACTCATAGTTGCCGTGGGGTACAGAAAAAGCTGTTTTCTCAATTGAATTTGGATGAAATTAATTTGATGGAAATCTTGAGCTAAATCAAGAGTTGTAAAATACATGGCGTTTCTTAGGTTATCTAGTATGTCTTCGATATTTGGGAGGTTATATTTATCTTCGACAGTGTTCTCATTTAATCTACGATAATCAATAACCATACGGAACTTTTTCTTGCCAGAAGCGTCTGGTTTTTTGGTATAACCATATAGGAGCGGAATAAGGAGATATGAGCGGCCGAATAATTTTTTTATCGAGTAATTGATTAACCTGTCTAGTAATTTCCTCCTGCATTGCTTTCGGATGTCGGCAACCTTTAACATAAATCTTTTGTTCGGATTTCGTGCTTAATGGCAGAAGTAAAAAATAAGTCAGAGTTATCGTCATAGAAAATTTCTTTGTATTTATTACAGAGCTTTAAAAATTTTTCTCGTTCTTCCAGGTTTAGGTGTTGAGTGCGGATTATCGATGGGTCAAAATTACTTGGACCATTAGATATTTCGTATTCATTTAAATTTTTGACATGTATTGGTTCTAATGACAAATAACTTGGTAAACAAATATCATTAATGTAACCGTATTTGGCAGTATGAATTGATTAAGGAATGTTAATATTATTCATTGTAATTTCGGGAAGGATGATGTCACCGTTGAGAACGTCAACAGGAATTTTATTGTATAAGGTATCAAAACGTGTAGTAATATTAAGACGTTTTAATGTTAGTAATTTATTTTGGTAATATATCAAAGCATGTAAACGTTCTAAGTCATGAAACCCTAATAATATGTCAAAATCTTTATTCCAGTCAGCAATTCTAGCGTCAATAGGTTCTAAAATGTTAAATTCTTTAAGTAGTGGTGTTTTGATATTCGAGTTATATTTTCGTGTTATTTTCATGGACGTCAGTGTAAATGGTTTATTATAAATATGGTTTGAGTTGAAGAATGTGGAATCTTTTGGAGAAATGATAGTATCGGATCCACCTGTATCTATTAAAACTTTTAGTTTAGAAGTTGGCATAATGAATTATGGTAGTTGAGGATCGGTGCGAATATTATTAAGGTTTATTGAAATGGCATTTCATCAGTGGCCTCTTGAAAATGTTCGTCTTGACCGTCTGCGTTAGTTTCAAAATTTCCGTTAGTATCGTCAATATCTAAGGTATAATGAGAATTTCCGAAATTTTCATTTTGGTCAGAATTTACATTGAAATTCAAACTTCTTCTTGTTGAAGTGCTCATAGGTTGGTTTCTGGTAGAAATTCTTTGTTCACCACTCATTGGTCTTGGAAAATTTTGTGGAGTTTGAACATTTCTTTCGAATTGCGGTGTATGAAGATTTGAGTTATTTCTGAAAGAATAAGACGGTTTATTAAATGATTGATTATTTCCAAAAGTGTTAATAGACTGGGGTCTGATAAAACTATGATTATTTCTAGGAAAGTTATTATTTTGAAATCTATTTATTGGAGAAATCGCAGTATTTGGATGGAAGTTATTTCGAGAAGAAATGTAGTATTCGGGCTAGTACGGTTCTGCGTAAAAGATTCATTGGATTTATTGTGATTGGGACTGGAAGGATTTTGTTAGGGTTTATGAAGAGGAGGTAACTTTTTATTTTGTTGGCTACTTAAGAAGTTCATATATAATTGTTGATTCTTATGATTATCATAAAAGATACATTTTTGAAGAGCTTCGTCAAGAGAATTTATTTGGAAATGTGATAAATATTCACAATAGGGTTCGTTAATATCAGTGCACAAAGTTTTAAGAGCAATATTTTTGAAATACGGGGTTTTGAAATTTACAGTTTCCACATTATCATTTAAAACTATATGTTGAAGCAAATCATTAAGATTTTTTGAAATTCTTTGATGATATTGATCATACATACAAATTAACTGCTTCGACCCTTACTCCGTGGAATCTACTCATATTAGTGTTTTAAATTAAACTCAACGTTTCTAGCTAATTCCACAATATAATGAAAAATATTAAAAATTCTGAAAAATTGACAAATGTTCCGATAACTGAATATCATCGTCAGAATGACAGAAGTTACCTTTCATTTTATGCCTACCTGATGTTTAGTAGTTATTTTTGGCTAGACCAAGAAGTGACCTATCTTGTGATTGACTTAATATATGTTAATAGAAAAAAGAAGAATATGTGATACTACAAATATTGAAGCTTAGATATTATTAGCCCTATGGTGATATCCTGGATATCATTTTTCCAATTAAGATCAGTATAACTGTGCAATGATATAGAAAACCTGGAAAACTATATCTGCTGATCTTTACAATTATCACTTATGAAGACAGTTTAATAATGTAGAGCTTCCTAGATTTATCTGTTCATTGACGACTTCATATTGTAGGTTTCTTAAGTGTCTTCTAATTTCCAACTCTTCAAGGAAATCCAGTTCTTGTTTCTTATCACGTATATGTAGTACTTCTAGTTCTGTGTTTGGTGTCAATGAATGGTTGGTGTCAAGTAGATGTTTTGCGTAATGGGATTTATCTGGTTGTTTTAATATGTATGCTCGTAAGTGTTCACTGTATCTAATTTCAAAATTTCTAAGGGTCTGACCCAAATAGACAGCATTACATTCTGGACATTTGAGTTTATATATACCTGATTACTTTAATGTTGGTATTTTTGTTTTAACATTTAACAATTTTGTACTCACGTTACTTTTTGTTTTGTATTGTATTCGTTGCTAAAGATATTATCTTTGAAATATTATTAGAAATGTTTCCTGCATATGTGATGGTTTTATAAGTTTTTATTTCTTCAGTTTGCTTAGGAGATATTAGTTGTAATGCCACTTTTTCCTCTTTTTTATTAATTATCTCATTTATCATATGTGATGGATAACCGTTGGATGTTGCTATTTGTCTAATTGTACTAATCTCTCTATCAAAATTACATTTGTTCATAGGAACTGAAAATGCTCTATGTATCATTGAATTGTATGCCGTTAGTTTATGTGACAGGGGGTGATTGGAACTATAAGGAATTGTCACATCAGTGTGTTGGTTTTCGGTAAATTGCATAATCAAGTACATTATCAACTCTTTGAATTTTTATAACAAGAAAATGAAATAAGCTTAACTTTATCTTGTAATTTGAATGTTTTTAATTTTTTGATTCGTTCTATTGAATTTCTAATTGAGTACTTAGATTCATATCCGTAATTATGGAGTATGTTGTTAAGCTTCTTTGCCAATATTTTATTAGTATTAACATAAGAATTTACAGGTCTAATTGGTTTCGTTATTTTATGTAATTTAACGGTTCAATATAATTGTGGACAATGAGGATTCTTATGTACCATGGACCTCTTTTCGTAATCACTTAAAGTATAATTTGAATTAATAACAATATCCCTTACATTATTAGGAAACTTCTTTGTTGGGTCTGCTCTAAGTGGCATTACAACTAATATCTATTTATGTTAATACTCCTAATAATATATTGGCAAAGAAGCTTAACAACATACTCAATAATTACAGATATGAATCTAAGTACTGAATTAAAAATTCAATAGAACTAATCAAAAAATTAAAAACATTCAAATTACAAGATAAAGCTAAGCTTATTTCATTTGACGTTAATAATATGTTCACTAAAATTCCTCCTAAAGAATGTCTAATACTTGTAAAAAAATTACTAAAAGATAAAAATATTAATCCAGGAATAATATCAGATATACGAGTACTTAATCTGTTTGATGTATGTATTAGTCAGAATTATTTCACTTTTGACAATAACATATGTATTCAAAATGAAGGTTTACCAATGGGAAGCACTTTATCACCTATTTTGGCAATCATTTTTATGGACAGTTTAGAAAGAAAAATCTTTGAAAATAATATTTCAAAAAATGTTTTATTTTGGTATAGATACGTAGATGACATATTAGCTTGTTTTATAGGTAGTGAACGACAATTAGATATATTTATCAACCACATTAATAATTTACACCCAAAAATTAAATTTACATTAGAAGTCGAAGAAAATAACTCGATCAATTTTCTTGATTTAAAAATTCAAAGAGTTAATAATGTACTTGATTATGCAATTTACCGAAAACCAACACACACTGATGTGACAATTCCTTATAGTTCCCATCACCCCCTTGTAACATAAACTAGCGGCATACAAGTCAATGATACATAGAGCATTTTCAGTTCCTATGAACAAATGTAATTTTGATAAAGAGATTAGTACAATTAGACAAATAGCAACATCCAACGGTTATCCATTACAAATGATAAATAAGCTAATTAATAAAAAAGAGGAAAAAGTGGATTACAACTTATATTTCCTAAGCAAACTGGAGAAATAAAAATTTATAAAACCATCAAATATGCAGGAAATATTTCTAATAATATTTCAAAGATAATATCTCTAGCAACGAATACAACAATTGCTTTTAAAACAGAAAGTAACGTGAGTACAAAATTGTTAAATGGTAAAACAAAAATACCAACATCAAAGAAATCAGGTATATATAAACTCAAATGTCCAGAATGTAATGCTATATATTTGGGTCAGACCCTTAGAAATTTTGAAATCAGATACAGTGAACACTTACAAGCGTACATATTAAAACAACCAGATAAATCCCATTACGCTAAACATCTACTTGATACCAACCATTCATTGACACCAAACACAGAACTAGAAGTACTACATATATGTGATAAGAAACAAGAACTGGATTTCCTTGAAGAGTTGGAAATTTGAATACACTTAAACCCACAATATGAAGTTGTCAATGAACAGATAAATATAGGGAGTTCTCCACTAATAAACTGTCTTCTTAAGTGATAATTGTAAAGATCAGCAGATATAGTTTTCCTGGTTTTCGATATCATTGCACAGTTATACTGATCTTAATCGGAAAAATTATATCCAGTATATCACCATAGAACTAAGAATATCTAAGCTTCAATATTTGTAGTATCACATCTTTTTCTTTTTTCTATTAACATATATTAAGTCAATCACAAGTTAGGTCACTTCTTGGTCTAGCCAAAAATAACTACTAAACATGAGGTAGGCATAAAATGAAATGTAACTCCTGTCATTCTGACGATGATATTCAGTTATCGAAACAATTGTCAATTTTTTAGAATTTTTAATATTTTTCACTATATCGTGGAATTAGCTAGAAACGTTGAGGTTCATTTAAAACTCTAATTGATAAAATATCTTCGGAGCGTCGATCTCCGTATTTAGCTAGTAAAGATGGACGTACATCTGTCCAAAGCGTTAAATTTGAATAATCCAAAAAAATCTCTAGGTTCACCTTTTATACGAGAAATAATGTTTGCGTTCAATATAAATTCTTGAGGTTGAGTAAGATTCTGTGTTCTAAGACACGTAATTAAGTTGTCTACTAGTTTTATAGAAGTCGAGAGATTATCTCCCGTATTACATTTAGGAAGGGTGGCACAAAGACTAGAAATATCGTTATTTTGAAGAGACATATTTAAGCTATTAATGTTTCGAGTACGTGAAATTTGATTTTCCGATGATCGAAAACTATTAGCCGTATTAGATCTATCTAATGGATTTATTGAAAGATTTGACAGCAATAAATGTAAGTTACATTCAGAAATATCATTAAAAGTGCTCATAAAGGAGAAAAGGAACGTTGTACTTACAAGAGGATGATCACTGGGGATGTCTCCTGCATACTACCTTGTTCTCGCCTCGGTTCGTTGGATTTTCTAGTCTAACAACTAAACTTGGCCAGGAAACTTGGGTTTCTGCACGAAGTCTATCCTGTTCGCAGCGCCAGAAATAAACGTCAAGACACTTTTAACCCGCAGGCCGCTAAGAAAACATTAGTGATAGTGGATGTAAGTTTCTGCATTGAAAACTAAGGATGTAACATTGTTATAATCTCTCTAAATTATAGTCAATCATAAACATCATCCAGACCATCCACATCAACATTTATTTTATTCTCCGTACATTACATTGTGTTATTATCAAATAAACATGTTTCAAAGCTCTCTTGACTGAAACCAAACTTTCACGCAAATTTGTGCTGGCCGCTGCCATTTTATGTAGCCCTCACAATTCGTACCATAACTACAGGATTTGTGCTCAACGCAATATTACGAACAATGACAAAATAATTTGATAAAAGCACAGAAAAGCTATTACTGAATTTTGGAAATTTGGATGAGAGGTCCTTTTCGCCAAACGCTTATCAACACACTTTTCGAAAATAACTCCATTACGGAGTGACTTTTTTTGCGCTATTTAACCCGCAAGTTAAATGTTACATTCTCGATAATAATATTTACACGAAAGTTGAATTATCATTATGATTAGGCAACGGCGTGAGTTCCTTTTACATAGAATTCAAATTACTTTGTAGCATAAATATACAGTCAATTTACTTCTTATTGTATGTATTTAGGGTTGCTTATTAGCACTAGAACAAGTTTGTTAATTCTGTCAGGTTCTGGTATACAACTAATTATACATCAGTCTAGGATATCTGGTTGCCTAAATGGGTTATCTTTGTTTTATGATATATTCCGCATATTTTAGGAAGAATGGGATTTCGATAATAAACATTAGTCTTGGAGTAATATTTTTATTAACCTGTTACGTTATAATATACAAATCAATAAGTATTTCAACATTTTTAGTTGAGAATTTTTGTTTGGCTGTTATTGGTATCAGTCGATGTCAAATTATTAATTTCGGACTTTCTCAACTTACTTGCTCGGGAATCGTTGAAGTAGCTACACACTAATCTTTAGTTGGTGGTTCTTGCCTCCTGTCAAAGGCATGGTAATCGTAATGGTTGATTCTTAGATTTGTTGCCATTTATTTCCCCTTGTTGGGATAATCATGGTGTGAAACCTCTTGCAAGGAAAGAAATATTTATTTCTATATAGTTTCCATGTCCTTGCATTCATTGTGTTTTAGAGTTTTTACTACGCATGGATTTTTAATGTCACTATCAAGTTTTCATCATTGGAATTTTATCAAGATGGATCGATAAAATCTTAAGTTCTCCACGGCATAGTAGTAGAGGAGTTCGTTCTTCTCGGATGGCGTTAAGCACATAAAAATAGATTTTATGAATGCATCTTTGTGACTTGTAGTGTAGAGGACAAATTATGGTTTGTATTTGAATCTTTGATCGTGTTTGGATCTTATTCTGCTATGGGACGGATTTTTTATTATTGATGGTCATGTAAGACGAGATATAATAATTTGTTGTTAACAAGATGGCTGATTTTTAGTTTCCAGAAGCCGGAAGAAGAGAAATTCTTGATATAATTAATGTCATACTATCGGTCGTAGCATAACTTGATTTAGTAAAAGAATTTTGTGGGGAGGATTTGGCAACGTCGCTTTGAGTAATTTTTATCAGATATAAAATAAAACGAAGAAGTTTATAGCTTTGTTCCTACAGTAATCAGAAGCAGTCAGTGACAGTCCGGATTCGGCGCAAAAGACTTAGCCGCGTTCCAACAAGGTTTCTGATTGTTGGACTTGTGCTGGGAAACAACCGATGCGCTGTTCCTACACGTTTCTCTGATAGTTTCCTAACTGTCAGAACAGTTTGCGGATCTTCTACAAGTAAATTGTTGGAATCATGCGCAGTTACAAAAAAAATAAAACTAACCTTTCTTCTGTGTCACTTTTATAATTATTTCAAAAATATTTTTGTTTTCATGTGTTTGAAGTGTTTTTTATTAAAAAATGAGTGATTTTGAAACATCCGACGAAACGAAGATTTCAGACTTTTCTGACTCAGATGCGGATTTTGACTTAGAAGATGTATTGGCAGACCGAGTTAGACCAAAGAATCAAAACTTTTTTGAACAAACAGTACCCCAGTTCAATAGAGTTGAGTTTATAGAACATTTCCGTGTTAGCCCCGCCACTGCAAATATAATTTATAGCTAGGACTTATTACAAGCCACAAAGTGGACCATATGGAAAACTGAGTGCATTACAACATGTACATATTTTTTTGTGGTATGCAGGGCTGATAGATTTAATATAACTATTAGTGCTTTATTCAGGGTAATTAAAAGAGTAGAATACTTTTTGAGCAATCTTGCTCCTGAAGTCATTAATTGGCATAATGTAGAAAAAAATGAAATAATAATAAGTTTAAAACTTTAAAAACAATAATAAATACTGGCTTGTCAAGCACTTCAAAGTGAGGTTATATCACAAATCGCAAGTGTCACAGAGAAATAAAAGCTAAGCGGACGTTGATCAGATGTTCCTACACCTAGTTTCAAACTTGTTTGGAATCGATCCAAAACAGACATGCGCATTAAAGTTGGTTTGAAAACTGTCACGGGCTTGTTGGGGATTCTTTGTAGGAACAAACCTAATAAGAGTCGGAGTGAGTGGGTCCTGATATCTATTTTGCAATTCCTATTGTTCGTTAATAATAGGTTTTTTTGTTTCGGGAAAAGGTTATTTTGGCCTTACGGAGTGCTTTCGGTCTAGTAATTCATTTCTACAAGTGTGGTGTTTTCCTCATTTCTCCCTCCCCGGCCCAAAATCATTTCCAACACCAAAGATATCGAGAAAAAACGAACTTCGATGTAAAGGTAAGACTTATATATTTCTCACGGAATATTGTCGGGATGTTCTAGAAATAAAACTAAAACATTTGGTCTTATATCGAGCTCGGATTGTTTCAAATATATCAGGAAGTTCACAGTAGTTTGTTGAATTCGGTTAACTTGAATTTTGGAATATTCGGATACGGTTGAGAAACGTGAATCTACATTCAAAACACATTCCATTCAGAAATATAAAATATAAATTTAATTGTCGTTTGTTCATTTAATTTCGAATAACATTTCTCGGGAGTTTTTTATATCCCAGTAGGTTTCAGTTTTTTTGTGGTAACAGATTTTGTTGCTATTCCATACATTCGGCGGACGCGGTGTTGCCAAATTAACTAAAAGGTGAAGGTTTTCGAAATATTTTTCATAGTGTGAACTTTGAGGAATTGTCTCTCAGATAATAATAATTATAGTGTAAAAGGTTCTTTTGACATACGGAATGGGAGGTACGGCAGCGGAAAGACAATTGAAAACGCTCACGGCAAAAAAAGAGTCAATATTTTCAATTTTACAAAATCTTTTAGTTTTATCCAAGACAATGAAAAATGAAAAGCCTAGGTTTTTAACGTTATATAAGTCGATAGATTCGATGAAAACGGATTTGATCAAGGTTATTGACGAAATCATGGGGGTTAGTTTTAAACTTGATGCGGCGTTCACGCCAAATTATGCGATTATTGGAACGATTAATGAAATATGTTGTTACATTCATGTTGCGGCTGCAAAGTTAGAGAGAGAAGAACAGCATGCGAATACTTCCCAAAACCAAACGGGAACTTCAACTTCACAGGGTGATACTAGTGTATCTACTGCAACTACTGCAGCTCAGGGGAATTCGGGTTTTCTGGGAAACATTGGTTTATGCGAAATCTTCCTCCACTTCCAAAGATTGAACTTCCGGAATTTTCTGGTGATAGTAAAGAGTGGGAAACTTTTTACTCGATTTTCAAAAGTTTAATTCATGATAATAAATCGCTAACGGATGTTGACAAGGTCAATTATTTGATAGGTCGTTTGAAGGGCTCAGCATTGAGTGTTTGCACGGGATCGGCTCCCACGGGAGCCAATTATAATATTTTGGAAATATCTGGTTGACAAATATCAAGATGAGCGTTCATTAGCGACTAGCTATTTGGACCAGATTCTGGGATTTAAGAATATTCAGGGAGAATCAGCAAAAAATCTCCAATCATTTTTGGAAAAATTTGATTGTGCGGTAGAAGCATTGAAAAATCTTAGGTTGAATAATTTGGAAGATTCCATTTTGATGCATCAAGCTCTAGCAAAACTGGATTCAGAAACGGTTAAGTATTTTTGAATGTCGGTACGGGATAAGGGGATACCAGCTTATGACGCGGTTATAGCATTTGTTAAAGAGCAAGCAAAAATACTGAATTTGAATCGAAACGTGGTATCTGGTAATTACGTTGATACGAGATCTCGCTCAACGAAATCTTTCTGTGTCACTCAAGGCAATCAGTCGGATGGTAAGGAGTCAAACACTTGCAAATTTTGTCATAAAGGCTGGCATGTTTTGAATAGATGTGGAAATTTCAAGCGTTTGACTCTCTCTAAACGTTATGCACTCGTTCGTGATAACAATTGGTGTTACAACTGCTTGTCTCCCAATCATGGGGTGAGAGTTTGCCCTTCGGATTGGGTTTATTCAGAATGTACAAAAAAACACCATTCTTTATTGTATTTAGGCAGACCGTTCGTTCATTATGGTACAACATGAACAAGGGGTTAGTGTTTTAAATAAAACTCACGGTTTCTAGTTAATTCCACAATATAATAAAAGTTATTGAAAATTCAAAAAAATTGACAATTGTTTCGATAAGTCAATATCATCGTCAGAATGACAGAAGTTACTTCAAATGCTGAGTGGTGTCATATATCTGGGGTAACGAATCCTGCTGACATTTTATCTAGTGGTGCAACGCCTGTTCATTTGATGGAGAATAACTTATGGACTTCGTGTCCAAGTTGGTTGAAATTGCCGATTGCAAATTGGCCTATTAGTAAGGAAAGGTGTGTTGCGAATTTTGGTGAAGATACTGATTCCACAAAATGTCTCGTTTCATTAGATGATACGGAAACGCATCCATTGTACGACATGATCATGAGGTTGTCCTCATTTATTACTATTCTGCGAATAACAGTAAGGGTGCTTCGTATTGTGAAGCTCCTTCCGGGGAAAGGTTTTATCACCGCAAGTGAAATGAATAAGGATGAACTGCTTTTGGTAAGAATCGTACAAGGTAAATATTTTGGATCGGATATCAAACTTACAAATTCGGGATAAAAAAAATATCGAATAGATTGCTCAACTTAAACCCCTTTCTTGAAAACGGAGTTCTCATGGTAGGTGGTAGGTTAGCGAGTGCACCCATTGCTTTCACGGCTCGTCATCCTATTATAATTCCTGGCAAGGATCCTTTTACGGAGAAATTAATAGATTTTTATCATAAGATACATCTTCATACCGGTCCATACTTGCTAGAAGTCATTTTAAGGCAAAACTATTGGATATTGGGAGGTAGAAATGTCACTCGACAACGAATTCATGCATGTAATCGGTGTTTCAGATTGAAACTCAAGACGATAAATCCTTTAATGGCGGATTTGCCGACATCAAGGTTACAACAGGCTAAAGTTTTTTCTCATTCACGGGTATTGACTATTTCGGCCCAATAAGTATAACAATTTGTAGACGGAGAGGGGCTCAAGTATATAAAAGGTATGTTTGTTTGTTTATATGTATAAGTGTAAAGGCAGTTCATTTGGAACTTGTTAGTTCATTGTCGACAGCTAGTTTTTTACAGGCTTTAGAGAGATTTTTATCTCGGAGAGGTCCATGTAGTGTTATTTATTCTGATCAGGGTACAAATTTTGTAGGTGCGAAAACTGTTATTCGAGAAATTAATGAGTTAAGGACTAATAAAGGCACCTACTCTGGACCGGTGGTTAAGGTGTGTCCTCTGCCAAATCAGTAAATGAGCTATTTTTTTATTTTTTTTTAAATTTCTTTTGTATTTTAATTGAATTTAAATAATTCATGGAATTATTG
The DNA here is from genome assembly GCA_963921935.1 of Galeruca laticollis. Classification (NCBI taxonomy): domain Eukaryota; kingdom Metazoa; phylum Arthropoda; class Insecta; order Coleoptera; family Chrysomelidae; genus Galeruca; species Galeruca laticollis. The sequence goes on from OY998177.1 coordinate 61,439,293, forward strand.
TTACCGATGCTGTATATCCCATCTATCGATTTATGGTATTTGCAAGTTGGCTGAAAAACAATTTTTCAGAGTGGGGGTGCCGTAGCATAACTTGATTCAGTGAAAGAATTTTGTGGGGAGGATTTGGCAACGTCGCTTTGGGTAATTTTTATCAGATATAAAATAAAACGAAGAAGTTAATTAGAGTCGGAGTGAGTCGGTCCTGATATCTATTTTGCAATTCCTATTGTTCGTTAATAATATGTTTTTTTGTTTCTGGAAAAGGTTATTTTGGCCTTACGGAGTGCTTTCGGTCTAGTAAGTGTGGTGTTTTCCTCATTTCTCCCTTCCCTTCCCAAAGTCATTTCCAGCACCAAAGAAATCGAGAAAAAACGAACCTTCGATGTAAAGGTAAGACTTATACAGGGTGTCCCGGGACTAATGGGAAAAAAGTCAGGAGCGTATAATCTGAGCCAAAATAATGTTAGTACTTCATATAAACTTTTTCTATGCAGGCCCTCGTTTTCGAGTTATAGGCCTCCAAAGTTTTAATTTTGAATTTGGTTTCAATTTTTATTTTTTGTACTAGTTATTTGATCTTCATAAAATTTACGGCAAAGCTATAATGTACGTGTATGTTTATTTTGGAGAGGTGAATAGATTTACAGTAGTCCCTTGAAGCCAGGGACGGACTACCCGCAATGATTAGTGATCCAAAAATTTTGCAGGGTAGGCACACCCTGTATGAAATTATCTAAATTGACTTCCCCACACATTAAGCTAACGAAAAGGTACTCCTGTTGGAATTCGATAAAATAAGCCGTTTGGCTAATATTTACAGTTTTATTAATGCACTACGTACCAATTTACCTAACTAACTTATTAATATGATGTCCAAGATTTACACCTTTACTACAACAAAATAATTTAACGATAGCAGAAGATAAAAAACATTAACGACTTATTAATGCGAAAGTTGGTAAAAACTTTTTAAAAGTGTTTTTACCGTTTATCATGTAACCATAGGATTAGTTGTCAAACGTTGTGTAGAATAGTTCGTAGTCAATAATTCATAAGTCCTTAATTTAACAGTTACAATGGCAGAATTCACTTTTATTGAGTGCGCTGATATGCATTTAATATATGGACTGGCTTCTCGAAACTGTTTAGAGGCCAGAAGGCTTTATGCAGAGCATTTTGCAAACAGAGCATCGCCAGACAGACGAATGTTTGAGCGTATTGATCTCAGCTTACGAGAAACAGGTATGAATAAGAAAATGTAATTTTCTATGTATACAAAACTAAATTTTAAATTTCATGAAGTTTTTTGCCAAGAAAGTGGAAAAGCTCCAGTACAAAGCGTACATACAGTGACAGTTGAACAAGACTTGTTAAATGCAGTTGATAATGAACCATCAACGAGTTTACGAAAATTATCAAGAGAACATAACGTCTTGAAATCAGTTGTTCATCGCGTCCTAAAAGAACAGTTTTTCACATGAAAAAAGTACACAGTATGACAGTGGCTGACTATCCTGCACGACTTGAGTATAGCCAGTGGTTTCTGCGACAATAACAAGCAGACAATACATTTATTAGTAACGTTCTCTTTACGGACGAATCTGGTTTCACCAGAGATGGAGTCATTATTTCTCATAATATGCATTTATGAGATGATGTGAATCCACATGGCATTATCCAAACTAGGAACCCGCATTGATTCATGGTTAATGTTTGGGCAGAAATAGTTGGCAATCATTTGATAGGGCCATACTTTATTGACGGTACTTTGACCGGTCAGAGATATTTGGAGTTTTTGCAAAATGGGTTATGGAACCTGTTTGATGATGTGCCTCTACAAACTCGTAGGAATTTATGGTTCTTGCATGATGGGGCCACTCCTCATTTCAGTTTAGATGTACGACAGCATTTACACACCAGGCTTCCTAATAAATGGATTGGTCGTGGAGGCCCTTTTCAATGGCCACCGCGATCAGGAGACGTTAATCCTATGCATTTCTTTCTCTGGGGTTATCTCAAAAGTAAGGTATACGCAACACCTGTGTAAATAAGGCAAGATTTAATAGACAGAATTATGTTACACTGCAATGTTATTAGAAGTAATATGGGATTGCTCTTTTAAGTGCAAAGAAACAACCTTCGTAGACTTAGAATGTGCGTGGAAGTGGGAGGAGCTCATATTGAACATTTATTAGAATAACGTTTTTTTTGTTGTTGTTTAGGAATTAGTTTTTGTCAAATGTTTTATAACTTGTGTTTTTTGAGGTTATCTTAATGGTTTAATAATGTTGTGTTCGTAATTTTGATTAAAAGCAACTAATTACGTTGTTACCGTACCCATTTAATTCCCATTAAATAAGTTCTTAACGTTTTTATCATCTGCTATCATCAAATTATTTTTTTGTAGTACTTTAGGTAAATCTTGGACATCGTATTAATAAGTTAGTTAGGTAAATTGGTAGTTAGTGCATTAATAAAACCGTAAATATTAGCCAAACGGCTCATTTTATCGAATTCCAATAAGAGTACCTTTTCGTTAGCGAAATGTGTGTGGAAGTCAATTTCGATAATTTCGTACAGGGTGTGCCATCCCTGCAAAAGTTTTGGATCACTAACCATTGCGGGTAGTCCGTCCCTGGCTTCAAGACACAACTGTAAATCTGTTTAACTTTCCAAAATAAACGTAGACGTACATTATAGCTTTGCCGTAAATTTTATAACGATCAAATGACAAGTATAAAAAATAAAAATTAAAACCCAATTCAAAATTAAAACTTTGGAGGCCTATAACTCGAAAACGAGGGCCTGCATAGAAAAAGTTTATATGAAGTAATAGCGTTATTTTGGCTCAGATTATACGCTCCTGACTTTTTTCCCATTAGTCCCGGGACACCCTGTATATTTCTCACAGAATATTATCGGAATGTTCTAGAAATAAAGCTGAAACACTACCCATATTTCAATTTCAATATTACAGTTTTGTAAAACTGTAATTGGTATACCAACTACAATTTACTTTTATGTTTCCTGTGTTTATTATAAATGCAATCCATTGATAGCGTTTAATATTGTAATTATCACTTTTAAATTTAATCAATTTTCACTTACGTTCAAATTCTCACTTATCATTATTTTAATACTTTTGAAGACATTATTTTACATAAACAGTATTATTGTATCATCAATTCAAACCTATCTATCTGTTGAGATTATTAAATTTATTTACTGAGTTTGGAGTGTTTTATTTAATTTACAAATCTCATAACTAGATTATTTGAAAAGTTTTTACTACCTAATTTACTCTTTATTGGTCTTCTTGATTAATCAGTAAGTGTTTCTTGAAATTCCTTATAATTAAATGGCTCCTATAAAAATTAACCCAGTACCACTTTTCAATTAAATTAAACTAAACTCACGACATTAGTGATCTCTGACCAAAAACTGCCTTCCGCTGTGTATCCTCACAAATTTTATTAACATAAAAAAGAGGCTACAACTTAAAGTCTAGGGTGCTTAAGTGACAAATTTATATTAAATTCAATCCATTCACTGTTTGTTTTAATTGGAAAATATATTAGTAAATAACAATAACATCTCCTTATTTTGCAATTTGAGATCCTTTATCCCCAAATTAGAGAGAAAATTTCAAATGCTCATAAGGTTAAATTTCAGCTTCGAATTTTTATCAATCTAGTATTTCCGACGCAATCGATGAAGGGGTTATAAAAATTCGTAACCATGTCTATCATTTGGACTGATGTGTTTATCGTTACCTTTTGTACCAGTCACTAATATTGTTCGTGTCGTGCTCTAAGAGATAACTGATTTAATATTTATCAGCACGTAACACGGTTGTAATAAATTACCGACAATACAGATTTAGACATTCAAATTATTTTGTACTACTCGTATTTGTTTTTAAGTAGCACAACGAAAAGTTCATTTTAACTAAAAAATCTTTTCTATTTATGACCGTTAAAATCATTTTTTGCGCGATCGATCTTTTCTGTTTATTTACAACATCGGTAGTCAGGACGGTAGGTTGTTCTTACTGGTCCAACACGTCGGTAAGTGATTTCCTTACCGTTCAGACGTCGGTAAGTAAATTACTTACCGACATCTTAGCACTACATACATTTAAATGGTACTAAATAATATATTACTTTATTTATTACACAAAAGGAACAAAAAAAAAATAAAAAGATTTATATTTTTCAATGAACAGATCCGAACAAAACAATATAAAAAGTAATAAATTAGCATAAAAACAATTTCAGAGATAGGACAAAAAAATCAAAAACAATAATTTGGAACATTAAAATTAAATGTACAATTGGTACATTGACTAATTTCAATACCACTTGTACCTGTTGATATCGAGGGTATTAATATTCGTATTACTAAGCGTAACTGAAGGAGAAACTGACGAGGCACCATCGTGTAAAATTTTCTCTGTAAATTCAATTTTATTTTCCAGAGAATCTTCCACATATCTCTCTGCTACTGTGGAAGATCTCTACCCCCCACGTCCCTTAAGACCTAAGATATCTACACCTTCATTGGCCAAAAATGTCGCCGAGGTCCTTCTAAAAGAAGGACCAGTATAACTATCAGGGCTCTCTAATTTCAAATATTTAGCAATTTTTTTTGGCCAACTTCCAATCGTCCCTTTTCCTACTACCTGTGTAGTGCATTTTGCGTTACGATAATTTAAAAATAAAGTTTTATATTTGGCATGAGGTGGTCGGAGTGAAACATATTCCTTAAATATTTCGGGGTAGGGGATTTCTTCATCTACCTTGTTGGTTAGTGTAAAAGTCCGTTGTACATTATTTTCTTATTTGGAATCTTAATAATTATGTATTCTTGATGATCTTCTGTATCATCTATCGTCATGTTGTACAATTACTCCCTTCTGCATGCGCCAGCTATTCCCAACATCAATCCTACCTAAAATTACAAATTTATTTAATTTTTGTTGTCATAATTCTAATAATATAAAATAGACACCTTAAGTATTAGAAATGGGTCATCGGAAGCTTCATTTAAAAAGCTTTTAATCTGCTTTTTGGTGAACACAGCAGCTTTCTTAGGTCTATGTCCAATATTTTTCCTCTTTACATAGGCAATCAAACTATGAGATGTTGAAACATCGATAGCATCTTTAAAAAAATAGTGCTTTTCAACATAGAATATTCTGCCCAGAGACTACCAGGCGATTTCAATGTCTCATTTCGCCGAATAAAATATGCCAACAACACTTTTTCAATACTGGCACCATTCTTCTCCTCACACCAATTCTTAAACATTTTGTAGACTTTTTCACAGCGATTCCTGGATTTTTCTGGGATTATTGCTTCACATCCTATTTGCCACGCTTTTTCTACTTCAGTATCACTCTCACTCATTTTATATTAGTAAATTAATCGAAAATTCAAGTTCAAAGTATAGACTTTAAAATATAATCTTAAGTTTCACAGTAAATGCATTTGTTTGTTGATAAATAATATCTTGGAAACACTTTACAACTACCCAACGATTATTAAATTATATCATTGGCAAGTTGGCAACCGCCTACTTTATACCAAAATGCAAATATATTTTAAACTGATCGAGAAGTATAAATGTCACTTTTCGTTCATTTCGAAGGAATTTGAATTATTTTATTTGAAATTTATTTCAATACGATCGCGAAAAAAATGGTATAAGCATCTAGAACGTTAAGGGTTTTACCGGTCTCCAGCAAAATTGGAGGCTTCGCTACGCTCAGCCTCCAAACATTGCTGTCGACCGTTAAACAACCCTCACCGTTCTTAATACTTAATATACTATATTTTTCTGAATATAACAAAAAAGCACTTACTCAACAATAACGCCACCATAATCATCCATCACATTGTATGAAGAATAGAGGAAAAATTATATGGTGAATTACTATGCTTCTATTTCATGGTACTATTTTTTAATGTGATAAATTATAAATCAGTTCTTTTGTCCGTGAATTGAAGAAGCTTTCTATATCGCAGGTAACAGCGAAACACCTTGTCTAGAGTTAATGACGCATATGGAATTTGATTTCCTTAACGACATGCGGAAATCATCATTGGATGGAGTAAGGCTATATTGCGCAGCATAAGGAACTTTGACCGTCAACAACGTTTATGGGAAATTTCACATGTATGCTTCTACCGACCAAACTTCAGAATACCAATCTGATTAACCCAGTTTCATTTTGTGAACTGAACCAAACTTGAACCTACAAAGTTGGTGGATTTGCTGAAGGCGCTGTTAAATATGTATAATGTTATCATTATTCTTAACAAAGTTGAACTTATTTCCAGGGTTATATTCTAGTTCTAGCTAAATCCATCCAACAAAAGATAATTGATTTGTTATTGTCCTAAGTATTAGTAACAATGCCTTTCTGATGCACACATATTTAGTTACAGCAAAAAATATCTTTCATCATTTCACTTTGCACTTGCATATCTTTTAAACTAATTAAGACAGCGACCGGCAATTTTAGTTGTATTTGTCAATTGAGAGTATCAGTATACAAAAAAATAGTTGCTTTAGACGAAGTTTTTGTCTTCTTCCTCTTTTTCTCCCATCTGTTCCCAATTCCATATATTTTTCTTAAATTCAATAATTTTGCTGTGTAATAGTAGTCCATTTTATTTTATTATATTATTTGTGGGGCTTACTACTCTTCCTTTCCCCTCTTGTGGGCTTGCTTCATTGATGGTAATCTTCAATCCGTTCGGAATCAATAGTTTTGAGAAATGGACTTTTCAAATCTCTACAGTTCCTTTCTTTTCAGAAAATTAGTATTTCTCTTTTATTTTTATGTGGGTATAGTTGTTTCCATCCCAGTAGCCTTTTCCAAATAATTAAGAGAGTAACATATCAATGAATGAGTTATGTTCACACAATGATATAGAAATGAAATATATTTTTTTTTCCTGACGACCAATGTTACGGTATTCCTATAGTGTCCTTGCCTGTGAAGATATTTTTCATCGAGTTGATTGGTATACAATAATCACGTGTCTTGTACACAGTTGTGATTCCCAGAAACGTCCGACTGGCTTTTTTTGAAAATGAGCTGAAAACAGGGTGTCGAAGACAAGGGCAGTATAGATTTTGTTGATGGCGGCATGGCATATGTTGGTTTTGGACCGCATCTTTTGTGTTGAACATCTGCCGGGGTGTTAGTAATAATTTATGGGAGTGAACAATGCACCTACTATATAGATATGTTACAGTGCGAAAGTCCACACCCCTCATCAGCATAGTCTTGTGTATAAATCTTGGCTCTGAGTTTTTGTTGAAGGGTATGGTGTGGTAAACATTGCTTGTGAAAGTGTACCTCTACTGAAATAAAGTCCCAGATAGTTGGCATATTAGCCTCCCTTATTTTTATGGATATAAACCATTTCTGAAAATTATATTTTCTCTGTATTTGATTCTGTTTCAGGAACTTTTGTTTTTCTATAAGTAAATGTACGATTTTTACCTATTTCATGGTTTTTTAATGCTGTTTAGTTTTTTCATCTTATTGATGACTATTAAAACGATTTTCCAAATATTGTCCTATGTTTGTCCTATGTAAACATCATCATAGCATAACAATCATTGCAATTAGCTTCCTAAATAATGTCACTTTTTCTATTATCTGGTATTTTTGATTTAAGACTTCTAACATTATTTTTGGCTAGACCAATTATTAAACATCAGGTAGGCATCATATGAAATGATGATGATAGTAATATCGAAACAATTGTCAATTTTTTAGAATTTTTACAATTTTTCCATTATATTGTGGAATTATTTAGAAACAGTCAGTTTCATTTAAATAGGTAATATGAGTAGATTCCATAGAGTAGCGGTCGAAACAGTAAATTTTACAAATACCATTGCCTAAGCCGTCATCAAATGGGATACTATATTTAATTGATAGCGACGATAGTGTGAACTATTCACACTGGACTCCACTCTCGAGAAAAAGGATAGTAATCAACTTCCTTTATCAGATAAAGAAGATGAAGTACAGTTAGCATGGAGAACAAGCGATATATGTTCTCGGGAAAAATTCCACTATCAGCCGACGATAAAATTGAGCATGAACTCGGAGCTAGGCAGAGAAATAGAAACAAAAATTTAATATTGTGCATATCAACCGTAAAGCTAGAGTTGCAGGGGAAGCTTACTTATGATTTACGAAAAGAAATGATGACAAATATAAACCATGTGTTGAAAGACGTGCACGAGTTATGAAACCACGTCGTTCGCATACAAAGGGGACTACAAATCCGAAATAAGAAAATGCATTTACGTATGCACCAATAACAAAAGATGAGCGTAAAGCAACTCATTCGTATTTCTGGAACCTCAAGACTTGGATGAAAAGAAAACATTTGTCAAAGCCGCTGTAGTTTGTAGAGGAATGAGACGGCGCAAAGATCAAATGCCCACATGTTATGATATTCATTTTAATAGAAATGATAAGAAATATTCAAAAGTGGAAGTGTGTAGATTATTCTTTTCTGATATATCTTCAGGTTATAGTAATTTACGTTACAAGACCGGAAAGTAGTGTTTTTCAGGTCGAGACAAGCAGATTCCAGGGCGAGTCTGGAAGCTTGGAGAGACCTGAAAAACACTCATTTCCGGTTGCGTGACGTACAATATTTTTTTCAAGTCAGACACTTCGATATACATTAAATTCCTCATTTTACTTTTTATAACAAAGTGACTAACAAAACTAAAACCAGATAAAATAATAAAGATACTGGATACAACTGCATAAATCTGTTATTTTTGAATATTTATGTTATATGTACAATTGTGAACGTTAAATATCTGAAGGGAAGATGTGTCTGAAATGCTGGGAATTGTTATATTTTTTGTAGTGGTAGTAACAAAATTAGTTTTCTGTATATTGTCTTTGGAACATCCCGCATGGATTTTGTTTGCTATATCAATTTTATTTTTTACTGAATCTTCTATGTAACCTTCTGCTACAGTGAAGTATTTCCATCCTCCGTGCCGTTTCAAATTTATAATGTCACCTCCTTCATCTGCTAGTAAAGCTGCTGAACTTTGACAAAAACAGTGGTCGGTAAATTCGCTTGGATTTTCTAATTCAAAATAAGAGGCGATTTTGCTAGGGGCTTTTCCCACAGAATGCAATCCTTCTACTGGGGTTGAGGACTTCTCATCTTTAAAAAAAAAGAAAAAGCCGTTTATGGTTAGTATGCGGTGGTCTCAATTGAAAAAAATTCAAATAAAGTTGCAAATCTCTTTCAGAATTTACAATAAATGTCCTGGTGGTATTTGTCTTGGTTATGGAAATTTTAACTATTTTCATTGTTTCCTTATCTTCGATATCATCGAGTGTCATATTAACGAGTTCCTCGATGCGAGATGCGCCTGCGGAACCTATAATCAAAAGCACCTAAAACATAATTAAGGTTCATTGTAAATTGTAACGAGTTTTTAACTTGTTTTCTATTTTAACTTACCTTAAGCATAAGATATTCGCTATTGGGAGCATTGTTCAGAAACGTTTCAATTTGTTCCCGTGACAGAACTTTAGATTTCTTCGATTTATGACCAATACAATTATTTTTATTGAAAGCTATTAGTTTGAAGAAATTATTAATATTCACATTATCTTTTATGGTCAAAGTAGATTTTAGCATTGAATATAAGCTCCATAATGTTGAAGAAGCCAGTTCTTGGGACTTTTCATTCAGCAAAATATGCTAAAAGGACTTCTTCATTTACATTTTAACTTTTTTTCTCGACAACAATTTTTAAATGTATCGTACGACTTTTCGTAACGGACTTTTGATTTTACTGGTAGGTGAAATATCGTAAGTCGCTTAATTCTGGAATCTCATTTTCGGTGTCGGATTATTCAAAATCTAAATTAATATTATGGTTAAATTTGCGCACTCGCGAAATAAGTTCGACATAAACGACAAATTAAAAATAAACGAACTGTCATCACTCGACAATATATCGAAACCTTGTTATCAGTAGTAATAACCCAAGGACATTGATAATTGTTCGAAAAAATTGTATAACAGATTTCGAAAGCTTGTTGCTTGGAAACAGACCGACGCCGCAAGCGGAGGTCTGTTGCCTATAAGCAACAAGCTTGAGAAAGTTGTTATAAAATTTTTGAGCATTTATCAATGTTCAAGGGTTATTCGAATAGAAAATTTTTTGCTAATTATAGAAAAGAAGTACAGAGCTTCTATAATTTCATTAATATTCTCGTCAGTATTATGACCAAATCGTGACATTTTAAAATAATAAATATTTGAAACGTCAAAATAAAAATAAATAATCAAATTGTATCCATAGCAACGTGATAGAGTGAAAACAGCCCATGGGATCTGTTTTCAGTATAATGTTGTTCTGATTGGTTGTACACAAACAATATAATTTGTTTAAATCTTTATTTATTTGAAATAATGTTCAATTTAAACTTATTGACGCGTTTCACTAACACATTAGCTTTGTCAAAACGAATGAAGGTAAAATATAAAAATATATACAGTGCTGAATACATAATTTTATTTACTAAGGTTAACAATGGTATTGAAAGAAATTACCTGGAAATTTCTCTACAAACATTCCTAAGCCTTCATCTAGGTAAAGAGGTTCAATAAAGGAGACTGATTGATATCTATTTTGTCGTTAAGGAGATTACCTGAGTATTTATTTTTGTTAATCTCAAGGGCCTCTAATAAATTTAAACTAAAGGATTTACCGACTACATGGAGAATTTCAAAATTTAGGTCGAAAATGTGTTGGTTTTCTAATAAATGATTTGAATAGTTAGAATCTAATTTTTTGTGGTCATAGCCTACGTTTGTGTTCCGAAATTCTAGTTTTAAAATTTCTAAAAGTTCTACCGATATAAATTTTCTCACAATTGTCATTACTACATTTTAATTTATAAACTCCTGATTTGTTTAATTTTGAAGATTTAGATGTATTATTTTTAATGAATTTGGATGAATTGTGATCAGTTTCAAAGGAAATATACATGTCTAAAGTTTCTAAAAATGATTTAATTTTTAAGGATGGTGTTCCAAAGTATGTTAAGCTTTTAAATTGTTTATTATTTTTATCTGAAGGGAATACTTGTTCTAAAGTCTGTTTTTTTATCTTTTTATTTATGATATTGTCAATTAAATTTGGATCGTAATTATTATTAATTGCCATTTGTTGTATGATATTTAATTCTTTGTTATAAATATTAATATTTAATGGGACTGTTAAGAGTCTGTGTATTATTGAACCTCTTCACCTAGAAGATAGCTTAGGAATGTTTGTAGTGAATGAATTTCCAGGTAACTTCTTTCAATACCATTGTTAACCTTAGTAAATAGAATTCTGTATTTAGCACTGTATATATTAAGACATTTTTATATTTTACCTTCATTCGTTTTGACAAAGCTACTGTATTAGTGAAACGCGTCAACAAGTTTAAATTGAACATTAGTTCAAATAAATGAAGATTTAAACAAATTATGTTGTTTTATTTCATCGTTCAGTATGGATCTTCAGCAAGCAAAAGCCTCATCTATTCAATTTCTGATTGGTTGTGTTCAATCAAATGACCTCAAATTAACTGATTTCATTGGATTTTTACTAGAGCAAAAAATTTTCATAGTAACGAAATCAAGGTAGATTGTATTATAAAATAGCGATTGGAAAAATGTAAAATCGGGGACCGGAAAAAGCTTTTGTCGGTCCCTCACGTCCATTTTCCGGTCTTGATCAGCAAAACGATATTTTCTGGACGAAAAATTGTCCAGAATGTGTATATTTTCTGGGCGGTCTTAAAAAAAGACAGTTTCAGACTCTGGACTAAAGAATCATGGACAATCAGTGAAGACGCTGATGATTCACATGTTTGTACAAACAGATGTTACTGAATACGATAGTAGGTCCCATACCATAATACACACATCGCAAAAGTAAAAAATTGGTAAGATTCAACGCCAAAAGTGCCCAGTCATTACTCTCCAGAGAGTTCCAGTAAGGTATATATGAAGTCAACGTTTAGGTCGGAGAAACATATGCATATGGTGTAAAGAGCATAACTATCAAGCAGCAAGTAGACCCACTTTCCTAAGAGTTTTACACTACGAAAATATAGCGATTCATCATTCACGTGAGAATCGATTTGATATTTGCTGTAGTTTTAAAGCGAGTAATATTTCAGAACAGAAGTGTAATAACTACATCAGTAAAAAGAATGAAGCTCGCCAAGCAAAACGCGATGTTATCAATTGAGCCAACGATAAGGTGGTTAGGTTAGGTTTATAATGAGGGGGTTTATAATGAGTGGGTGAGGCCCTCCACTGCGACTCGCGATAGTCTATTGTGGCTCATACCTATTCAAATTTCACCAAACAAATTCAGCTTCTTAACGAAGCCGATTAATTTGTTCAGTGAATGATATTTCAGGTCCGAGGGCAAGAGAGTGGCCCTGCCAAACATCAGATACCTGACTCGAGCCACGGCGGGGCAGGCACAAATTATATGCTCTGCTGTTTCATCATCTTCCAAACAAAGACGGCAAATCGGATCGTCCGACAGTCCAAGTTTCAGCATATGATGATTCAAACGACAGTAGCCTGTTAGAAGGCCTGTTAGGCACCGTAGATCGTGTCTATTATAGCCTAACATTCGTTTGGATACATTATTCGAAGGATGTATGAAGGCCTTTGAATGAACCAATCCTGGTTTATTATGCCAGAAGTCTAAAAATCTTCTTGCAGTCCAGGTATTTAGTGTTTGTTTGACAACACTTGTTGCGATGCCAATTGTAGGTTCTGGTCCGATAAAGTCATGAGCGGCACCCTCTCTTGCAAGAGAGTCAGCATTCTCATTACTATTCATACCTGAGTGGCCAGGGATCCAAACCAGCGATACCCTGTTGCGTTCTCCTATTGACGCGAGTCTTTTTTGGCAGTCTAGAACCAATTTCGACGTTACACGGTACGAGCTAAGTGCTTTCAAGGCCGCTTGGCTGTCCGTGAAATTTTTTAATAATCTGTGTACGTAGTTGGATTGCCCCAAACTCTCCACACATGAAGCAATGGCATAAATTTCCGCCTGAAATACGGTTGCATAGGATCCCAGAGAGGTTGAGATTTCTGTCCTAGGTCTTCGACCGTATACACCCGCACCAAAGCCTGAGGGTGTCTTTGATCCATCAGTGTACCAACAGATGTCTGCTCTTGAGAGTTCATCCTTGCGGAAGACCCATTCATCTCTATTTGGAAATAGGACGGTATAAGGCAGATTATAGTTTACTGTTGGGGGCATTATATCAGAGGTCATTCCCAGAACACTATGACTTTCGGTGGCCGCTAGTACTCTAATTTTCTCTGTATAAGCCTGTTTTGTGCATTTAGAAATATGCACAATTCTATATGCTGTCCATCTGGCCACCTTTTTCAGAAGTATATGGTGAGGAGGAAGGTCCAGGAGGATTTCCATGGCTGCTGACGGTGTGATGCTGATGGCACCAGTTATAGCCAAACTAGCCTGTCTCTGTATGCCAGAGAGCTTTGCTTGGGTCGTTATCTGTAAAGCTTTTGACCACCAAGCAATGGCTCCGTATATGATCATTGGTCTAACAATCATCACATATATCCAATGGATTTGTTTGGGACCCAAGCCACAAGATTTTCCGCAGATTCTGCGACACGTCCACAAGGAAAGTCTGGCCTGACTTTTTCCAAGTGAGCGTTACAAGTAAGTTTTTTATCTAGGATGATCCCCAAATATTTTACTTCCGCTACAAATGGAATAACCTAACCATTATAGGAAAGTGGCGGACGGTCCGCCAAATTCCTTCTCCTAGTGAAGGGAACTATTACAGTTTTACCAGGGTTAACAGACATCTGTTCCCTCTGGCACCAACTGTAGACATCGTCCAAAGTCCTTTGGAGGGTATTATGTGCAACCCGTCCTGACTTGGTTCTTGCCAGAATTACAAGGTCGTCTTCATACGCTTGCAGTTCTACCCCTCTTCCCACGAGAGTACCAAGCAGGTCATACATCAGGAGTGACCACAAGAGGGGAGATAACACTCCACTCTGCGGGCAGCCCCTGGAAACCTTAAAGCTGATGGCCTCGTCTTGAATAGATGTAGTGGCTGTTCTATAAGTGAGCATGGCATATATCCAGCCGGTAATCGTTGGTTTAATGCCCTCTTCAGTCAAAGCTGAATCCGGTAGTGCATTGTCGAATGCTCCTTCGATGTCGAGAAAAATGGCCACTGCAATCTCCTTATTGTTAAGGGATTGTGTGATTTTCTCAACAAGGTTATGTAATGCTAAATCTGTTGATTTACCTGTTTGATAAGCGTACTGGTGGATGCTCATGGGGGAGCTGTATAAAGCTACCTGCCTGATATGGCAGTCCAGTACTTTTTCATGTCATTTAAGCAGGAAAGATGTTAGGCTAATTGGTCTGACCGATTTAGGGTGTGGGTATGTGCGGCCCACTTTCGGTATGTATACTACCCTAGCCGCCAACCAACTGGGTGGTATATAATTCCACGCCAGACTAGCTCTATACAATTTAATGAGGATGGGTAAAAGTAATTCCAGAACGTTTTGTAGCAGAGCTGGAAAGATGCCAACCTAACCGGGAGATTTGAAGAGCTGAAATGATTTGATTGCCCTTCCAATCGCCGGTGCTGTGATAACTTCCTTTGCGACCTCCCAATCATTCTTTTTGGGCCGCCTTGCGCTCTCAAAGTGGGGAGGTCGATTGTTATCCAGAGTTAAACTTCCGGGGAAGTGGTTTTTAATCAAAAGCTCTAACGTTTCTTTTCTAGAGGTCGTAAAAGTGCCATCTGGTCGTTTCATCGACCCTATCTCGGCAATCGGCTCTTAAAAGAGAATCTTGTGTATTCTAGTACTGCGAGGTATGTCAGATATACTCTCACAGAACTTCCTCCAAGACTCCCGTTTCGCCTTTCTAATTTCTTTGTTATTAGTTATTAGAGCAGTTCTATAAGGTTCCCAGTTGCCTGACTCTTTAGATCTATTGAATAGTCGTCGAACTTCTTTTCTTCGCTTATCTGGGCTTTTGTTACACCAAGTAGAGTTGCGATTATCTCTTTTTGTCTTGACTGGACAGTTTTCATGATAGGAGGAAATTCCGAAGCTTGTCTGCCGCAGTATCTATCCCATCACAACTGTTTATTGTAGTGAAGCCTTCCTCAATGTACCGTTGGAAGACATTTTTGTATCCACTCCAGTCAGTCGCTTTTGAGTCGCGACATTCCACTGCTGGCCGTGGACCTATTTCAAGGTTGAAATGAATGTGCCTGTGATCTGAACACGAAGGCTCAGTAGATACTGCCCAATGCCGTATCTTATTGCTCAGAAAGTTTGAGCTGATTGTTAAATCTAACACCTCTGATCTATTTCTAATTAAAATGCCAAAAACAATAACTATTTAGTTTTGGCATGAAGCTGATGGTGGTGTATCAGCGAATGAATTTACGTCCTGTTCGATTAATCACATAACAAACCTAGCAACACGAACTGAAAGAGTGATTGTTATGTCTGACGGAAGTGGCCATCAAAACAGAAGTCGCGAGTTGTTCAGTGCATTAAGTAAGGTAGCCCAAAAAACAAAAAATATTATTGGGCAGTCATATTTACAAAAAAAAGACATACCATGATGGAGGTAGACAGTATGCATTCAACAACTGAGCAGTACATAAAACCTTCCATGTAGCCAGAATACAACAAGGTCGCACAGGGAACCCTTATTATATCCAATCAATTAATTATATCTTCTTCCTCAATTCCGAGGAACTCGAATCAAACTTCAAGTCAATACGACCCGATAAGGAAATGGGAGATCATGTTGAGGCAGATATAAGAGGCCTCAAGTTTCTGCTAAAAGGGTCTGTTTGTATAAGTTGCAACATAATGAGGAGCGACGAGCTATGTCCCATGAAAGTTGTCTACCAAAACCCTTACATCAACAGCCGCTTGCAATTACAGAGAGAAAATTCAAACAGCTACAAAAGCTCAAAAACGTTATTGACAAGGAATGCCATGCATTTTATGAATCGTTTTCTTTTAATCTAGGAACATAGTACCTTCATACTAAAACGAGAGTTTTGTATTAAATAAAAATGATTAAGGACAGAACAAGTGACTAGCCTAATTTTGTGCAGTTCTCGAAATATTGCAAATTTAGCTAGTTTGAACCTTTTTTAATTAGTGTTTTTAAATGAAACTCAAGGTCTCTAGTTAATTCCACAATATAATACAAGTTATTGAAAATTCTAAAAAATTGACAATTGTTTCGATAAATCAATATCATCGTCAGAATGACAGAAGTTACATTTCATTTTATGCCTACCTGATGTTCAGTAGTTATTTTTGGCTAGACCAAGAAGTAACCTACCTTGTGATTGGCTTAATATATGTTTATAGAAAAAAGAAGAAGATGTGATATTACAAATATTGAAGCTTAGATATTATTAGCCCTATGGTGATATCCTGGATATCATTTTTCCAATTAAGATCAGTATAACTGTGCAATGATATAGAAAACCAGGAAAACTATATCTGCAGATCTTTACAATTATCACTTAAGAAGACAGTTTATTAGTGGAGAGTTTCCTAGATTTAACTGTTCATTGACAACTTCATATTGTGGGTTTCTTAAATGTCTTCTTATTTCCAGTTCTTCAAGGAAATCCAGTTCTTGTTTCTTTTCACAAATATGCAGTACTTCTAGTTCTGTGTTAGGTGTCAATGAATGATTGGTGTCAAGTAGATGTTTTGCGTAGTGGGATTTATCTGGTTGTTTCAATCTGTATGCTCGTAAGTGCTCACTGTATCGTATTTCAAAATTTCTAATATGAGCATATTCCACGAAGTAAGGGTCGAAACAGTCAATTATTTTTTAATTAGTTTTGATCAGTGAGAAGTACTTTCAGAAACTGTAAGTTCACTTTACTTATATTGTTCTTCAAATTATGTGAACTCTGTGAATTCCACATCATAAACACAGTCAATTCAAGTAGTACATCACCTATAAAAAGCAACAAACTAGTTTCGCATGCTACTATTTACTAATAGCGGCCGTATTCCAAATTCCGGCCAAATGAAATCTAATTTCTTCTATCAATGATTCACACTCAAATACTCCTACAACAGTTATCAAAAGTTATTCTTCAGCAGTTAACCAAGCTGTTTTTCCAAGCAAGCAACAAGCAATCGTTTTTTGCGCTATCAACAATGCCAAATTACAGGATTACCTTATCCCATTAGGATCAATCATTCAACCAAAAAATATTATTTTTTCATCAATGCTTTCGAACAATCGTGTTTGTATGTACTTAGCAAACAAATCAGTAGTTGATAACTTCATGAACAATTATGGCTCCATAACCGTCAACGGCGAAAAACTAGTAGTTCGTCGACTCATAACTCGGGCTGATAGAATCATACTTTCCAATGTAAGTCCAACCATCCCACATCAACTGCTAACAGATGAAATATCAAAAATAGATCTAAATCCAGTTTCTCCCATGACGTTTCTAAGAATCGGTGCAACATTACCTGAGTATAGTCACATCCTGAGATTCAGAAGACAGATTTACGCAAGCCCTTATACGCAACAGCTTCCAGACTGATTGAATTCGAACAAACCAGCTACCGAGTTTTCCTCCAAAAAGATGGACTAACATGCTACAAATGCGAAGCTAATGGTCATATAGCCTCACAATAATAAATAAATAAATATACTCGTATATTTACACATAATTCAGAAATACAAACAAACAAAACGAACGACATTATGCGAAATAAATATATACACTTCGGAAGCCCATAAGGCTTGTATGCAAGGATAAAATAATAATTATATTAAACTTATACTAGGTAACAAATAATAATAAGTAATAGGTAATTAATGAAAATGTATACTATAATTAAGGATTAATAAAGTAGAAATAGAAATTGATAGAAACATTATCAGTAATTAATTTCGATAAGGTTGTGAATAGCGCGCCTACTTGTATTGGTGATATACTCATGAAGTTTTAAAGTTAGCACCTTTACAGAAGATTCAGATTTAATTTGATGGGGTTTAGCATTATATAGCTTAGGTCCTAGAAACATAAAGCTTCTTTGTCCAGCTGTTTTTTTCATTGTTGTATTCAGGTAAGTATGTTTATTTCTTGTCATATAATTGTGAGTTTGAATTTGTAGATTTGATTTAAGTTTATGTTGTCTTAATACCGCTTTTTTTAAGTATAATTGTCTAACGTCTAATATTTTCGTTTCAGTATATAGAAGTTCACTGCTATATCTTCTTGTTTTTCCAAGAAGGATTTTGAGGAATTTTATTTTCGAAACCTCGAGAATAATATAGTACGTCTTCGCCACTCCACCCCAGCTGACCAGACCGTAAATTAGGTGAGATTCAATCAAACTTTTATAAACTATTAGTTTTTGTTTATATTGTAGGTGATATGAGATATGTTTGAATTTATATAATACACACCTCAATTTTTGAACTAGATAATTAATATGGTTATCCCATCTAAGATGTGGGTCTATCATAATTTCTAAATATTTTATTTGTTTTGGAGGTTGAATGTTGATATTTTTTTGTACATTGATGGCGTAGTTCGGAAGATCTGGTTCTAAGGATGCAAAAGGCAGGTAAACAGTTTTTTTATAATTGATTGAAAGAAGCCTATAGTCAAACCACTGTTTTATACAATATAGATCATTTTCAATTTTCAACTTTAAATCGTACCAATTTTGATCACTGTATACCAGAACTGTATCGTCTGCAAAACTTATAATTTTACTGTTGCTTTCAATCATAAATAAGTTATTCAAATAGATATTAAACAAAACTGGGCCTAGAACCGTACCTTGTGGAACACCACACTCAACTGTCTGTTCTTTACTGCATTTATTGCCCACTCTTACTTTCTGCGATCGGTTTGTCAGATAACTTTTGAAAAAAGCATGTGCTGTACCTCTAACTCCAATGTCCTCTAGTGTTTCCAAAAGAAGGCAGTGGTCCACGGTGTCGAAGGCCTTTGCTACCCTCATCAATATTTTTATATAAAATATTTGTTACTTCCAAAAGAGCATAGTTAGTGGACTTGCGCTTTTGGAAACCATATTGAGACCCTGACATTAGCTGATATTTATCTAGAAATGTATTAAGCCGTGCATTAACTACTTTTTCTAGTATTTTTGATAAACAAGTTATTAATGATATTGGTCTGTAGTTTGTCATTTCATCCCTTTCCCCACTTTTATAAATAGGTTTGACAATCGATGTCTCAAAAGCTGAAGGAAATTGTCCCATTTCTAATGACTTATTTATTATAATCATTAGCGGATATGCAATAAAATCTGAAATATGTTTGAGAGTTTCAGCCCTTATTTCATCCCAACCCGGTGCTTTTTTATTCTTTAGTTCACTAATTATATTTTTTATTTCTGTAATACTGGTGGATGCCAAAAACATGGAATGACAATTTATAATTTTCTTTTCTTTATAATTTATTGGTTTTTGTATGGTTTTTGCTAGGTTTCGTCCTATATTTACAAAGAAAGTATTAAACATTTCAGAAATTATCTCAGCTTTATTTACTGTTTTTCCATTGTTCTCCTTAATATTTGTAATTTCCGTGTTTTCTGTTTTTTTAGATATTGAGTTTACTACATTCCATATCTCTTTTGACGAATTTTGTAACAATGTATCAATAGCTCCAACCAATCAGAACCTAATACATATAGCTCAACATCAAATAATCAACCGCTTACGACTTCCCAAACTCTTCTTACAACCCCAATCCAAACTATCCCACCATCTTTGTCAACAAATAACAATAATACACAAAAATTGACTTCTGATCCAATAACAGAAGGCTCTCCACTTAGTCAAGAGACGTTCACAACTTTAATGAATATGGAAGCAGAAACGGAAGCAACAGATATCCCCAATATGGCCAAAATCACAAACAAAAGACCTATGGAAGATACCCCCACATCCGATAGCGATAATAACATAACGCCAGAAAAATTATTCCCTAAACCAAAGCCAACACTGAAAAAAAGAATAAATTGAGCAAGAAACAATCAACCTGCAAAGAGTACATCGAAAATCATTCGCCACCTTTCATTCTGGACTACGACCAATTAATTGTTTTATTAGATAACGTAACCGGCTCACCCCAACCTGTAAATATAGCTCTAGATTTCACATCTGATCTCCTTGCTCTTACTACTATGTTAACCGAAGTATATCCCCACATAAATGACAAGGCAACAAAAACGAGAATCACCAAACTTGAAAAAAAGATATTTACTAATCTTTGCCAAGACTTAATTGACTCTGAATCGGATTCATCTACTAATAATTGATTTGTCGCCTATAACCCTCTTGAATTACTCCAAAACTCAACTCAATTCTTCAATGGAACATAGATGGTTTCTACCATCGACTTCGTATGCTACAACTTATTATTAAAGAATACTCTCCGGATATCATATGCCTTCAACAATCCAATCTCAAACCAGATAGCAGCTATTCAAACAGTCAATTCCAATTTCTCTCCAAAACTCGTAACAACGCCAAACGTGCCAGTGGAGGAGTGGTAACTTTAATAAGTGAATCTTTTCAAGCAGATTACTTCCATGTAAAGTCAGATATCGAAGCTCTTGTTGTAAAACTCACCAGCCATAGAACCTTTTAGTCCAAGAATTATCATTGGAGATTTTAACGCACATAACATAATCTGGGGCAGTAAATCGACAAACCCAAGAGGACACATGCTAGAGAAACTCATTGCCGACATTCCACTGATTTTTCTGAACGATGGAAGCCATACTAGGTTTAACATATCTACCGGAGAAACCTCTGCTATCGATTTAAGCCTCTGTGACCCAGCACTATCTGCCAATCTATCATGGGAGGCTCTCTCGTACTCCTATGGAAGTGATCACTTTCCAATTATTATCGAGAATCGTACCTCTCCATGAAAATTTTCACCAAAATACTCGCCTAAATGGAGAATCAAATCTGCAGATTGGACATCTTTCAGAAATCAGATTGAATTAAATATGGATAGCTGCGATATTACTAACGATATCCAGAAATGTGTATTGAACTTCAATGAAATCATCTTGGATAGTGCCAACCAGCACATTAGCCAAACAAAAGACATAAAAGGCCATACTTCAGTCCCCTGGTGGAATCAAGAGTGCGAAAGAGCTATCAGGGAAGCAAAAGCAGCGTTGAACAAGTACAGGAAACACAAAACAATCCAAAATCGCGTAGAGCTAAAGAAATACAAGGCAAAGGCACAACTTATAATCAAACAATCCAAGAAAAATCTTGGCAGGAATATGTTTCTGGAATGAACTCTTCCACTCCAATAAGCCAAGTGTGGACCAAAATAAGAAAAATGAATGGACATAGTTCAAAAAGCACTATTCGTAGCATTAAACACAATGATCATTACTACTCATCCACAATAGATATAGCCAATATTTTGGACCAATCCTATCAAGAACAATCGTCAACTTCAAACTTCACACGCGACTTTCTCAATTACAAGGCTCAAATCGAACAAACTCTTATCACTTTTGAAGATACACTCGATAATCCTTTAAATCTCACTATCACCATAGAAGAACTTACAGCTCCTTAGACAAAATGAAAAATTCGAGTCCAGGTCCAGACAATATTCCAGTCATATTTCTCAAATATCTACCACCTTCAGCAAGACGGCATCTACTGAAACTTTCCAACAAGATATGGGAAGACAAAGTATTTCCTTCTTCATGGTCTGAAGCTATTATTCTACCATTTTTGAAATCTAAAAAACCCAAACAAGAAGCCAACTCGTACAGACCAATATCTCTAGCTTGCTCAATGGGAAAATTGCTAGAGAAAATTATCAACCAAAGACTCATGTGGCATCTCGAAACTTCTAACCTCCTAATCAAAGAAAAAACGGGATTTAGACCAAACCGCTGAACTCTAGACAATAATGTGGATTTGGAAAGTGAGATCAATGAGGCTTTTGCCACCAAACAGGTATGCGTAGCCATTTTCTTTGATATCTCAAAAGCATTTGATACCTGCTGGACTCCAAACATCCTGATGCAACTACAAAGATGGAATATCAAAGGAAATTGCCTAGCTTCCATCAACAACTTTCTTGCCAACAGAACATTCAAAAGTCGGGTTGATACTTACCGCCAAGCAAATGGAACCCCACAAGGCTCAGTTATCAGCCCTACTTTATTTTTGATTGTCATTAACAACATTCTTATCAATTTAAAAAACCACTGAAAGCAAGAATTTTCGCAGATGACCTCGTGGTTTACATAAAAGTAAAAAATATAAATACAATATCTCTATTTATGCAACAATTCATCACAAATTTGGAACTATGATCACGTCAATCCGGCTTCAGGTTTTCTGTTACCAAAACAACAGGTGTGGAATTTAGCAGGAAACGTTCATCTACTACTTCAAAATTGAAGCATTATAACCAAAATATTAACTTTGAATTATCAGCAAAATTTCTAGGAATGATCTTTGACCATAAGCTTACCTAGAAAGATCACATAGAGAAGTTGGTCCGAACATGTATGAAGCGGCTTAATATAATGAAAAGCCTAGGAAATATAAATTGGGGATCATACCAAGCAACGCTACTGCTTATATATAAAACGCTCATAAGGTCAAAAATAGATTACGGCTCCATAGCTTATGCATCTGCCAGAAAAATTGTACTTCGCAAACTTGATGTTACTCATAATACAGCATTAAGAATAGCTTCAGGCTCGTTTACAACATCCCCTAATACCAGTATCCAAAGTCTCCTTGGTGAACCATCATTAAGCTACAGACGCTCTATATTGAGTTTGAATTATGCGGCTGCTACATCCACTAATGCTGAAAACCCAGTTTAAAGTAACACATTCAACAACAGACATAGGGATCTTTTTGATAAAAAACCACGTCTATCTAAGCCATTTTACGTCAGAGTTAGAGAACTTTTTCAGAAATTTAATTTAGAGCTGCCAACAATGTTTACATCAACTGTCGAACATCCAGCTAAGTGGACAATTTCTACCCTTCGCTGCCGTACTAACCTGACTGGGCTTGATAGGGATACAAATCGGTATGAAATCTTCGCAGAACTCAACAGAATAATGCATGACTACAATGCCTTTAACTTAGTCTACACGGATGCTTCGAAATCGGTGGCTGGAGTGGGTGCTGCAATAGTGCCCTCAAAGTAATTACCTCCTTTCCAAATCCCAAAACCCTAATTTTAACTGATTCCTTAAGTAGCATTCATTCCTTGAAACATATTTTTCCCAAGCACCCAATATTGCAATCAATTAAATCACAGCTTCATAAAATCCAGAACAACAAGAAATATGTCGATTTTATGTGGATTCCTGCTCACATTGGCATCAGAGGCAACGAAGAAGTAGACCTATGTGCGCGTAACGCAATCGTAAACGTTAATGCCGAACTCATAACAAAGTGCGTGGTGAATGACTTGAGAACACTTATTCGGGAACAAGTTCACAACCACTGGCAACAAGACTGGTAGCGATCGCAAGACAAACTTCGCGAATTTAAGTCAACAGTGACGCTGTGGAAGCATCCAACCACAACACGCAGAGGACAAGTGATTGTTATTAGACTTAGAATAGGGCATTGCAAATTTACGCATACTTATCTTTTCAATAAAGACAATGCTCCTATATGTGATCTATTTCAAGAACATTTAACAGTGAAACATGTCCTGATCAATTGCACTAAGTTTGACACGAACCGGCAAAAATATAGACTACCTACAGATTTAAATATACTCTTTGGTGTAAATTGCCCAGTTGAAAGATTGATGGGATTCTTAAAGGACATTAATTTACTAAACAAAATTTAATATTGTATATTGTTATACACTGCTAATCACCTTGGGTGGAAGCGGATTAGTTTGAATAAAAGAAATGATTAAATCATGCGATACACATTGTTTTGTTATACTTCATATCACTTTAAAACCTCCCATCCGATTAAAAAATTGCAATTAAAATCTCTTGTTTGTAGAATATCTGAATATCAAAATTAAAAGGCGTTAGCTTTGAATGTATTTATTATGATGCAATAACGTTTCTTTCATTCATGTTACTCACTTTGTTTGTTTTAATGACTAATAGAACAACAATATTTTGTAGGAAAAAATTTACAGGGAAAGTTTTTTCGGTTTTCAGTGAAAGTCACTTTTAACGCATAGGAGGAAGTTTTAAATTTGCAACGTCGATATGGTGTTTGGATACTATTTTCACAGACATATTGGAGATATCTAACAAATCGGATCAGTAGAATATACTTACGGAAGAATAAGTTTTTTGTGATAAATTTATTACTAGAAGTTATTCAGATAGATTCAGAAAAGAGTGTTGGGAAAAATTCAGAATTTCTGAATTTTATTTATTTATTTGCCAACATCTATTCATTCCGATACAAAAGTTCGATGCATTTTCTCTTCTGGTCATTTGTAGTTGAAGGATTTTTGCCGTATACTACTTAATCTAATTATATTCTCAGTTATTCTCTTCCAAATAAAAGCATTCCTAGAAAATGTTCTAGAATGGATATGTTTTCTGCAATACATGAGAAGTTTCACGCTCAAAGGGAAGTTCGTATTTATATTTCATTAACAGGAATGATGACATAGTTCGACGACACCTTACTCAAATTGCTAAAACAGAGATGGAACATGACGCTACTCAAACATTCCTTGCTAAAATTCCAGATGAGATGAGTATGTAAATATACTTATCACTCTTACATATTCGTTAGTTGCAAGATTAAGATAAATGCATGTGATTAGAAAATACAATGTAATTTTTTTTGTATTTATTTAAATAGTTTTTATCACAACGGGTGGCGTGGCATAAATTTATACACACGGTATATCTACTTACGAAATTTATTTATACACGCTGCTAGTCGATTACTTAATTTATGTACACACTTAATTTCTAATTTATATTAAATACACTAATACACTGTTCACTTATATTCACTCCTCTGCTATGAAATCCAGCTATGGACTGACTCCTGGTTCGCAGGTAGTTGCTTATATATACAAACCTTCTAATTCCTGAAATTTCTCGATTGCGACTACCAACAAACAATCGACTTTGTTATGATGTATATAAAAATAATCACACACAAAAAATAGTACTTCCAAGAAATCCGTGCGCTCTCGCCAAAATTTCAACTTTAGATATCGTACTAGAACAGAGTCGGCTTCAGGTATGGTGATTAAAAGTAAGTGCTCCTCTTACTAGGTCCTTTGTCCATTATACCATTACTGATGGAGAACAATTACTTCTAATCGGTGGGATATAAATAATGCCGTAAGTTATATCAAAAACCACTGGGGCATATATTTTATACTATCAATAACAACAATCCTGACCACAGATAACGTACACTATACTTCGTACTAACACGATACTGTTAACTATGATTGTTTTTTTACTCGTAACGAATTCCTATATATATATATATATATATATATATATATATATATATATATATATATATATATATATATATGTATATATATATATACATATACATATATATATTTAAAAATAAGCACACACACACACACAGTCGATGGTCTCATTTGATTTCACTGTACTAAATTATATATACAATTAAAACGTGATATTATTATATTTGCAAACAGTCGTGATTTCGTTCTGATTAATATATTTCCTATAATGTATTAGTGACCTTCAAGTTCACTGGTCGCCGATAATAATTCCTAAAACTATTATTGTCTTTATGGTTCGTCACATCATCCCCTCTTGCAAGAGAAAAATTATCTCAGATAGTTTTTCGATATTGAATATACCGTCTTGTTAATAGTTCTCGCGTTGTTTTTTTATTTAGACTAACTGTCTTGTCTGTTTTTTAAACACTGCATTGTTTGTTTACGATTTCGCCTCACTTTGAATACAAATTTTATAACTATTATACATTTTGAGATAAAATCTCACAGTTTACAACTATTATATTCGTTATTTTAAATGGGCCTAAATAATAAGGATCGAACTTAGTTCTTTCTTCATTTTTCAAAATTACTGAATCTCCTATCTTAAATATACGGATGAAGATTCTATTCCGCTGTTATTTACCCTAATTAACTTATTTTTTCATCAAAAACTGCCTAGCTCTCTTATACGCGTATTGTAGTCTGTATTTCAATTCTTTATCATACCTTTCAAAATTGTAACATGGTTCAATTTCTGAATTTAAACATTCCGGTATGTTAGGTTTTCTACCGTACAATAATTCAAATGGAGTGTATCCGTGAAACGTGTTAGGTGTTGTGTTATAACAATATGCAAACATTTTTACAAACTCGCACCAGTGATCTCTAGAATCCTTGATAAAGTTGCCTATGTATTCGTTGAATGTTCTATGAAGTTTTTCTCAGCTGCCTATTGCCTCGTGATGATATGCTGTTGAAAAATTGTGTTTTATTTTTAAAAGTTCTGCAAAATTTTTTATTATTTCCTTTATATATTCCGTTCCTTGATCTATCTATCTTTCATTAAACCATAAGTTGGTATAAAGTTGTCAAATATGGCTTTTGTGATTGTTGCTGCTCCTTTGTTACTGACTGGTATCATGACCGCGTATTTTGTCAGTTCACATAGTATTGTGATACAATAACGGTTCCCATTGTTACTTTCTACAAAAGGACCTATTGTGTCTATGTATATAATATCAAACGGTTTTATTGATAAGTCCGTGATGACAAATTTCTCTTTATGACTGGGTTTCGCTTTATTCACTTAACATTCTTAATTTCTTTAGTCTATTGTTTCCTACGTGTCCTCCAAACATTGGATTGTTGTGATATATTTCTAAGATCTCTTGAATCTCTTCTTTACGCTGTACCGTCTTTGGTACCTCGCAGATACATACTTGTACGTTTTTCAACCTTTCATTTCCTTCTTCTATGAATTCTTTTATTGTGCACTTTTTAAATATTTAATCATTTGTATATATCTTAATTCTTTTTATTTCAAATTTTACCGAAAACTCATCAAGCTTTTCCTACGTTCGTACTAAGTCGAAGTTGTATGTTCCGGTACCTAAGGCTTCACTAAATTTCAATTTTTTATGATCCGCATGCTCATCCTTAAGGAGATACGGTTATTTTCAAATTGTAATATTGACAATTTATTCACCTCTTAGTTGTTTAAATCTTTTATCATTGAAGGTTGTATTAAAAGTTTTCCGATTGGTTTCGTTATTTTCCTTAAATGTTGATTTATTCCATCCTGTATGTATTTTCAACTGAGTTTTCCTTTGTTCTAGCTCTTTTATCAGTAATGTATTATCCATTAACTTAGTTTTGGCTCCACTTTCTCTCGCCTGTTTCATATATCTTATTAGCTATTTTCTCTGTTCCAGTATGTCTTTTGGGTAATATTCATCAATATATATCTTTATTCCTTTTAATTTATTCGTTCCTTCCAAAGTTTCTACTTTCTTATTCACGTCTTTCATCATTATTAGTACTGGCCATACTTTTGTTTATTGTTTTTATTTCCTATTCTTTTACAGTTCAAAATATCTGTTTTAACATCTACTGTGTTATAATCCTTCTTCATTACATCTTCTAATTTATTTCCTAGTTGTTCCTCATCTTCTTCGTTGCCTTCATCTATACCATGTATTATCATATTTCCTTGCAAAAATTCTGTTTTTCCTTTAGGTCAATATTTTCCATCCTTAATTCGTAGTTTTCCTTCTTTAACTGTGCTATTTGTCGGCTCATTTCTTCAATTTTATCTTCTATCTTGCATATACTTACGTTATTGTTATTATGGTTGTTGTAATTGCTATTTCTGTTAAATTTAATGTCTTTATTGTGGTAGTCTATATATCTGTTATACCCGTTTCTTTGGTTGTACTGTCTGGACGTCCTTCCTTGAGAGTTGCCCTTGTACGTTCTGCTGTTTTTTCCACTTCTCTGATTGTTCCTATAGTTAAAGTCTGGTTTTCTGAATAAATTCCTATTGTATTTAAAATGTAATACCTGTTGCTGGCTCAAAACGCCTTCAACTGACACCAGATTAGATAGTACTTCTTGGGTGTTTTCGATACTTCCCGCTACTATAATTGTTTTCGTCGCGTCCGTTGTGGCGTTCATCGTCACTGCCTTAATCGTTGCCTATTTGGTATATTTCTCTGCTAAATTCTCTCGCATACCTTCCGACACATATGCTGACTGTAATTTCTCCGCCAACTTCTCTACTTCCGTTGCGTAGTGTGTTATATCCTTCCCATTTTGCCTTACTTTGTTTAATTTTGCTAAAAGGAGACTTTGATTATCTCCTCTCCTTCCGGACTAAAGCTTGTTCCTGATTTCTGCAATCGAGTTTTCTGTCGTTATAAGACCTCTTGCTTTCCTTGTCAGTCTGGTTTTAATTTTTTAATTAAAAGAACTGCGTTTTCTTCGTTACCTGTTGCGTTCATTTGTAGTAAATCTAACGAATCCAAAAATAATTGTAACTTGCACGCCTCGCCATTAAATTCAGTAGGCAATACCTTACTCGCGAAATTAAAGAAATCATTCATGCTCGTAGCCATTTTCACTTGTTTGCTTATTGCTTCTAATACGCATGTATCAATCTCCTCAAATATAGATGTAGGTATTTTAATAGGACAATTTAGCGCTTGAAACGACCTAGAAGTTTTATACCTAATCTTATTAGAATAATTCTTCCAATTTTTATTTATTAATTTTGTAAAATTATTGTAATGAATTATATCCCTGCATTTTTAGGAGTTTCCTTTTTTAAAACCCTTTTCCCTGTTTACTTATCTCTTCGACGAGTGATTTTAACTTATCTTCGAATTCTTTCCACGTAATTGGCATTTAAAAAAATCAGGCCTATTTATATTATAATTCGTACATAAAAATTGAGTGCATAGATACTTACAATTGTATACGGTTAGAGTTCCCGTCGTCTTCTGATCTGCTATGCTTCTGTTGATGTCTATTTTTAATGCTCTCTGGTGTGTCTTCCATGGGGACCATACGAATTTCAAAATAAATGCTATCGTTATTGTGTATAATAAAGCCATTATTTGCGTTGCGAAACTCTCTTGCTGTACTATGAAATTGTTGTTCACCGTACCGGTTTCCTGCACCTCTTGTTTTGTAGCTTTACCACCCATAATTCTGCTCCGCCAAGTTCCAAGACTCAGATAAAAGACCATATATACTTCTTTCGTTCGCCTGCGCCTTACCAATTACTCGCTCCAACTATTACCATTTGTTTCCACTACATACTTCCATTAGTTCGAAGGATCGCCATGTGGTGATTAGAAGTAAGTGTTCCTCTTACTAGGACTTTCGTCCATTATACCATTACTGATGGAGAACACCTACCTCTAATCGGCGGGATATAAATAATACCATAGGTTATATCAAAATCACTGGGACATATATTTTATACTATTAATAGCAAGAATCTTGACCACAGATAACGTACACTATCCTACGTACTACAAACATGATACTGTTAACTGTGATTGTTTTTTAATCGTTAAGAATCCCTATATATATTGTAATACTTGTGTGTACAAGAGGAATTTTAATATTATTGTATTACTGTTTTGATTTATTAAATTTTAGTGTGGCTAGCTCATTAAAAGGAAAAGAAAAATTTTATGTATTTATTTATGCTGAGAGAATGAGATACTCTATCTACTTTTTGGGTTCCAGTTATTTTTACACTTTATCTCCAATATTTTATCTTTTATTCATTCAAATAATTTTTAATATTTTTTCTTTCATATTATTTGGTGCGCCTATGGTTAAAATTTCTCATTAGAATAGTCGATTCCAGATCTCACAGTAATAACAGATGTCAATTCGTATCCGTTGAAATGATATTTAAGAAAACAATTATTTCAATAATATTTAGTATGAATTAGTTTGTATTGGTCAGAAAATATGTATTATAAATTTGAACAAAGGAACAAAGTGATGAAATGTCTTATGCTAATATAAAAGTCGAAATTTATAAACGTTAAATAGAAATGAAATACTAAATTGGAACAAAGAAACAAAGCTATGAATTATAAACGTTAAATAGAAATGCGTAAGTACTAATGTTTTTGTAATTACTTTTATCAAATCTGTTTTATATCTTTAACATAAATGTTGGTACCAACAAAGACAAAAAAAACTAACCTGGTCCTCACTACCCCACTAATACTCCTTCTTGAAGTGCTGTCTTTGAAAACCACACCATACAGAACTGCCGGGACTCCAATAATTGTTATTTTATATATTTTTATATGTAGCTTCTTTATAATACTCCTTCTTATATATTTTTATTTGCCGCTTCTACTGTTCATTCAGGACTCTTTTATACAATTTTTATATTTTTTTATCTAAAATTTCTTATCATTTCTCCAATATGTCATACCTCCTTCATTTTCTTCATCAACAAACTCCCATTGTTTTTTGTTGCTATGCCCTAATCATATGTGTGCTGATTCTAATTCTTAAGGGTATTTTTTTTTTAAATTGTGTTTGTGTCCTTTCAAAATGTTGTTTCTACCAAATTATTGTTATTCTTTCACATAAACTATCCTCTATTCCTATTTTCTAATTCCTAAATAATAGCTTTATTTACTCAACAACAAAATTCATATATTTTCTGACACAATAAATATAAAGTTCTGTGATTTCTGCTTCTCTTTCGATTTGTTGCATTATTCATTTCCATAGACTTTTTTGACATCTATGTTACTGTGATATATAACCAAACAATTCTCTCCTATGTGACAGTTCCTAAACTTTTGACATTACATATTATAGAATTCTCAACTTAATGTCACTTTAAAACACTAGTAAGGTCATCTTGTACATTTGCCAAGTATTTGTATATTTCTCAGTACTTCACGTTGATAATCATTTTGAATAAAAATTGTCAAAAATTGAAAGCAAGTATTTTTTATAATTCTATTAAGTTTGTAATGGCTGAACTACACATAACCCAAAAATGAAAAGACACTATCATTCGGATACAAAATTAAGTAATTAAACGGTATCAAATCAATTTCTCCATCCAACATTATGATTGAAGTTGGTCTGATATATATCGATAAGCCAAATAATATTACGGACAGTATAAATTTTATTCTAAACGTAAATCCGAATATCAGCAGCCTTATTAGTTCCGTCACAACGTCAATGCATTCAAAAAAATAGATTCAAGGTGCTCATTTTAAACCAGTATAATATATATATATATATATATATATATATATATATATATATATATATATATATATATATTGAACCATATATCTTATATATTAAAGAGTATCAGCTGTTTGAGAATATTTTGCTTAGTATTTAAAATGGATTGAAACTATGTAATTAAAAACACATTAAGAAAACCACAATCATAAGTAAAAATGCATATAAAATCAGACTATATTAAATCATTTGTTTACAATAATTAAAAGAGCAACAATAAATATAAAGAAATTACCTTAATAATTGCCTAAAGTTTGAAAATGCTTAACAAGAATAGTGGAGAACAATAAATCTGCCCAATATGGATGTTTAGTTGTCATGAATGAATCAGCTGTTTAATCTGAATTTAAACGAGTTTTAGTTATCTTATTTAATATCAGTATTAGTTGAAACAGAATCATATAAATCATGTTCATATTTAGCATAAAGAATTAGATAAGTTTATTAGAGAAAAATATAAATGACATAAAGGTAATTTATATGTCACAATTTATATCAAATTTATGGAATCAATTTATGGAATTTAAATAGTATAAATAACCAAAGCAAAACTAGACATTGCCATATCGAAATATAACAATGAATTTCACTATCTGTAAAATACTTGTTGTATTGAAATTCGTTGAATTATAAAAAAACAGATAATTTTCAAGTGAAATTCAAATTCATATATGTTTTCAAAAACTTTATTAAGTGTTGCAATTGTGAATATAGTTCGACAGCTCCAGAAAGAATGTGATTGGTGTAAAAATGACAGGACAAATTTTGATCACCTAAAATTAAACAAAACTAATAAAAATCAGTGAGCTTAGAAACAATATACTATTTGTTGATAAAAAAATTGACGATCAAATAGAAGCGTGGGTAGTTGGTTTTTGGCGTCGAAATAACGAGGAGGTGATGGACAATTTTTCCAGAAATTTCAAATAAAATCACATCTTTTCCTGATCAAAGCGATAGATGCCTAATAAATATAAAACTTAGAACACTCACATGTATATGTATCCAGTTTTGCCGTGAGAATATCCAAAATTCTCAAGAAATTACGCAGCTTGAACTTCGGAAGGCGTATTCCTGATTCCAGACGGGATAGATCCAGAATCCAGACATCAGGTCAGTGCTCCTTTAAATATTATTGGCCAATAATAAGAATAATAACTTTTGTATATAAATTCAGTGACTATATCCATGTATATATAATAATACTTGCGTCTATATGATCGATCTATAAAAAAGAAAAAAGACATTATGTAGTTTATTCAATAGACAAAATTTCAATATTATTTAAAAAGGCCTATTCTCTAATAAAATAATGTTTGTACTTACGTCTATTCAAATCATTGAGAAAAATGCATCTTGATCCATTGATATAATATTTCCAATTGTATATATAATTTTGTAACCTATTTCTTCCGAATAATTTATCTTTTGTATGTATATAATTTCTAAACATAAATTCTTTTACACAAACTCCATCACCAGCATCATAAAGTAAACGAACTTGATGTATCTAATATTCACTCAGATGCAAAGCGTCTATAAGAAACGTTCGTTCCGTCTCGCACCCATTCGTTTTTTAGTTGAGCATGCGCATAGGATGGTGTATGATATCATTTATGACAATGTTTTGGTAATTCCATAGGCGTAACTATTTTATAAATATTTAAATAAAAATTTCGTTATAAAATTTAATTATTGAAAGTACTGTATTTATTTTTGTTTTACATAAGCAAAATATATCTATCAAATCCTGAACTCGAAGAGTAGAATGAGTTTCATGCTTCCGAATATAATATAATAAATAATAATTATAACATATAATTAATCATAACTGAGCCAGCCACACGAAAAAATGCAATAAATAATTAAATATATATCTAAATTATAATGAAATATAATTAAATAAATTAAACACATTGTTTAATATATTCATACATATTTATATATATATATATATATATATATATATATATATATATATATATATATATATTATAACGGAAAGATAAATATAAATAAATTATATAAGAGATAACTTTACATTGCTCAGATAGAGGCATGATTAAAAATTTTAGTCGCACATGTACATAATAAAATATAAGGCATTGACTGTTTAATATTCAATATCATATCAACGAAATTTAGCGATAAAGTATTGGGTTCATAGTAGAATACGATATTTATACATTTGTTAACAAGAAATGATAATAAACAAGTAAAGGACTCACCTTATATTTAGCATAATTAGTAATCATTCATGTAGTGTATTGTATATAGTAAATATCAGCATATAATTATAAACTCCTCAACTAAAAGAATCATGTAATCCATATTCTGAAATATTTTTTGCACAATTAGTAACAGCTGTGTTAAATGAACAGATAATTTTATAATGATTCAACATTTAGGAAATTGTTAGGTTATATTTCATATTGACGTGGACGTCAGAAATCTCAATGTAGATAAATTACACGACAGTTTAAAAAAGAAGCAAAAACCATAGAATTTAAGTTTATTGCGTCAGGAAATATATGAATTCTTGTTGTCATGTAAATAATGGCATTATTTAGGAATAAAAATAAAAATAATAAGGGAAAGATTAAGTGAAAGAATTATAAATGAGGTGAAAAGAATATTTGGAAATTGATATGGACATAACTTAAATTGAATGCTTGTTGTAGTTTTATAAATATAAATAGTTTTAGATAAGATGTTTATATTGAATATATAAACAATTAAGACCATTTATAGGATTAAAAAGACTCAAATTATATTTATAAATAATAAAGCTCACGATAGATAGGAAATGTCATTAAAAGAATGTAGAAATAGACACTAAATAAACTAAAACTTAAGAATTCGGTAGTGAATAGGAAATCAGCATACACATGAATTTATATAGCAACGAGAAAAACAAAAGAAAGTTTGTTGATTGAGGAATAGTTAGTAGGTGTTTGGTGATGAATGAGAGAGGACATGTTACTCTAATTATAACGAAATTTAGATGAAATCAGCAAAATTATGTTTTAAAAGTCCTAAATCAGCAATAGAATTCGGCTGCAGAAAAATAGGTAAACAATGGATGCACTGACGTACATTGAGAACGAAATTCAAGAAGCCTTCACAAAGAAAGAACACCTAAGAGCCATAACTTCCGATTTACAAAAAGCATATGATAGAACCTGGAGATTCTCAATTTCAAAACAATTACAATTATGGGCCTCCAAGGCTTCTAGCTATCCAGTAAATGGTAAGAAATTACATATAAACTATCAAATAAGATATATAATAAGTTATTGCAAAAAAACAGTAACTGATACAATACTCAAATCAAATATTAAGTTAAATTGGAACTAAAACTTAATAAAACGTTCCTAGAAGAATTATTAAGACTGCTGTAAATCAAATTATGAGAAAATTTTAAAATATTAAGCATACATCAAGAATTGGCTCCCAGAAAAGAAACAGCGTCACCTAGACGGAAAATCTGCAAGGCAGGTTTTTTTAAGATAACATTTCAAGAAAGAAATTAGTGGGATTTTGAAAGGTTAGTGTTTTTTCGTATTGTTGGTACCAACATTAACATCGACATTTATTATCATAGATTTGTATCTATGATAACTTATAAAAAGTAATAAAAAAAATCTATACTAATTTATAGCAGAAAATACAGATCTGATCAAAAGTAAACCAAATTATAGTACTTACCTTTTTTTTATTGAACGTTTTTCATTTTTTCTCTCAATTGTGTATTTGTATAAGGCATTTCATAAATTAATTATTCTGCTCAATACCGTACACATATTTCCTGACCAATACTATCTATTATGTTATTAAAACTATTCTCTAAATGAATGTTTTTACTTATTTCTTTTTCATCTGTTCTCACTGTGAGATGCAAAGTAGACTATCTTACTGAGAATTTTAACCATAGGCGCATCAAATAAACACTTAACGTGAAATATTGAATGTCATTATTATATATAAAAAAAGTCATAGATGAAATATAGGAGATTAGAGTTAAAATTACAGCCGGGATCCAAAGAGTGTACCGAGTACCTCATGATCACCGAATAAACACAATAACAAAAATAAAACAATCTCATTATAATAAATCTTTCTATACATTATAATAAATAAATACCACATAACAAATATGTTGGCCCTTATAAACTCGTAACAAATAAAAGAGTGTACAGAGTACTGCATACAACAACATATATAACAAATATGATGATATGAAATAATTGTTAAAAATATCTGCTATTTCTGAAGGTTCGGTAATTGATTAATTTTTATCATTTTTAATCGAATTTATTCCGGGGGGGGGGCGTCAGGAATTCATTAATAGTTTTCCATAGACATGTTGATTTATTATCTTGCTCAATGCGATTTTTGTAGTATTAATTTTTTGTGTGTTTTTTTAATTTATTTATTTTCGTTATTTTGGGATTTTTTATGCTTTCGATTATTTTATTTGCATTAGTTCATTGGTTACCCGAGGTTTCCATTTATACATTTCTTAATTATATCAATAAAAGTATTTGTTTCAGTTTCTATATCTTCATCGGAGTTGAAAACTGAGTCCCAATAAACTTACGAATTTCATTTTTTAATTTATTTTCGTCTATTATTTTTATTAAATTATTACTTGGAATATTTTGTTTTTTGTCTGTGGAAGGAAGTTCAAGTTGAACTAATGTTGAATAATTGTCTGTTATATCGGTTTCCAAAGTCAGTGGTAGTATAGTGTCATAGTTTAGGTTTTATGTTTGATGAAAATGTGATCAATATATTTTGGGGACTTTTATTTTATTTCTAGTGTGATAATGATAACCAGGAGATTGCAAAACAACTAAACTAGAAATATATAGATGCCTTATGGACATTATATTAGTTTCGTTAAAAAGTTGGTTTCTACTATAGGTTAAATCTTTAAAATGCATTATTCTTAGAATTTTTCTTAGCAGAATTTCAATCTGATGTAGATGAGTAGGCACAGTTCCTCCCCAACCTAATATGCCATATCTACGACGTGATTCAACATGAACATGATATTTGCTTCCAAGATGCTGTAAGTCCAGTACTCTCCTTATATATTTGAATTTGTACAATAAACATCTTCACGTAAGTGAGATGTCCATCGTAGATGTGAGTCTATTGTACTTCATTTCGTATTTCAGAGAAATATCAATATGTATGTTGTTAATAGTAACAGTCATTTTTTCATAAGGAGGCAGTTTGTGTTTGTAACTAGTGAAAGGTAAAATAAATATTTTCGAATAGTTGACTGTTGAAATTTTATGTCTCAAGATATCAAATAAATGTCTTAGATCGGTTTCTATTTTTCGTTTGAGGCCTTCCCACGTACTGCCTGTATATATTATAGCAGTATCATCCGCAAATCCTATTATTTCACTTGTAGAATTATAAGAGAATAGATCATTGATATACAGTATTGGCCCCAGCACAGTTCCCTGGGGAACCCCGACCAATATATTTTTTTCCGCACTGGCCTTATCGTTCATCCTTTCTATTTGTGTCCTATTTTTCAGATAGCTTTCAAAGAATTTATGAGGCAGTCCACGTATTCCTGCATCCCCCAGGACGTCCAACAGCTGTTCATGGCTCACAGTGTCAAACGCCTTCGCCATATCCAGAAATAGAACTGCCGTTGGTTTAGTTTAATCAACAGAACTGTACACAGAAGAAAGCAATGTCTCAATTGCATCATTAGTAGAACGTCCTTCTTGAAAGCCAAATTGATGCTGTTATAATAATTTGTGGTTGGCTATAAATTTAGTCTTTTTTCACAGCTTTTTCCATTAGCTTTGTCAATGTCGTAATAAGTGATATGGGCCGATAGTTGCACATCTTTGCCTTGTTGTCTTTTTTGTAGATTGGGGTTACTACAGCTTTTTTGAAAATAGTGGGACATACGCCTTCTGCAAATATCAAGTTTATTAAGTCGGCTGTAGGTTTAGTCAAATGTTCACTTACTTTTTTAAATATTTCTGCTCGCAGATTGTCCATGCCTGGAGCGTTGTTTGCTTTCAGAGATACTATTAAGTCTGTTTTTATGAAAGGTCGTATTCAAGTTCAGCTATTGGTTCGTCGTTATGTGTACTTTCTAACTCTTCAGCGGTGTATGGTACTCCATCTACGTACAGTTTGAATTTTTTTATGTATGCCATATGTTGTTTACTCCCGTCTTTTTTAAGATGTTCAACCAGAACTTGTTCCTCTGGTCGTAGGTCACTTGAAATAGATATTTCACTGCCTTTAATCTTTTTCAAATTTTGGAGAATTTTCTGTTTGGTCACATTACAGAATTACAGTAACTTTTTGCCCAATAGTAAATATATTTTTTATATATTTTTTATCGAAGTCGCATCCGAAACTTTGATTTAATGTCTCAATCGTTACTTCAATCAAATTGTTTTTGTTAGCATATATTCCGAAAATTACAATATTATTTCGTTTGTTTGATGTTTCAATATATGTAATTCTTTTTCAATATCTTCTATTTGTTTATTTATATTATTGTTCAGGTGTTGAATATCTTTCGTTATCTCAGCGGAATTTCTTTTATTGGTTCTTCCAATTCCTCTAATGAATCTTGATTAGTTAGTTGGTTCATATTTATATTTTCCACCTGTTCACTGGACTACGAGTTCTATATATGTACATATGCGAAGAAAGCAACTATTTCATTAATTTTTTCTTCAATGCTTTATTCATGGAATGGTTTCATAATTTTTCTAGCATGGGTTTTCACTTAGATTGCATAAAAATGAAGAATTGAAATTAAATTTCTGTGTAAATTGATATTAATTTTTATGCTAATACTTCGGTATTTACCTCATTTATCGTTTACAAGATATAACCGAAGTAGAGCATGTATTTCCCAGTAACATGATTTTTAGTCCCATTATGCCAGCATGCTTTTTTCTCTAAAGTACTACGCTGATTTATTGTTTCTTGATCAGATTAACAGTAGTGTATATAACTAAAATAGATAAGTATACTTTGCTGATATATTCTATCCTAGCTTACTTGTATCAAGGGTAATACTCACATAGTATGAAAACGTTTTGTCTCTAAGTTGGCACAGCTGTCCTCTGAATTGAGGCTAAGTTTGAACTTCTTTATTTGGTGTGCTCACAATGCTTCATTATGTCAGTACATCGCAAGTGTATGTTGCGATTTTTAGATTGGATAGAAGAAAGCTGTCTCAAATTTTGCATTGTAAACTCATTCACTGACGACGTACTTACAGTATATCGACTTAATCATAAACACGTGTTTATGAGTGGTACACTGCATTCGAGTTGTAGAGAAATAATTACACCGCTTTGACAGACTGTCAACGTCTTAACTGAACTGAGCTTCGCTAAAGTAAGAGAAAATGTATGCTTAGATTTAAGAAAGGTTGCTCAAGAATGTCGGTGTCACACAAATCAAATCGTATTATTTTGAACGATTTCTTGAACACCATGATAACCCTTTATCTCACACTTTTAACAAACCTCATGTAATAACTTTCGCATTCTCCTTTATGGACCGGCCGATATTGTTCTCTATCTCTATCCAAAACTCTTATAACCACTATATCGTTCCGGTTTCCTCACATCGGTGAGTGTTTTTTTTTCTTTCGCTTGTTTATGGGATATAGCTTCGTGTCATTGGATAGTTGACGTTGATCCATTTCCATTAAAGGCGCTAAGGGTTGATTGATGTACAATGTAACGCATATTGTATTTTGAATTGAATTCATCACTTGATGGTCGCTTTGAACTTGTTTATCAAAAATTTATTCATACACATCGTGACATATAAATTGAATTAAAAGATCATACAGATTGTAAATCGAAGATCGGAATAGTGATCACAGACAAAACAACATTTCTTATATATATGTAACTTCGCTGAGAGCAGCCTTATATAAGTTTGGAAATAATCCAGGATTCTACATATTAAGAAAACTGATGTCTAGGTATACCTAAGAATACGTCTGTTAAAAGAAATATTCTATCTGAGCCTTGTATGTGGAATCTTATGTTTCTGTATTAAATTTCCTCCTCATTTTGTTTTTAGTATTAATTGAACACATTATAAATTTAATTACAGCGATTGTATTTTGACTGTAGAAATGTTATGGATATGAATCTTTGTATTCGGATAAGGATACGGGTATATGAATGTTATTATACCGGTTTTGGATCCTGTAAATGATATGAAATTATTTCGGATTATCCCTCAGTTTTGGATAGTTTCAATTAAAGATATTAAATTTAGAAATTTAAGTGAAATACTAATAGGTTTTTACTTGGTTTTATTTCAAGGTTATCATTGGGAGCTACAGTCATATCATAATTATTATAGTTACTTTTGCTTAAGGGAATATAGGTTTCATAAATATAATATATAAATGACATCAATGAACTCTTAGAAATTAATTCGGTAATAGGTATTCAAACATTTTGAGTATTTGTTTCTAAATTACTCACAACGACCATCAAAACCAATAAAACTAAGAAATGGGGTGACAATTTTCTATAGTCCTGCAGTGAAATTGCGATACTTTATATTTCTCACCTGAGGGAAAATACAAATTGCCAAAGCACAAGTTGTTTATGAAAGCGCAAGTCTGAGCGGACAACATAACATGCCCTAGAGTCATCATCTTTCTTGCCCAGTCCACTGACCAATCTGGTTAATAACTTGTAATTGGAATATATCCAAGGTCAAGATAGCAAGTTATATAACAGTAATTAACTAAGCTGGTATGCTCTAGAATATCACAACATTATACTGAAACTACTATCAACAGGACAAATACGCAATGATCGAAAAGTTCAGGGAACAGTCGATTCTCGAAGCAAAGTAATGAAAATGTAATCAAACTATGAATATCATTTTCTAGTATTTTTTATTTATTCAAATTCAAATTTTGTTTGAAATAGACAAATTGATTAAACATTTTGACAGTGGTGAGGCATTAAGAAGTATCGAATATTTTGAAATAATGCTATGATAAAATCAATAGAAATATAGAGTTATGAAACAGAAGAGAGTTTTATATTTTCGTCTAAAAACGGATTGAACATGTGTAGCAAAACTAATTCCAATTATCACATTATCCATAACTAGCGTACCTGATTAAGTGGTAATAACACCAAAAAGTGGAAATATGATGATGTGTAAGTTATTTCAAAAACCAAAGTCAGTAATATTTATCTAACAAATCTAAATCTTCAAAATCAAACAAATCAGGAGTTTATACATTAGAATGTTGTAATGACAACTGTGATAAAATTGATGTCAGTAGAACTTTTAGAAATTTTAAAACTCGAATTGCAGAACACAAACGTAGCTATGACAACAAAAAATTAGATTCTAACTATTCAAATCATTTATTAGAAAACCAACACACTTTCGACCCAAATTTTGAAATTTTACATGTAGAAACTAAATCCTTTAAATTAAGTATTTTAGAAGCTCTTGAGATGAATAAAAACAAATATTCAGGTAACCTTCTTAACGACCAAATAGATATCAACCATTATTCCTTATTAAACCTATTTACCTAGAAGATACGTTAGGAATGATTGTAGTGAATGAATTTCCAGGGAAATGTGTTCAATTGTTTTGTTAATATTCGAAGAATTCCGTATTTATGCACTGTATAAATTTGAAAAAAATGTTCATAATACCTTCACTCGTTTGATAAAGCTACTGTGTTAGCGAAACGCGTCACAAGTTTAAGTTAAACATTAGGTCAAGTATAATGAAGTTTTGAACAAATTAACTTGTTATATATCATTGTTCAGTATGGATCTCCATCAAGTAAAAGTCTCATCTATTCAGTAATTTGTTATGTTAATCTAACATAAAACTCTCATTTTCTATAATGTACCCAATGTTTTAAGATGTTTGAGTACAACGACAGTTATATTCCTCTCTGGTTGATTACTCAAGATTTGTTGGAACAAATTCATTACATTCATGAGTGTTTTTTTGGAGGTGAAGGAAATCGTTCGGTTTAATATATCAGAGTCCATATTGAAAATTTATCCAACAAGAGCCACAGGTGCAAAATTAAGATACTTTCGATATATAAAGAACAAAATAGACACAGCTTGTTGATAAACCGTCTTTTCTACTAAAGTGCTAGGGATGTCTGTAATCTAACTACATAGTCGTCAACGGAATTACTAACTCAAATATGATTGAATATATTCTGTTGAAAACAACAAGAATTTGGAAAAAATTATTTCGCCTTTTGGTGACAAATAAACTTAATTCATTCACTTATACTAAAATATAATACAACACACACATATATCAGTTCGGTAACATACTTTGTTTAAAAATAGTAAAAACAC
This sequence comes from Galeruca laticollis, assembly GCA_963921935.1. Taxonomy (NCBI): domain Eukaryota; kingdom Metazoa; phylum Arthropoda; class Insecta; order Coleoptera; family Chrysomelidae; genus Galeruca; species Galeruca laticollis. The sequence continues at coordinate 61,481,128 of OY998177.1, forward strand.
AAAATAAAGACATAATTTGTTTATATTATTGGCGTATAACCTACATTGTGATACACATCAACTAAATTCTCAGCAACATTCCTAGCCACCACTGCAATGTAGTATATTACATAGAGACTAGAAATTTAATCTGCTTGTTGTAATAACATGGTATGCGTTCAACTTGGGTCAAAGGTCTTTGAAGTGGGAGAAACATTGTTTGATATTTCATTTCTGATTGTCCAGGAATTTACTATGGAAGACATCAGGCTACTGTTTCACACTTTTCCAAACATAGCCTGACGGGCTTTTAAGCTCTACAAATCACCTAACAGACTTTTTTCGTAAGTTAACTGATCCGGATAAATAGCTGATCATTGTTTCTTTTGAACAAGCATTTGAGTATGAAATATTACAACAGCAGCTTGGAAATAACTTATATCGCAGAGTTAATGTTAAATTAAAATTTAATTTTCAATTAACTAATTAAAACATTGTTTTAATAGTAATTTCAAATATTTAACTAAAAACATTTATTTAGCAAAAACATACAATATTTAGTACAAAAAACTGAAAATATTTTAACGGTACTATCTAAAAATACAGCAAAAATACTTCCTTATAGGGAATAACGAACAAAATAAATAATAATTAATTAAAAGAAACAACTAATTAATTTTTTTACGTATTTTAATTTTAGAAAACAATTCATTTTTGGTGTTTTTTGTTAATACATAACTGAAATTTTCATGCAGAAAAAAATAAAAATATCCATTTCTCGAAATATGATTCCGCGTCGAATGAGCTATCGCTCATATTTTTGGCAATATTCTAGCGTTTTTCGCAGGAAACTCACTTCTCGACTAGACTAGTTAGAAGTAATATCATTTGATTTACAAAGTGCTTTAAATTGTTATAATTTTATCCACTAAATCTTCAGTAGCATCCACATCTATATTGAAATACATTTTATACTAACATCAAATTTTTCATTTGAGGCTTCAGTAAAAAATACACCAAAAACTTCATTTACACAATCATATGCTTGCATTCTCATTTTTCATTCAAAATCAATTTGTCACATATATGGAAAAAAGTTTTTTTTTTCAACTTCTCTGCACCGCTCAAAGTAATGTCTTGTGCAGGGCCTTCATCAAAGCAGCGTTTCCTCTCTTGAAGTCTCATCCTTTGTAAACATTATTATTTGGCTGATTTTTTTTGTATTCCTCTCCAATTTCATCAAACTGTTCACTAAAACTCTTGACAAATTCGATCAAACCACTGTATAGGTAGTCTACAAGCCGCAGTTAAATTGATTTGGTTATCTTGTAGAGATTTACTGGTGGCGTCCATTCTATCTAGGATTCTTTTATAATTTGCTGTCATCTAGGCAAATTCAAATGTACTCATTTTATGAAGTAAATCTACGCTTCTACTCTGGTAGACTTCTTTTGCTTTCCATCGTCATTTAGCTCTACTAACGCTGTTATTATTTCACTAAAAAAAGCGCAATAGATTTAATAGCATCAGCTTGTGCTGACCATCTTGTATCACATATTTTCTTAACCAATGGTGTTAGGGTATTTCCTCCTCATTGAGTGAAAGAAACACCAGTCGTGAATACTTTATATTATATATTTTTATGAAGATATGTTTGACAAAATTACAGTAAAAAATAAGTAATGTCAAATTAGACAGCAACCATACATACTTGACAATTACTCTATAAATCTAATAATGAATCTTAACATATTTGGCCCCCTTGAAAGGCTAGGCTTAGAATTTCGAAATTAACTACTCAAAGAAATTTTACAAATATGTCGTAAAAACGATATGTTAACACGGAAACCAATATTCATCTCACTCTAGTTAATTGGCAGCACAGCAATAATCTTTTTAACTGCTCTCTTAAATGTGCCATTTCTCATTCATTTTTAATGGCACCACACGAACAACACCGTCCTTCCTGGATGAAGTTCTAATATTCAACCCAAGGGCCAGCACATCGGAGGGACGTGATCTTCTTTAACTAAAACCAATGCTCCAACATCAATTCTTGCACTGCTATCAAATTGCCACTTCGTTCTATGCTTTATTCCAACGGCATCAATAGTGTTGTCCCATAAGTTGAAGATGTCTGTATCTTCTAACGAAATTGACCTTATCTTCTAACAAATTCCTCTCAGGTAGGGCCGTAAGCTCCTAACCAATTAAAAAGTGAGCCGGAGTGATCGCTTGTAGGTCATTAGGATCGGAGAACAAACGAACAAGCGGCCTTGAGTTTAACATTGCCTCAATTTGAGTAGTCAACGTATAAAACTCTTCGCAATGTGGGCGAAAACCATTTAAAATACTCTTTAAATGATGTTTACAAGATTTTACTGCTGCTTAATGAAGCCTACCAAAATGTGGAGACTTCCCCGGCATGAATTGCCATTCCATATTGCAAGTCGCTACATAATTTTGAAAATCACTATATACAATTAACCTTTGGATTGAAATTAATTCATTTTTTGAGCCTACAAAATTCGTAGCATTATAGCTGTAAATACTTGTGCAAAACCCTGATGCGATTGTTCCGCTTCGCGCAGGTGCCATTGATTATTTATTAGAAAAATGCAAATCAAAAATTTTTTGTGCCATGGCCAATGCTTCGAAATAGCGAGTCTCAAAAACATCTCTCTCGGATATGTTTTTTGCCTTATCGTAATTATCAGAAAAATCGCTAAATAATAATTCTTCAAATTGTGTCTGTATAGTTCTAAATTTTTCGAGAACATTTGTATTTGTAATAATTAAATGAAATTATTTACATCGGTTATGGATAAAAACGTTTGAAAACGCGTTAATTCTGATTTGATTTGAGTTCTACTGTTTTTTAATCCATTTAAATCGAATTCATCATTAACTGATAGGTCATCATCGGCCTCAGACATAATGTTTTGTAATAATTTCAAAAGTCCTCAATACCTTTATCTCTTTTGGATTATTTGGATTTTTGCAGCGTGCTGTCACCAGTGCCATACGGCACCATAGAGCCAGGAATCCCCTGTGGGTAACCTCGGGTGAGGTGGTTACCTGGCACGAGCGGAAGGGTATCTCGTGGGGCCTCTTGGGCTTATACGATATGCCAAGCCTGAGTCCGAAGGCAGGTCGTGTCGACCAGTTTAATCCAGCTAGTTCGAGGGGAGGGGTTTGTTGGTAAAGGAAACAGTCTGGGTGGATAATGTGTACATATATATTACAATCCAACTGAATAAATAATACAATAACTTAACCCTGATTATGACATAACTATACGGTTTTCGTAAATATTTATCTCTGTATAATATATTAGAAAATAACAGGTTTAGAATAAAACGTATTTCATGGTCTGAAAATAGTTTTCCCTGATTATGACATAAATTAAACGGTATTCGCAAATAAATATCTCTGTATAATATATTAGAAAATAACAGGTTTAGAATAAAACGTATTTCATGGTCTGAAAATAATTTTCCCTGATTATGACACAAAACAGACGGTATTCGCAAATAAATATCTCTGTATAATATATTAGAAAATAACCCAGATAGCTCCCTTGAATAAAATCTTATGTTCATAAACAAAAAATAAACAAGTTATAAATCGTACTCTTTACTAATCTGGTAGTATGGGGCTAAAGTTTCAGTAGTGCACGAATATGATCAGGATGGATCGTCGAGCATCAAAAATTAAATATTTATCAATGTGCTTTTTGATTAAAAAAAAGTACAGGTTCAAAAACTGACGGTTTGAAATATCACAATCACAAAGAACAAATCACTGTTTACACACGGGCCGTCGTAAAAGGGAAGTTCCAGACCACACGTTGCCCGTTAAAGTGAGTTTTACTCTAAACCCTCGTCCAAATTTTCTTCTATGATTTGGGACGAGGTTTGTTATTGAAAACATCAACTATAGCTGTGTGTATTTAATTACACTCACTTGCCCTTGCTTTATATTTTATTATTTTCGTAATTGAAGGTTAATTTCAATTAATTTTTCTATGCTAAGTTGCAATATTTTTATGTATTTTTTTGATAATCAAAACATCGGTGTGTTTTTGATTCAATTATTGTAGTCGACCTTGTGGATTGTGTAAATTGTTTGTTTAATTTTTTCTCCTCTAGGTCGTTTTTTATTTTTATATTAATTGAATTCGACTTATTTGATTCAAAGAAAATTATATCTATATAGGGTGTTCCTAAGTATCTTTGTCATATTTCGTGCTTATTACAGTTTGTTTTCCTTCAACTATAAAAACTAAGCTTGAATTGCTAGATCGCTTGTTTAAAACAAGTTACCAAATTACACAATAATAATATCAAGAAAAGGCTATAAAATCCTACGAGGATGTGAAAACAAAATTTTATAAAGTAGCGTGTAAATCGTGAGTTATTGAGTTATAATTTGAATGTACACAAATGCATTGAAGACATTAAGTGATACTAAGATTATATGATTTGCGTTGAAGACGTGACCCTCTCATCTTTTGCCCAGTATTTACGAGAGACAAAATTTATCTAGATATTAAAGATATCGTGACAATTTTAAACACAAAGACTAGAGAAATATGCAAACGATTGTGGGTGAAATATAATAAGATATGGAAAGAACTGACCTTTCTCGCGCGAGATCAAAGTGGATGCTGCTTGGTTCGAGTGAATCGTGGCTGAAACTGGAACTATTTACGCTCGAAGGACCATCTAATGTTTTTCCTCTTAATTGAGTGAAAGAAACACCACTCGTGAATACTTTATATTATATATTTTTATGAAGATACGCTTGACAAAATTACAGTAAAAAAATTAGTAATGTCAAATTAGACAGCAACCATACATACTTGACAATAACACTATGAATCTAATAATGAATCTTAACAAATGGTAATTAAGTTTTTAGAACAGAGAGACATTTCTGAAGTACCATCTGTGCGTTCAAGCCGAAAAAAAGTTATATAAACATTTTTTCGGGCCCCACTTTCCTCCAAGTCAAAGGCCCGGTCCTTATGTGCCTTTTGGTAAAATAGGCACTGAGTTCTAATACTTGTGAAATATAATACAAATTTAGCTCCATTTCCGGATGGTTGGTTTTTCTTGGATGGGAATATCAAGGATATGATACGATGCTATAATGCGTACTGCGAAGACCACGATACCTGTAGATACCGAGAAAAAAAGGCATGAAACTTTATAGCCGTGGCTTTGGATGGTATATTTCATAATTCAAAAAAGGATATGGTGTCCTCAAAATGGTTCACATATTGCTGTTCAACGCATAAGGCAATTTGCAAAGTAAATGGACGAAGCTGTACACATCCGTTCTATGCCAATAAAGCCAAGTCGACCCAAGTCAGTTTCATTCTCAATTATGAAACTGTGATCAAATTTGAAGAATTTTGTCACTTCTAAAAGAACTAGGGTCATTGGATCAACAAATGTAGAAAGCGGAAATAGTATCCGGCGACCTGACATATTGTCTGAAAAAAAAGCTATGGTATCAAATCCACAGTTGTGGATTCATAAAATAGTACTACTGAAAATGTTATGCAGCTTCAAAGCTAGTCTTTCGGCTACACATAAATTGCTGATGAGAAGATTGTGGGATAAAAAAATTATTTAATCGTGGTGAGCCAGGTTGACGTAAACTTGATCATATTCGTGACGGTTGAAATATATAACGTTTCCAAAATATCAAGGAATTTAAATGAAAAAGACTATCCATCTCGAATGTAGTCTGTAGGTAAATAGCAGTAAGTAAAACTCAAAATCAGTACTACAGCATATATTAGTGAAAAGTGAAGAAGGGCAACTAGTTTCGGCTCACTGAGCCATCATCAGGCCTGTAAAAGGGATCAAGATAAAAATAGGAATTCACAACATGTCAAATTACCTTATTGAATTGAAAGAGAAAGCCGTCACATGTCGGAAATCTAAAGTAAGTATTTATCAGTATAAAAGAAGAATCAGAAAATGACAATAATCGTGAAAGAAGAAAGAAAATAACTGTAGTTGACTGATAAACAAATACATCATGTGTTATCAAACTAAGAGCTTCAAAAGTTAAGGAATAAATAGTCCTCTAAAGGTTGTAATTGTTCATTCAAACATAAGATCGAAGGATCGTTATATATGCGACATATTTCAGACATCTCTTAAAGGTTAAGTCGAACACCCTTCACACACTGATGTAAAAGTCTGACATCCTGAAAATTAAAATCATGTAGTTCTGATAAAATATGGTTTGCAAATGATGAAGGAGTATTATATATGTCTGTGTTCATATATATTTTGATATAATACTGATGTACTCTAACCTACGTCCAGGCTGGCCCACATATACGGCATTGCAAGAACCACAAGGTAGATGATAAACCCCTGACCTATGAAATAAAGGTACCTCATCCTTAGTGTTGATAAAAAATTGACCCAAATTAGAATTGGTTTTAAAGGCGACTTCAACACTATGTTTTCTAAAAATGCTGGAAATTTTATAGGATAATGGACCCACGAAATTCAAGGTACCTAAAAATGAATGATCTTGAGATGGTGATATAGAAGTTCAAAAACTCAGTCTAAACTTAGTGTACAGTTTGTTAAAAATCTTATTGAAAATGTGTAAAGGAAAATTGTTATTTAATGCTATCAAGGAATTTAATGAAATTAACTGTCTCGACCCTTACTTCGTGGAATTTGCTCATATTAGTGTTTTAAATGAAACTCACGGATTCTAGTTATTTCCATAATATAATAAAAGTTATTGAAAATTCTAAAAAATTGACAATTGTTTCGATAAACCAATATTATCGTCAGCATGACAGAAGTAACATTTCATTTGATGCCTACCTGATGTTTAGTAGTTATTTTTGGCTAGACCAAGAAGTGACCGAACTTGTGATTGACTTAATATATGTTTATAGAAAAAAGAAGAAGATGTGATATTACAAATATTGAAGCTTAGATATTATTAGCCCTATGGTGATATCCTGGATATCATTTTTCCAATTAAGATCAGTATAACTGTGCAATGATATAGTTAAATGTAAAAACAAAAATACCACTATTGAAGAAGTCAGGTATATATAAACTCAAATGTCCAGAATGTAATGCTGTCTATTTGGGTCAGACCCTTGGGAATTTTGAAATCCGATACAGTGAACACTTATGAGCATACAGATTAAAACAGCCAGATAAATCCCACTACGCAAAACATACTTGACGTACTTGACACTAATCATTCTTTGCCCCATAACACAAAACAAGTGCATATTTGTGAAAAGAAACAAGAACTGGATTTCCTTGAAGAATTGGAAATTAGAAGACATTTAAGAAACCCACAATATGAATTTGTCAATGAACAGTTAAATCTAGGGAGTTCTCCACTAATAAACTGTCTTCTTAAGTGATAATTGTAAAGATCAGCAGATATAGTTTTCCTGGTTTTCTATATCATTGCACAGTTATACTGACCTAAATTGGAAAAATGATATCCAGGATATCACCATAGGGCTAATAATATCTAAGCTTCAATATTTGTAATATCATATCTTCTTCTTTTTTCTATAATTATATATTAAGTCAATCACAAGTTAGGTCACTTCTTGGTCAAAAATAACTACTAAACATCAGGTAGGCATCAAATGAAATGTAACTTCTGTCATTCTGACGATGATATTGATTTATCGAAACAATTGTCAATTTTTTAGAATTTTGAATAACTTTTATTATATTGTGGAATTAACTAGAAACCGTGAGTTTCATTTAAAATACTAATCAAGGAATTTGTTTGCGATCTTGGCTCCCATAATACAATCTTATATTATACAGAATTTATTTCAAAAAATTGAAAATCCTGGATACTAAACGTTTATAATTGGGGAGTGGGAAGAGGGTCCATCTGTAAAGGCCGTCAATTCAGGATAGCGCCCCGATCATAGCTAATATTTTGGAACAGAAAACAGTTAAACTAAACAGGGAAATCTCTCTCTTGGTGCTGAAATACGTTAGAAACATATGAAGCACACATATTGTTATGGACTTCTTTTGTTATGAGTTGGGAATACGTAAATTTAAAAATAGACAGAGTGTTCCTTATTTGTGTTCATACTATTGCTCGTGACCTCTCTGGACCGTATCGAACAAACAAGAAAGAATTATAGTCAGGTGATTTATTGATCTATTTGCGAACGTTTTTCCGGTATCGTTACCGTGGTACTGGACCAATTGAGGCGAAATTTGCCGCAGTTTCGGAATTTATTACTTTTCAAGTCAATTAACATGGAGATAAAACGAAAGAATTACCTCTTTCAGATTGATTTCATTATTCTAATATGTATTAACATATTACCGACATGCATGCCAATGAAAATGTTGTATATGGATTGTAAAAAGTGAAAAACCATTGCAATACCTCTTATGAAAAATCAGTAGATTAAATCGAACGCATAAGTTCAGGCTAGAAATAAAAAAGGATGGAATGAAATAAGTCCGTAATTATATCACATAAATAGTACAGAATACAATATATATTTTAAATACAATATTCTAAAGAATAATCAAATTGGAAAAAGTTAATCAGATTGCGATTTGAAGAATTGTAGGAAAATACAAAAATATTCAGTAGACTGTGAAAACCGAAAAATTCGAAAAACATGGATCTTTCCTCATGATAACTGGGATTATAGTATGATTGCTGGGAAACTAGAATTAGGATTTCCATCCAAACTCAAGTAGGAGGATATAAAAGTATATGGAATGTATCGCAAAGAACTGAGAAAGAAAGAGGGAGTGCGATATCAAAAATAAGATGGAATAGTCTTAAACTATTGGATGAGAAAACTTATAGAGGCGAAACCAAAACAAAAAGCTGAATAATTCAGAACAGTGAAATTACATTGGAACCCATAACGTAGTTTTTTTACACCAGGCAGGAAAAGTGTCGAGAAATCTAAAATAATTGTTTAGCATACTTGTGGATGGATTTTGAAATATATGCAATATTTCTATGAATCAAACAAAATTGAATTTGGTACGGGTCTTTGTGATAAAAGTATAGTCCTCTTGATAATAAAACTTGAATAAATGTGTGCAACTATCCGTATGCTATATACAGACTTCTGATCCTGAGAACTGACTTTGTGATCAGCATGAAATTCTCTTCACTGGCCGACACGCGCTTTGTAACACAGTTCAAACATTATTTTTATAATGCTAATACCTTATGAGGGGTTGTTAAATTGACCTGTATTTATAAGCAAAAATGTTTGGTTATTTATTCTCTTATTTATTTTACATTTGAGTTTTAAAGTGACTGATTCTGTGTAGTAAAGAAATTTTTTTAACGATAACAAAGTCATACGCGCCGCAGTTGCCAAATTTCTCTTGACAAGTTTTGTTATATTTGTGGAGAATTTATGGTGACTTCACAAGCCAGACTATTTTCTGAGAATGTGGAGAAGGCTTATTTCATGTATTTTGGTGTTGTAATCGGAGACCAAGAGAAACAATGGGCTCCCCATGTGTACTGTGTCAGCTGTGCGTGTCGTTGGTTCAGTGGATGAAAGAGAAGACAGTTCCAATGGTATGGTGAGAACCCACTAACCATTTTGATGATTGCTATTTTTGTATGACAAACACTGAAGGTTATTCCAAAAAAGAAAAGCGTAAGATCGAATATCCAAATTTGCAATCTGTCATAAGATCTGTTCCTCATAATGCAGACTTACCAGTATCAACGGGTTTTCAGATAGTTCCGAGAAACAGTGTACCGACCTCACATTCACGCCTGGTTCCAGTTCCCGCGAGCCACATTTGATTGTTCAAAAACAGTTAAATGATTTAGTACGTGATTTGGAGTTGTCAAAGCAACAGTCCGAACTTCTTGGTTCCTGTCTAAAGGGGTGGAGCTTACTTGCCAAAGAAACGAAAATTACAACTTTTAGAAAAAGAAATGCCGCGTTTTCCACATTTTACTACATGGAAAGTTCGTTATGTCCCTGTACTGATATCGATGGTTTAACCTCTTCAAGGACATTAACACGTTTGTGTACATTTCGTTTAAAGCGGTGTATTAATTCTCAAGCTTGGTTCTCATCTGCCCAGTGGCAACCGTTGTGGCCGTATACAATCCCTCTCTTAAAAGACAGCGAAATTGAGATCAGAATTGCTTGTGTCGGTATCTTTCCGCATTTCTATTTCCTTCGCGCTCGAGAACGCCGTGTTGAGGTTATGTGAAGAAATCAAGTTGCCTTACTTTTGATATTTGACGTGGTTTTGTGCAACAAAAATTGGTAAGTACTGAATAATTATCTAATTATCAATGGGGAATAATAAAAAGAATAAGAAGATTATGGTGTGTTGCATAAATTTACGTGACAATAACCGTACACGTTTGTGTACATCGTGCAGGATGATATCAATAATTTTATTTTTTTATTTTTTCAGAAAAGGATATCATGTTTCTTGAGATAGCTACATCCTCATTCTACGGTAGAAAAAAAGAAAAAGTGCACACTCTAGGTTCATTGCCAAATCCAAATAGTTCAGATACAGAAGGAATTGATATTTGCCAAGAAGAACTGTCTGAGTATGGCGTACACACTAGATATAAATTGAGTGAATGAAACAACGAGTACTAAGTGTGTATTTTATTATTAAAATTCCAGCTAAGCGCTCTCGACCATTAGGCCATTCTCAAAGCTGTCGCCAATAAAAAATCTTACAACAGGTGACAAAAAACATCAATTCCTGTGACTAATACATAAAATATGATGAAATGTTACATCATTATTTGATAAAAATGGTTAAAAATACTCTATCAAGAGGGTTTAATTATAATTCACATATTAACAGACAGATTATCATTCGAGGGTGATTCGTTACTAAGTGTCAGTTTCATCCAACGGTTCACATTTCTCATTGGTAACATTGTCACAGTTTTTTTCATTTCCAGAACAATCGCACATCTCTGTACATGGAAATCCATTCTTCAAACACTTACACCGAGGCGCACATCGTGATATTCCGCAAAAACACCACACGGTTAATAGAAGTCCTGGTGGTCCACATGGTAGTTCACTCATCTCTGTATCAAACACACCGTTTTCTAACTTCCAATCACATTATGATGGACATGGTAGGTGACGTGTTGCAACATCTCTTGTATTCCAAATCATAACCTGAAAATGTGCTCTTCGGACTGCAGAACTAAATGAAGCTAATGTTGGGGGCAGGCTAGCACCTTCAACTTGCTTTTTTAAAAATAGCCACCACCTTAGTTTACTTAAGCACCAATGGTTTAATTCCCTTAAGTAGACAGAGCAAAGATATTCTTCTAACCCACGGTAGATTTCATCTGTTAAGGACAAAGTTCTACCAAAAGATGAAAGTGCCTGAAGCACTCTCTCATTTGCATCCATAAAGCGGTTCCAAAAAACAGTATTTGTTTTTTCAGATAACGCTCCAGTGACATCAGCACCTGAAATTGCGTGCGTAAACTTTGTCAACTTCAACTTTCCTGAGTTTGGGTCCTATTAGATAGAAGGACGTCCTCTTTGTGAGCTGTTGATACCAAGTGTCAAGCAGGACAAAAAGATCAGTGCCGGGTGTAAAGACATGCAGGACACTTGCACCTCTTTTAGTGGCATGTAGTGCATGCAAGATCATTTTTGCGTGTGCCGCTTCTTGAGTACTCTTCAAATCTGCTGCACATATCTACGTTACCTATGCAGTACCCCTGTAGGATACAATAATGCTTCTCCCTTCCCCATTTGACCCTTTGATTAGTTCCTTACTGAAATATTCAGTCAGGGAATCTTTACTCTCTATATGAGAAAGAAGTATTTTCAAGTTACTGATTTGATACTTGTGTTAGCCTCAATCCTATATTGGACAGGTGGCTTCCCATGTAGTTGGTTTTGACGACAAGTACTATGCAATGAATTTTCAAGGTACGTGTCAAACACAACATGAACTTCAAAGTAGTGCCTGTACTATCGAAAGACTTTGCTGCAGAACTGATCTGCCAAGCCCAAAACATTCTTTGTATCCTTTTTCAGCTTCAGAGAATTGGGCTCTGCCATTCCATCTATGACTACAATGAACATGGCTGGATTGGAAGCAGCTACAATTTCTGTAGGTTCACTGGGATCTTCAAGTGGGTATTTCTCTTTAAGCACCTCTAGGTCATGAAGAAGCTTGCTCTTAACCTGAATGTAATGTATGGACCCATCACTACAAAACATAGACCTTGTGACAACGCTTAGCCCATATGGGCACGTGGAATCTTGGAAATTTATATGTGGTCGTAATCGACACCAAAGAACAATTCTAGAAAATAGCTTTCTATCCTCGTTAACCTTCACTGCGCCTTCTTTTGTTGTCACTTTAACTCTTTTTGCCATTGAACTTAACATTTTACGCTTAGGCAGAGTATCCCAGAAGTTTTCAGTCTTCAGTAGTATGAGCTTTTCTACGAAAGGCTTGTGCAGTTTGAAGCCGTGGAAGTGATATCTTTGGCAACCTCAGTTGGTGCGACAGTCATTGTTACTAGACTGTCGTTTGTTGGTGTATCTGGGAGTATTGGCAGTACATGGATATTAGTTTGTGCATTGCTTGTGCCGACTATTCAGTTACGTGCAGACCACGTTAAAATTAGCCCGTCACTACTTCCAGTAACACTGCAACCAGTTAATATACATGCGTAGTCTTTGATTGCAATAGAAATTAAGCTTTTGGCCATCATTTCTGTTGGAGTCTTTGCAGAGATAACTGGATTATTAGGTTTCATAGTTTTTGGAATTGCCAAGGAGAACAGTAAACAGTGAGTACTGTCACTGTTGATAGAAAGATCCGGAGCTTTGGTGTTGTCTTCCTTTCTCTTCTCTTGGTAGACAACAATTATAGTTCCATGTACGGTATTCTCGCTTTCTAGGCTATCTTCCTGGAAGTCAATATTATCAATCGCAAAGTGGGTAAATCTATTCTAAACAACACCTGGAGGAATGTACAGACCACCATTCTGCGACATTTTTGCATGTACATCTTGGGCTACATTATTCTCAATGTTCCAAACTCTTTTGTTAGAAATGGAAAGCGCTATCGAGTATATGTAGTCCACGAGAGCACTGCTGCGTTTAAACTGCAAAGGATATTCAAACAAATGTCTGGATTTTCCTGCAATGACGATTGCTTCTTGCTGTTTTGTTAGACATTCGTACATCATAATTTGAGATATATAATTTGAACGTTCGTCTATGATTAGCACTGTCAACTACAAAGGATATATCACGCTTTCCAACCAGACACCACTTAATAAACAACTTAAGTTCTTGTGGGACCTCGCCTTCGTCAGCAGTTATTTTACTCGTTAAATTCCATTTCTGTGATCTTAAAATACACTTCCTTATTAACTTAGAGGGTGCTAAAAGAGTTTTCAATTCCTCTTCAAAATCATCTTACTCTAACTTTGATACAGCATTATCCTTAGTTGATTTTAAACAGACCTTTTCCGATTCATTTTTCCTCTTCGATTGGCAGATATCAATTTGTGGTATCTCAATTTCAAGGATTTGCTTTAGATCTCTACGTGATCTGCCAGGTGAATTTGTTGGATCCAGCCCATTTGATGCACAGATGATAATGAGGTATGAGTTGGGAAGATCCGCCATACTGTTAACATTTCCATCTTACAGGAATTCTTCAACAACATTAATGAATCCAATATCAGATGCTATTGCACTCGCTCCCTTTTTTCTCTCTTCATCTGAGTCTGTTCCATGTCTTCGAATGATATTGGCTACATTCCTGGACCCACAAGCTCTGTGGTATAAGACGTCTATAGCATGAGCATCTTTTGGATTAATACATTCGCTTAACCTTACACGCCACATATCATTTTTCGCGACTTCGACGGCCTCCCTTAAATTTACATCTCCAGAATCATAAGGGACATGATGGAGATGATGATTTCTGATTTCTTCACCATCACAAAAGAAGCACAAATCCTTGTTATATTTTGATGTTTTTGTTCTTATCTATTGAATTATTTATTACTAAATATAGCAATGCGATTTTGTAGAATAGATTCCTAATATTCAATAGTTATTTTGTTCTTTGCACCCCCCCCCCCCATCCGATTATGCCATAGTTTAGGAATGAATGAGCTAGACTACTGAAATACATGATTTTCAGATTTTTTTCGTCTAGTATAAAAGTCATTGGTTCGTATAAATACATTAATAATCAAAGCTTTTTAGTTAAATTCTGAATTTGAAGATCCCATTTTAGGTTATTATCAATAGTTATTCCTAGGTATTTTGTGCTGGTTGTAGATTGAATATGATACTTATTATTTCTGAAAGGTAGATGTAAGTCTAATTGTTCCGTGTTTGGGAGGCCATTTTTATAGCTTGAAATTGGTAGATATACTGTTTTATCTATATTATTGGTGAGAAGGTTATCATCGAACCACTTTATTATTATTTCTAAATCCATTTTTAGTTTGGTTTCTACTTCTTCCCATGAGTTTCCATATAAGAAGAGTACTGTATCGTCGGCATATGAGATAATTGTTCCTTGACAGTTCAAATACAGTAGTTCATTTAAATAAATTATAAAAAATATGGGACCTAGCACTGTTCCTTTTGGTATTCCAAAAGTTATTTCTCTTTGGCTATCTATTGTATTACTTATTTTAACTAGTTGTTTCCTTTTTTCTAGGTAGCTCTGGAAGAGTGAGAGGGCGGTGCCACGAATACCTACGTCTTTTAGTCTGGTCAACAGCCAGTCGTGACTTATGGTATCGAAGGTTTTTGTCAAGTCTATAAATATTCCTGCACACGGCCTGCTGTTGTCCAAACTTGAGTAAATGTCCTTCATCAGTTGAGCAATTGCGTCAATGGTAGATTTTCCGGTTCTAAATCCAAATTGAAATTGCGATAACATTTTAGTATTATCCAGGAAGCTTACCAACCTCTCTTTCAGTGCCCTTTCAAAGATTTTACTCAGAATAGATATGATACTAATGGGGCGATAATTTTTTGGATCGGTTCGATTTCCATTTTCAAATATTAGCTTCATAACAGCTATTTTCAACTGAGTTGAGCATCTTCCTTCACTAAACATAAGATTTATCAAGTGACATAGTGGTTTTGTAATAAAGTTACTTATTTCTTTTATGGCTAAGGTTGTGATAATGTCAAAACCTGGTGTCGAATTGTTTTTCAAAGAATTAATAATATTTTTTATTTCAGTTTCCGAAACGGGCTGCAGAAAATCGAATCTAATGTCGTACGAGTTTTATTTCTAGAACGTACTGTCTGCTTGTTTGCAACTATGGAGGGTCCCTCCATATTTGCTACCTTAATATCGTTTGCCATATTCTCACCTACAGTGGCGTAGTGTTTGTTGAATATTTCCACAATTTTAGTTGAACTTTCAATCTCATTATTTTCATTCAGGATTTCGTTTATATTGTTATCTACTCCTGTTACATTTCTGTTACCATATTCATTGACTGTTTGCCTTATTTTTAGCTATTGTTCGAATTTTCCATAATTAGATTCCTGTAGTATTTTTGTTTCAATTCTGAAATCAGTTTAACTATTTTGTTTCTAAAGATTTTATATTCATTGTATGAGTGAGTGTCTCTATTTTTTTTTAAATATCTTGAATAATCTATCCCTCTTTTCCATTGACTCTATAAGTCCCCTTGTTATCCATGGCTTCTTTTTGTGTTTGTCTTCTGTGGCTTTGTTGATTGTACTTTTATTTATATTTTCTACTATAACTGTGTACAAATGATCTGCAGTTTGTTGTATATTATTACTGGAGTTCAAAACTTTCTTGTTGTATAAATGCCCTCAATTTTCTGTAATCTATATATTTGTTTGTGATTGTTCGCTTTGGTTTATCAGTTTGTACATTATAGTTGAGAATCATTGAAAAATGGTCTGGTATCTTGGACTGGAGAATTATAGGATTCAATAATTTATTTTCAATATATCTACTCTTGAAAAAAATGTTGTCTATGCACGATGAATATGTTTTTTCTATTCTAGTTGGTTTGTTTATAAGTGATTTGAATCCATTTTCGTACAATTAATTGAGGTAATCATGTGTTTCAATAGAGTCACTGAGCAGGTTGATATTTATATCGCCTATAAAAATCTCTGTATTACTTTTTGTAGCAGTTTTTACATAGTTTGATAATTCATCAATAAGTATTCCTATGTCAATCGTGTGAGGTCTGTATACAGCCGTAATAGACGTTTTTTTGTTATCTAGCTTCACTGCCAGTCTTATAATTTTGATTCCTGCTACATAGTGCACTGTGGATTCTATTTGGAATGTATCTCTCACATATACAAGGACTTCATCATTTTGGTCTATATCTCCGTAATTATTGATTTTTCAATAATTTTTGAGATTGAATAAATCAGTGTTGTTTATTCTCCACGTTTCTGTGGGAATAATCACATCAAATTGATCCTTCACCTCATCCACCAAGACTTCGAGTTCAGTGAAGTTCTTTTGGACACTCCGTATATTAGTGTGGAAAACTGTGAAATTATTTTGGTTATTTTTTTGATTAAAGTACTGCTTCAAATGCTGAATATCTGGCACGTCATTCGTTTCTATTTCAAAAATATTAAAATCTCTGATATAATCATTCATGCCTGTGTACCTATTTCTAATTCTAATACATGTAAAAAGACAAAATATAAAAGATGAAAAGATAAAAAGGTAAAAAGACAGAAGATAAAAAGATACAAAAATTATTATGGTATTACCAGCAAAATCATATAATCAATGCTTTATTAATTCAGGAATCTAATTGAGATGTTCATATTTTATTTACTCAATTTAACTTATATTTATTTCTGGTCACGAGAACTAGTAGTAGTCCAGGCGGTAGAGCAGTAAAAGTAGGGTGTAATGGATGTTGTTTGATAACGCAAACATTTTCATGCAGAAAGTTGCCGAATATTGTGTACAACAATAATCTATGTTTGCCTACTCCAAAAAGTGCTTGCTAAATGCTGTAGAACAACAAATGTACTGAAATATCGAAAAATTACCCATTTTTCGATACATTTGTGTCTAAAACTTTGAAACAAAGCCTTAAATCGAAAAAAATTACTTCCTCTTTTTTGTTTATTTGACGATTTTCTATAAGGTTATGAGAATCACGAATCGAACAACTTCAATTTTCCATGAATAATATGCGAAAATTAGTAAAAAATCATACGTAAACTTTGAGAAATTTTTTTGGTAAGTAAAAATTTATAAATATTTATCAAATTTTCAGAAATTATAGTTAAACATATGACAATTACGCACAAAAATTTTTGTAACGATCGACCGCGTAGTTTTTCACTGCCACAATTATTAATTAACAAATTATAAAAAAGTTGATCGCGAGTACCTTGTTTGAACAACGGTAAAAAAGGAGCACGCAATTTTTAACAGTTACTTAGTGTCATAACCAACAATAAGCAATGATGAAAATATCCATTTTACGCCTTAACAATTTTTTTAAACTTTGTGAAATTTTTTCCATTATAAATAATTTCTCGTTTACAGCATCGGTTTGATGTAATTTAAAAATTGTTTCCCATCTGAATACTGCTTTGCAAGCACTTTCATTTTAGCCCAAAACGACGAAATTCGACCGTGTACATCCGGAGATAGAGGCCCACAAAGTTAATAATAATTGATGGCTTACTTAATCGTTAAATCGAAATTAAAAAAATACTCTCTTATAGCTGGTTGCAAATACTCTCTATATTCGTCTTGTGCATTTTCGACAGCTGAAAGCCTAATGAAAGAAAAATCGATGAAAATACCGTAATCAGAGGAGTTCGACGGCTGAGCAGCGTGGGAGCAGGAGTGGGGATGGCGGAGAGCAGCTGTGCTGTCGCGCGGCCCGGGTGTTTCAAAATGCGAATGCAAATTTCGTCGTTTTGGGCTAAAATGGAAGTGCTTGCAAAGCAGTATTCAGATGGGAAACAATTTTTAAATTACATCGATCCTATGCTGTAAACGAGAAATTATTTATAAAGTAAAAAATTTGATAAAATTTAAATAAATGTTTAAAAATTATTAAAACGTAAAATGGATATTTTTATAATTGCTCATTGTTTGTAATGACACTAAGTAACTGTTAAAAATTGCGTGCTCCTTTTTCAGCGTTGTTTAAACAAGGTACGCGCGATCAACTTTTTTATAATTTGTTAATTAATAATAGTGGCAGTGAAAAACTACGCTATCGATCGTTACAAAAATGTGTGTGCGTAATTGTCATATGTTTAACTATCTTTTCTGAAAATTTAATAGATATTTATCAATTTTTACTTACCGAAAAAATTTCTCAAAGTTTACGTATGATTTTTTATTAATTTTCGCATATTTTTCATGGAAAATTAAAGTTTTTCGATTCGCGATTCTCATAACTTTATAGGAAATCGTCAAATGAACAAAAGAAAAGGAGTAAATTTTTTTGATTTAAGACTTTGTTTCAAGGTTTTAGACACAAATGTATCGAAAAATGGGTCATTATTCGATATTTTGGTACATTTGCTGTTCTACAGCATTTAGCAAGCACTTTTTGGAGCAGGCAAACATAGATTATTGTTGTACACAATATTCGGCAACTTTTGCGTTATCAAACAACATCCATTTCGATTGCTCTATCGCCTGGACTATAGCGGTTCTAGTTACCTTCGAACGGGTTTCCACTTTCTTCCCCTCCTGTTCGTCTCTTCTGATAGGTTATGTTTTTCTTCAAGTACCGGTGGCTACTGGAGATGAAAAGGATGGCGGTCTCTGATTTCTGCTGATGTCAATTGGAACTGTTTTCCCAGTAGCTTTGCGATGGTCTTGTGAAGATGGTGTTCCAGGAGCACTATTTGATTTTTCTAACGTTTCTCCACTGACTTCTGATTGTTCTATATCTTCAACAATGTGAATTTTGTTGTTCGCGTGCAGTTTGTTTTTCTTAATGAAGCAGTTGGTGTATTTATCATGCTTGGCAAGGTTCAAATGTTTCTTCAGAATGTTATAATCACGACGTTGTTTAAGGGTAAAATCATTTGAAATTGAGCTATGTGTTCCTTTCAGGTGTTTGCCAGAAATGATGTTTTATTCAAGTAAGACACTAACTCCACCTTAATTGGACAGGATTCGTTTTTTCTCAGTGCGTAGAAGTTACTTAAATCAGTTGGCAGTAACTCTACTCCAACAAGTCTCTTCAGTTCCCTAGTTATGAATTCAAACGTGATTTGTACTGGATGTTTTAGTCCAAATATAACGATATTTTTGTCTTTGCTCTTCCTCTCCTAAAGTTCAAGTTTCCTCTTTCAACATATAGTTTTCCCTACAGTGGCGTAGTGTTTGTTGAATATTTCCACAATTTTAGTTGAACTTTCAATCTCATTATTTTCATTCAGGATTTCGTTTATATTGTTATCTACTCCTGTTACATTTCTGTTACCATATTCATTGACTGTTTGCCTTATTTTTAGCTATTGTTCGAATTTTCCATAATTAGATTCCTGTAGTATTTTTGTTTCAATTCTGAAATCAGTTTAACTATTTTGTTTCTAAAGATTTTATATTCATTGTATGAGTGAGTGTCTCTATTTTTTTTTAAATATCTTGAATAATCTATCCCTCTTTTCCATTGACTCTATAAGTCCCCTTGTTATCCATGGCTTCTTTTTGTGTTTGTCTTCTGTGGCTTTGTTGATTGTACTTTTATTTATATTTTCCACTATAACTGTGTACAAATGATCTGCAGTTTGTTGTATATTATTACTGGAGTTCAAAACTTTCTTGTTGTATAAATGCCCTCAATTTTCTGTAATCTATATATTTGTTTGTGATTGTTCGCTTTGGTTTATCAGTTTGTACATTATAGTTGAGAATCATTGAAAAATGGTCTGGTATCTTGGACTGGAGAATTATAGGATTCAATAATTTATTTTCAATATATCTACTCTTGAAAAAAATGTTGTCTATGCACGATGAATATGTTTTTTCTATTCTAGTTGGTTTGTTTATAAGTGATTTGAATCCATTTTCGTACAATTAATTGAGGTAATCATGTGTTTCAATAGAGTCACTGAGCAGGTTGATATTTATATCGCCTATAAAAATCTCTGTATCACTTTTTGTAGCAGTTTTTACATAGTTTGATAATTCATCAATAAGTATTCCTATGTCAATCGTGTGAGGTCTGTATACAGCCGTAATAGACGTTTTTTTGTTATCTAGCTTCACTGCCAGTCTTATAATTTTGATTCCTGCTACATAGTGCACTGTGGATTCTATTTGGAATGTATCTCTCACATATACAAGGACTTCATCATTTTGGTCTATATCTCCGTAATTATTGATTTTTCAATAATTTTTGAGATTGAATAAATCAGTGTTGTTTATTCTCCACGTTTCTGTGGGAATAATCACATCAAATTGATCCTTCACCTCATCCACCAAGACTTCGAGTTCAGTGAAGTTCTTTTGGACACTCCGTATATTAGTGTGGAAAACTGTGAAATTATTTTGGTTATTTTTTTGATTAAAGTACTGCTTCAAATGCTGAATATCTGGCACGTCATTCGTTTCTATTTCAAAAATATTAAAATCTCTGATATAATCATTCATGCCTGTGTACCTATTTCTAATTCTAATACATGTAAAAAGACAAAATATAAAAGATGAAAAGATAAAAAGGTAAAAAGACAGAAGATAAAAAGATACAAAAATTATTATGGTATTACCAGCAAAATCATATAATCAATGCTTTATTAATTCAGGAATCTAATTGAGATGTTCATATTTTATTTACTCAATTTAACTTATATTTATTTCTGGTCACGAGAACTAGTAGTAGTCCAGGCGGTAGAGCAGTAAAAGTAGGGTGTAATGGATGTTGTTTGATAACGCAAACATTTTCATGCAGAAAGTTGCCGAATATTGTGTACAACAATAATCTATGTTTGCCTACTCCAAAAAGTGCTTGCTAAATGCTGTAGAACAACAAATGTACTGAAATATCGAAAAATTACCCATTTTTCGATACATTTGTGTCTAAAACTTTGAAACAAAGCCTTAAATCGAAAAAAATTACTTCCTCTTTTTTGTTTATTTGACGATTTTCTATAAGGTTATGAGAATCACGAATCGAACAACTTCAATTTTCCATGAATAATATGCGAAAATTAGTAAAAAATCATACGTAAACTTTGAGAAATTTTTTTGGTAAGTAAAAATTTATAAATATTTATCAAATTTTCAAAAATTATAGTTAAACATATGACAATTACGCACAAAAATTTTTGTAACGATCGACCGCGTAGTTTTTCACTGCCACAATTATTAATTAACAAATTATAAAAAAGTTGATCGCGAGTACCTTGTTTGAACAACGGTAAAAAAGGAGCACGCAATTTTTAACAGTTACTTAGTGTCATAACCAACAATAAGCAATGATGAAAATATCCATTTTACGCCTTAACAATTTTTTTAAACTTTGTGAAATTTTTTCCATTATAAATAATTTCTCGTTTACAGCATCGGTTTGATGTAATTTAAAAATTGTTTCCCATCTGAATACTGCTTTGCAAGCACTTTCATTTTAGCCCAAAACGACGAAATTCGACCGTGTACATCCGGAGATAGAGGCCCACAAAGTTAATAATAATTGATGGCTTACTTAATCGTTAAATCGAAATTAAAAAAATACTCTCTTATAGCTGGTTGCAAATACTCTCTATATTCGTCTTGTGCATTTTCGACAGCTGAAAGCCTAATGAAAGAAAAATCGATGAAAATACCGTAATCAGAGGAGTTCGACGGCTGAGCAGCGTGGGAGCAGGAGTGGGGATGGCGGAGAGCAGCTGTGCTGTCGCGCGGCCCGGGTGTTTCAAAATGCGAATGCAAATTTCGTCGTTTTGGGCTAAAATGGAAGTGCTTGCAAAGCAGTATTCAGATGGGAAACAATTTTTAAATTACATCGATCCTATGCTGTAAACGAGAAATTATTTATAAAGTAAAAAATTTGATAAAATTTAAATAAATGTTTAAAAATTATTAAAACGTAAAATGGATATTTTTATAATTGCTCATTGTTTGTAATGACACTAAGTAACTGTTAAAAATTGCGTGCTCCTTTTTCAGCGTTGTTTAAACAAGGTACGCGCGATCAACTTTTTTATAATTTGTTAATTAATAATAGTGGCAGTGAAAAACTACGCTATCGATCGTTACAAAAATGTGTGTGCGTAATTGTCATATGTTTAACTATCTTTTCTGAAAATTTAATAGATATTTATCAATTTTTACTTACCGAAAAAATTTCTCAAAGTTTACGTATGATTTTTTATTAATTTTCGCATATTTTTCATGGAAAATTAAAGTTTTTCGATTCGCGATTCTCATAACTTTATAGGAAATCGTCAAATGAACAAAAGAAAAGGAGTAAATTTTTTTGATTTAAGACTTTGTTTCAAGGTTTTAGACACAAATGTATCGAAAAATGGGTCATTATTCGATATTTTGGTACATTTGCTGTTCTACAGCATTTAGCAAGCACTTTTTGGAGCAGGCAAACATAGATTATTGTTGTACACAATATTCGGCAACTTTTGCGTTATCAAACAACATCCATTTCGATTGCTCTATCGCCTGGACTATAGCGGTTCTAGTTACCTTCGAACGGGTTTCCACTTTCTTCCCCTCCTGTTCGTCTCTTCTGATAGGTTATGTTTTTCTTCAAGTACCGGTGGCTACTGGAGATGAAAAGGATGGCGGTCTCTGATTTCTGCTGATGTCAATTGGAACTGTTTTCCCAGTAGCTTTGCGATGGTCTTGTGAAGATGGTGTTCCAGGAGCACTATTTGATTTTTCTAACGTTTCTCCACTGACTTCTGATTGTTCTATATCTTCAACAATGTGAATTTTGTTGTTCGCGTGCAGTTTGTTTTTCTTAATGAAGCAGTTGGTGTATTTATCATGCTTGGCAAGGTTCAAATGTTTCTTCAGAATGTTATAATCACGACGTTGTTTAAGGGTAAAATCATTTGAAATTGAGCTATGTGTTCCTTTCAGGTGTTTGCCAGAAATGATGTTTTATTCAAGTAAGACACTAACTCCACCTTAATTGGACAGGATTCGTTTTTTCTCAGTGCGTAGAAGTTACTTAAATCAGTTGGCAGTAACTCTACTCCAACAAGTCTCTTCAGTTCCCTAGTTATGAATTCAAACGTGATTTGTACTGGATGTTTTAGTCCAAATATAACGATATTTTTGTCTTTGCTCTTCCTCTCCTAAAGTTCAAGTTTCCTCTTTCAACATATAGTTTTCCCTTTCCAGTTTATTGAGTCTGTTGGTTATTTCTTCTACTTTTAATGTCAATCGGACTTCCATTGCCTCAGTTATTGATATTGAGTCTTGCTTCGTTTTTCTTATCTCTTCTAAGATAATTCCAATTGTTTCAGTCATTTCAAACGACGTTTCTTTCGATGGCCTTTGGCCTGCTTTACGGTCAATACACTGTTTACACTGATACGAGTTTCTACAGTTTTTATCTATGTTTGATTTTGGTTGTCAACAGACGGTTATTTTTAAATTCACTTTGTTTTGATGATTTAAATTATTCGTTTCTTTCGGTTTATAGAAGATTGCACATTATCAAGATTTTCTACGTAGATTGAGTCAAAATAAAAGAGTTTATTTATAAAATAATTTGGCGAATTTCACAGAACGATTTAACACCAACTGTCCACTGTTATAGCGTACCACACGAATAGATGAACAAATCACGTATCAATTTTGGAGAATATCTCGTCGATCATCCTAAGAACATTTTTACTTTTCCGCCAATCTTATCTACGATGCGAGAAAACTATTGGTTTACCTCAAAAAAAGTTGAAATTAAATGTTATTTTTCAGTGAGGAGGAAAACACGAAGAAGGATTTTTACAAACAAAATCCTGTGTGTATGCCGTCGTCGTTGTCACGACCACTTTTTGTAATTATGTCTATACAGTCTCCGGAGTGTATAAAGTCACCAATTTTATAATTGGATATTGTTAAGGGCCTATTGATTTTCAGCTCATATTACAATGGGTCCCATAAATCCAAATATTATATATTTTTGTTAATTTTTGTAGAAATTTCGGTTTGTTATCATGATACAGCCTCTGGAGTTCGGAGAAGTTATATTTAAAACCGTTTATTTTATTTCAGTTCAAAGAAAGAAATCTATTATCATTAGGAGAACTGAGAGATAAATACAAAAGCTATTGCGATATGAACAGAAAAGGTGAATAATATAAGAGAGCAATTTAAAATCTAACTTCAGTAACTAGTAAAATCATTCAATGAAAATCGTTTTGTTTGTATTCGACAAATTCGACAAATAATTTATCAAATATTTGATAAAGAGTTATAAAACAATTAAGTCAAGCTGTAATTGGTTTCAATGTATGTATTGATAATTCGGCAGTATAGTTTTAAGAGGTGAACTTCAAGAATGATAGTAATACTTCATCATTCAATATTATATAGCACGGTTTCTACAGCTTGTAATCTTCTGATGTGATACGATTCTATGGATAGTAAATATATCCCATATAAACAATGGTAGCTTTACATGATAATTGCTAACACTTAAATAAATGTAAGGGGAGAAACAGGCTGTGAGGGAATGGACAAATGACGGACTAATAAAGAGAGGGCGAGCTAATTACGATGTTATCGGTGGTTTATGGGAAAGATAAATTCCAACTGTTGGTTCACAGAGTTAATGGTCTTTTTATGGTTTTTACCAGATACATTTCAAAAGTACTCGAATATGATATATACTATAGCTTCAATGAGTAGTATTCTAATATTCAAAGAGGTTGCAAGACAAACGGATGAGAGTTTATCTTATTAAATATGAACTCCAACTTTAATCACATACTCTGTTTGCGATAATATTGTAGCAACAATCAAATATGAGTGCATTCAATATCCGTGTGAATATTTCATTATTTTAAATTTGACTGCTTGTTCTAAATCTTGACTTCTATCATAAAAATCATAATTGTTCAGCAACCATCCGTACAGAGTGATTTTAGTTATATCATACTCTTGAGAACTTGAGAAGGTGGGTCACTTCTTGGTCTAGTCAAAAATAATTATTAAACATCAGGTAGGCATCACGTGAAATGTAACTTCTGTCATTCTGACGATCATAGCAATATAGAAACAATTATCAAATTTTTTAGAATTTTTACATTTTTTTCAATATATTGTGGAAGTATTTAGTAACAGTTAGTTCCATTAAAAAAGTAATGAAAATATATTTATTACAACATACTTTGATGGTCATACAACCTTGATAAAGAAAGGGTACAAATAAATAATAACAGAAAATATTTTGATGTACCGAGAGTTATGAATTCTAATACACAACATCTCCTTTTTTTATTAATACGCCAAACGTATCGGTTTTCTTGTAATTCTACCGCTACCAGACATATTTGGAACATCAGATATAATCATGTCCAGAAACTCATTAATATTGAAAAACATACTGTTACGGAATAGCACACTGGTATAGTCCCTGAATCCGACTCTGTCTATGCCAGGTATGAAAGTTAAAATTATGGCGGACGCGCAGGGTCTTCTTAGAATTGTTTACGATTGTGACTATCTTATCTAGACATTGTTTTTATGACCAGTCTTATCTAGAAAATGCCAGGAAGAGTTAGTTTAGTTGATAAAGTGATCTCGACAAATAAACAAGAATACACCGAAATAGCGAACAGTAAAGTGTTGATATAAATTAATAATTAAGATTCTGTATATATAAATTAAGTGTTAGTGAGTAGTTTAGTGTTTAAATGAGTTAGTAAGTAGCCATACCGTGTGTTTAAAGTTAGATATGGAGTCACTCCAGAACAACGAAAAGATTTGTTCACTGTCCCGGAAGATTATTCACTGGCATACAACATCCCCGCCCGTATCAAGAACGCACGAGGGTTGGCAACCGTCTTTCGAAAGGAGTTAGGGCAATTATAAAAACTTGAAGACCAGATTCCAGCCCCTGGCAAGACACTGAAACATAATTCGCGGTACGTCTTCTACGTGGTAACTAAAAATAAATTGCAAGATCGATCTACCTACCGCGATGGGTGGGAAGCACTTCGAAACCTCCGAGACCATGTGTTAGAATCCAGCATGATGAAACTGGCTATGCCTAAGATAGCGAGTAACCAGTTGGATTGGCGAGTTATCAGGAACATGGTAGAGGTTATCTTTCGAGATACCGGTGTCCAAATATTAATTTGCAGCTACAACCCCCGTTATCAGTATCCGATGAAGACGGTACCCTGCTATTTCCATAAGATCGGAAAGTGTAGAAATGGGGCCAGTTGCCGATTCAAACATCCAGTCTCGGCTACACCAAAGTTCCAGGAAGAACTGCCATTTAAGGAGGGAGTAATGTTACGAAACAGCACACTGGTATAGTCCCTGAATCCGACTATGTATGAGCCAGGTATGAAAGTTAAAAATATGGCGGACGTGCAGGGTCTTCTTACAATTGTTTACGATTGTGACTATCTTATCTAGACATTGTTTTTGTGACCAGTCTTATCTAGAAAATGCCAGAAAGCCAATTGTTTTTATGTAAGCCGCAATTTGAAATTATCTAGTGAAAAAGGCACTAATATATATAAGCGACCGACCAGGAAGAGTTAGTTGATAAAGTAATAGTACAGTGATACAGTAAAGTGTTGATATAAATTAATAATTAATGTTGTGTATATATAAATTAAATTTAAGTGAATAGTTAAGTATATATAAATTAAGTGTTAGTGAGTAGTTTAGTGTTTAAATAAATTAGTAAGTAGCCATACCGTGTGTTTAAAGTTTATCCCACCCGTAATAAAAACGTTTACTGTTTAAATAAATTAGAAAAACATTACAATACTATCTCTATTTGGTGACGATAATTTAGATGAGGCATATAAAGTGGAATCTGAAGTACATTTAATATTAGTTGTTTGTTCTAAAGGCAATTTTTCATCATCTACAGGTACAGTTTCAATGAACATACGATTTCCTATTTATTTTTAACTGTTTTCATCTTCCATTCTGTATGTTCTAGGTCCAATTTTTTCTACTTTTCTACCAAAAGAACAGTTTGAATTTAGAGCTATCGGATATCTAATTTTTTGTTGGTTATTTGAAGTCAATGATTCCTTATTCCCCTTATTATAATAAAACTGATGGTGGAAATTCTTGCCCATCTATAGCCTATGGGCCTCCATCGCTCACTAAGAGTGAGTGTATCTCAAAACGACCAAATAAGGATTTTAATTATTGTATAACTGTTTCTCAATGAGCGTTAAGATCTAAATTAATTAATTATACCTATTATAATAGTATATAACTAAAAGGTATATTTGTCTACCCATGTACAGAATATCACAACCTACCTTCGACACATCCTTTATATGTTTAGACATTCCTGGCCCATAAAAAGATTCAGCATCCCTATTTTCACATATAACAATACCTAAATGAGCATAGTGAATGTTACTAATAATTTCATTTTTTTACTTTGTGGTACTATAATTTTTCACTTTTGTATAAGAAACCATTAAATTCTACAATTTCATGACGAAATTCAAAATGTCTCTTTGAAATTTGAACCATTTTAATGGTATTAGGGCGTCCTTTTTCAATAAATTTTAAAAGTAATTTTAAATAATTGTCTAACAACGTATCACGCTGATATTATTTTAATTTAGTTTCAGAAAATCCTATAGAATAATCAACAACGCAAATCTGAGAATCTATATCAAAAGAAAAATCAAAATTATCAAATATTTCATGCGTTGCTCTTGATACTACATCAGCAATAAATAAATCTTTTCCCAGTTTATAAATCAGGTTAAAGTTGATTTTTATAGTGCTACGACCATTCTTTGAATGATTGGCGGACATGACATGACATGAGGTTTATTATTTATGTAAATAAGTGGCTTATGGTCTGTTTCCACTGTCCATAAACATACTCCGAAATACCTTCTCAGCCAAATAAAACAGCGGCCAGCTCTTTTTCGATTTGCGCCAATTTCTCTTAGTTATTAGATATTGACCTAGATGCATAGGCACATGGTAAGTTTTCCTGTAATAAAACAGCTACCAATTCATTTTTAGAAGAGTCTACTGAAACGGTTGTGGGTTTTCTAATGTAAAAAAACTGTAATATAAGTTTTTTAATTAATAATTCTCTTAGTTAATTAAAAGATTGGGTATGAGTGTCTTCCCAAACAAATAAAACATTATTCAATACCAGATTCTTAAGAGATGAATTTAAATTAGCTATGTAAGGCAAAAAAACGATATACATAGATCTGATCTCTAAAAATCTATGAAGTTCAGCTTTATCTTTTGGAACGTGTATACTTTTTATAGCATTTATTTTCTCATCGTCTGGTATAATACTATTTTCTGTCAGTTTGTGTCATATAAATTTTATTTCTGTTAAACCAAATTTATATTTGTTAAAAGTTATGTTATTTTCTTTTGCGGTGTTTAATACTTTAACGAGTCTTTCATTGTGCTCCTGTTTTGAAGCCCAAATATTACTATATCATCTATATATATATAATTGTACCCCCTCGATATCAAATTTCTTTAACGCATTCATTAAATACATCATCATGCTGAATTTAAGCCGTATGGTAACCTTTAAAAATAATATCTGCCAAAAAGAGACGAAAAACAACACAAGTTTGAACTTTCCTCGTCTAGGGGTATTTGCCAAAACCCACTGTTGACATCAAGTCTACTAAAATATTTTGCGCCCGATAATGACGAGATTTGTTCAAAAGTTGGCAACGTGAAATGTTCACGTTTGACAGCTCGGTTTAAATCGGTTGGATCAAGACATAGCCGTAAACTATTATCTTCTTTTAACTATTACTAGTGAATTTACCCAACCTGTAGATTCTTTAACTTTTTTATCATACCAATTTTTTCTAGTTTGATAAGAGTATCTTTCAATTTTGACATGATTGGTAAAGGAACTTTTCGTGGTGGGTTAATAAGAGGCACCCAATTTTCTTTTAATTCTATATGATCACTTTGTTTAAACATCCGATTCCTTCAAATATTCTTTTAAATGGATTTATAAACGAGTCATAATGACCAAAATCTGTATTTTTTGTCGATTTATCTATAGAATCTATCTTTTGTATTAGATTTAATTTTTGACAAGCTTCTAATCCTAATAAGGATTTAGAATTACAGTTAATGAGAGAACAGTCAAGGGCGCACAACGTTCTTTCGTGTAATCAGTTTAAATAAACTTTGCCTAACACTGGAAGTTCATTTTTTGTGTATGAAGTTTATTTGTAACTTGGTTTTGTTAAATTTGCATAAATTGACAAAAAATTAGCCATGCATCTAATTTAAAGTTAATTTTACAATAATTATTGACTAATAAATGAATATCTCAAGATTTACTTGTACCAAAATTTCTACGTACCCGGTTGTGGGTCGTCATAATTAACCAAATTACTTTTCTTATTTATGCAAACATTCGAAAAATGATTTGCAATACCACAACTCTAACAAAATTTTCCGATAGCTGGACAATTTGTTTTATTGTTAATGTGATTACGGCCACACCCATAACAAACTGAAACATTCCTACCTTTTTGCTGCATCGGTTTATCCCTACTAAAAAACTGATGGGAATTACTTGCAATATGTGCCCTTTGGGCCTCTTTTTATAATAAAAGAATCGTGGGTCCTTTCGTTTTTACAAGGAAATTTAAACGGTAAAAAGTATTTAAAGCTATTAGAAACACAAGTGATTCAGACATATATCCAATAATATCTGATTTAAGCAGAACGGGGCACCACCCCATTACGCTTGCATTGTTCAAGATCATTTCGATAGGACTGTTCATCACCGATGGATTGGAAGAAGTGAGTGGCCTGCGGGAAGTGTCGATCTTAATTCACCTGATCATTTTCTATGGGGTTGTTTAAAGTCCAAGGTTTATGTTCATAGATCAAACAATTTGCAAGAATTAACTGAAAGAATAACTGAGGAGATTCAGAGAATTCCTCCAGATATAACTGCCAATGTGACAAGAGAATTCACAAAACGGCTCACCTATGTCAATGTTACACCGGAAGTTCAAAAGTTCAATAAAAATTCTCTGTAATATCTTCCCTCCAAATTCCACTTCGATATCTCGAAGAATTCCAGAGATATTCACTTGGTTCCACACATTTGCCCATCACTGTATAATATGTGATATAACATTTTAATTGTGGTCTAGGTTTCAATGATTTTTATGGACTTTTATTATGTTACTATTACTCCATTGAAATTTGAACTCATTAGTTAAACTATTGAAAGCTGAATTCTGGTCGCTAGAATTCTCCTCATTAAGGATCCGAGAGGTTACGTTAATCACCGTCATAAAAATGTTAAGGTCAAATTTATCAAGCAAAATTGGCTGACATTGTTCATTAATTCGCATAATATACTGAAGATTGTGAATAAAAAGATGTTGTATTCTATGCAACGGTTTATTTTTAATCGAGACCTTTCTTTGGTAACCAATCTTAAATTGTACTCAATTGTTATAAATATTGTAATTTAATTATTATTATTTATTTTTCCTATAGTTACTACGTAAGAACTGATTATTTCTGTAAAAGAATTCCCTTGGGACATTCCGTATGACCTATCTGACCTTTATTCTTATATGCTAATATTAAATTTGGTAGATCCAATGCTACCTTGGGCCAAGGTACCTAATTAGTAGAATCGATCTACTAAAACTGGAAGCTCGCTTATAGCTACCTCGAACCATAGTAATGGGCAGTACCTACCAAATCTTTCGCGTAAGGGCAGAAGACAACCATCCGTGACGCATTCTCAATGGTAGTCTGGGAGTAGATGGTGTGTAACACCTATTGTGGTTTCAAATTTTTGATTTTGAAGAATCATCCATTTGTGGGAATTATTTTGAAACCACTTTGATAAGTGCATCGTAGTTTTCGATAAATTGTATATTTTTGGTGTGTCAGACTTATAAACCTGTTTTAAGGGATTTTGGATATCTACTTTTATAAACCACCATTTTGGATCAGAATTGTGCATAATAGGTATGTACTGGTTGTCTCATTCTTCTTTCCTGCTACCAAAACTATTTTTCTTTGGCTGTAAAGTTTATTACTAACTCTAGAAAAATTCTTGGGCTTATTTTTCTATTTTTCTATCACAAATAGATTCTCTAAAGGAGCGAACGGTCTTTGAAGTATAGTAGTCTGTCAGTTACATCAGACCTGCTAATTGGAGTCACTTTAGATTGTTTTACACAAGTAACCCCGTGCATAAGGGTAAGTGATTGTTTATTATTCACATCTTTCGTTTCAACAGCAAATACATGTTTTGTTGTTATCAGTTTTTTTCAGTCCTTTTTTATATTTTATTGAGTTAAAAATAGGAAAAAATGTCAATCCATGCGTTTAATTAGAGTTTAATTCGATTTTAAGTGATATTTAGTTTCATTTGTACTTAGATTAATCACTGTGAGAAATTAGCAAACTTTCATAAAAATTTGGATATAATTTTAACCTTTTAGTTATTGATAAGTAATTAGTAAATAATTATTCAAGATTTACGTTTAAATGGCGTAGCATAAAATGCTAACTAATTATCAAACTGGGAATTATAATTTTTGTTGTTATCTTTTGAATACCTGACAAAATAAAATATTTTCTTTGGGGTTCATGTAAGGGGCTGATACTCTTGGCATACAGCTCTTACTATTTGGATTGGTGTTCCAAGGATTGGAAGTCGAACACGAGAAATCAGTAACGAACTTCGTTAGGGATCATCGTTACGTTTCATTATTTACTTTTATTACCAAGCATAGTACGGTCAGTTCTATATTCGATTGAAGTAAACCATCAATAAATATATATTAATTTTTAAAAATAAATATTAGGGTGTTTAATTATTTCTGCGTTTCGGGGTGTATATTTTTTTATTGTTAAGCGTTAATTAATGCTACGAATTTCTTCTCATATTAATTAAATATTACCTACTACTATTATTACGGGTGATTACGTAGATTTTGCGCATGCGCCTGAGCTCAAGCGACGCTCTTTATTTTATTTTCCAAAGCATGGATTAATATCGCCTGTAGTGAATTTGGATCAACTTTTGTTCAGCTGAAACCAGTTATGTAAGAAATATTCGTTTTTACATGTCGTTAAGATATGAGCTCTCTTATTGATAGTTTAGGCGCAGTAAAACAGATAATGTACTGTAGTGATTAAATTATATCTTATTTTGTTATAACTGAGCAAAGTCTGCCTAAAACTAGGTATGAAGCTCATGATTATGTAAAAATGAAGGTTCAATACCTCAACCACCTTATTGCAGGATAAAATGTAAATGCCATACGAGTAATTTATATATATTTTCGCATTATTATTTGAAACAAATTTGGCAATGAATATGTGTTCTAAACAACAACAATGCCTACCTTTGTTTTGTGTTGCAAAGGAAACCTGCTTTGAAAATAGTCATCTTTCACCAGAAAAAAAATTTGGGTAGTTAAGACTTTTTAAATATTTCATATGAAGAGTTCTTTTTGGATTTTCTCACGGAGAATCATATGAAGGAAATTGTGTTGGTGTCGTTACTTCAGAAGGGACTATATCAATGGTAACAAAACTGCTCGGATAAAGTATTGTCGGGAGATGGTTACCAGTACTTTTTCTACAATACAGGAGAGCCTGGAAGAATAGTAGAGGTTTCTCTCTTGAGATTTCTGAAGCGATATTATGCTGATAAGAATAGATATTATTCATTGATCTGTGTCAAAGGTCGGGAAGAGGATTAAACACAACTTTTATATTGTTTATATCATTTTTTAATCAGGTTTGGATAACATCAAGTTATTTCTTTTTAAGGTTTGTCCACAACTTTAAGAAGAGCAGTTTTTATTTTTAGATTGACGAGTCGAAATTTGGAAAATGAAAGTATAATCGTGGACGAATAATGGAGGGTTATAGGGTTTCTGCAAGAATATTTTTGCGTCTATATATTTAAAAAAGTGTTTGAAATAAGAATTAAAATGTTTTCATGTAACTGGTTTCAGGTATTCTAAAGTCGGGAAAATTATACATTTCCGCAGGAAAATATTTGTGATTTTGTGGATTTTCTCACGGAGAATCATATGAAGGAAATTGTGTTGGTGTCGTTACTTCAGAAGGGACTATATCAATGGTAACAAAACTGCTCGGATAAAGTATTGTCGGGAGATGGTTACCAGTACTTTTTCTACAATACAGGAGAGCCTGGAAGAATAGTAGAGGTTTCTCTCTTGAGATTTCTGAAGCGATATTATGCTGATAAGAATAGATATTATTCATTGATCTGTGTCAAAGGTCGGGAAGAGGATTAAACACAACTTTTATATTGTTTATATCATTTTTTAATCAGGTTTGGATAACATCAAGTTATTTCTTTTTAAGGTTTGTCCACAACTTTAAGAAGAGCAGTTTTTATTTTTAGATTGACGAGTCGAAATTTGGAAAATGAAAGTATAATCGTGGACGAATAATGGAGGGTTATAGGGTTTCTGCAAGAATATTTTTGCGTCTATATATTTAAAAAAGTGTTTGAAATAAGAATTAAAATGTTTTCATGTAACTGGTTTCAGGTATTCTAAAGTCGGGAAAATTATACATTTCCGCAGGAAAATATTTGTGATTTTGTGGATTTTCTCACGGAGAATCATATGAAGGAAATTGTGTTGGTGTCGTTACTTCAGAAGGGACTATATCAATGGTAACAAAACTGCTCGGATAAAGTATTGTCGGGAGATGGTTACCAGTACTTTTTCTACAATACAGGAGAGCCTGGAAGAATAGTAGAGGTTTCTCTCTTGAGATTTCTGAAGCGATATTATGCTGATAAGAATAGA
This sequence comes from Galeruca laticollis, assembly GCA_963921935.1. Classification (NCBI taxonomy): domain Eukaryota; kingdom Metazoa; phylum Arthropoda; class Insecta; order Coleoptera; family Chrysomelidae; genus Galeruca; species Galeruca laticollis. Next base: position 61,515,152 of record OY998177.1, read on the forward strand.
TATTATTCATTGATCTGTGTCAAAGGTCGGGAAGAGGATTAAACACAACTTTTATATTGTTTATATCATTTTTTAATCAGGTTTGGATAACATCAAGTTATTTCTTTTTAAGGTTTGTCCACAACTTTAAGAAGAGCAGTTTTTATTTTTAGATTGACGAGTCGAAATTTGGAAAATGAAAGTATAATCGTGGACGAATAATGGAGGGTTATAGGGTTTCTGCAAGAATATTTTTGCGTCTATATATTTAAAAAAGTGTTTGAAATAAGAATTAAAATGTTTTCATGTAACTGGTTTCAGGTATTCTAAAGTCGGGAAAATTATACATTTCCGCAGGAAAATATTTGTGATTTTGTGTTTGGAGAGGCTTCTGTATAGTGAAAAAATATATAATTTTATCGAAACTGGTTTCAGCTAAAAAAAATTTCACCCGTGAATTTGATTATTAGTTTCGTAATTGTAGAGTTACTTGATCTTTGTTTAACTATAACTTATATTTATAACCAATAATTTATAACTTATAATTAGTCTGTAAAGTCAAGTACACGCTTGTAGATGCTTAATCGAATTTTTCTAGACTGAACTGGTATTGTTTGACCTACGATTTGGTGCTTTCTATTTGCGGACAGCTACTATGTTTTTTTCTTGTGTAACATTATCCGGTTTCTATAATTGCTTAAGAGTTGGTGTTATCGCTCATTTTTTTTAATTGCTTACTATCGCTTTTATTCTTTTTGTATCGGCACCTATTTGGTAAGTTTAGAGGTGTTGGATGGAAATCAGGTAGATGCCCGAGGCAAACTTACCTGGCGCCCTTATTAAGAATACAATTTTATTTGAATACAATTTTGAACCTCTCCCATCTCCGCGAGAGCTGGCAGCAACGCCTACGGTCGTAGGTGGCGATTTAGATTGTAGCAAAGTTCGGCTGGTTTTGTTGAAAGATTACTTTTTACAGGTATTATCATTAGCAATTGTCGGTCGCATCTATTATGAAAATAAACGGTTGTAAAGATTAAAACTTTTCAGCACATAAGTATACGTTCCAACAAAAATTACCAAAAATTACCAAGAATTACCATAAATTACCAAAAATTACTAAAAATTACCAAAAATTACAAAAAATTACCAAAAATTACCAAAAATTACCAAAAAGTACCAGAAATTACTAAAAATTACCAAAACTACCAAAAATTACCAAAAATTACCAAAAATTACCAAAAATTATCAAAAACTACCAAAAATTGCCAAAAAATACCATTAATTACCAAAAATTACCAAAAAAATTACCGAAAATTACCAAAAATCACCAAAAATTACCAAAAATTACCAAAAATTACCAAAAATCACCAAAAATTACCAAAAAGTACCAAAAACTCAGTCAGTTGTGATTTTCGTAATTAACATCTTTTTCTGGCACTAACCGTTATGATAAAAGTCTTTCTGCAGAATAATTATCAGTTCCACATTGCTAGAATGGTTACTGCTTATAATGATGACACGACGTTCAAATCTCACTATGTGTTTGGACTGTTACCATGAGATTGGTAAACATTCATGGACCATGTGCTCCTCCAAGAAATGCTAGTGCAGTAAGAAGACAATGTGATCCACATTTTTATCCAGAGCATACGCCGTCGTTTACAAGCTGTTATCACTAACAGAGGAGGGTATATCTGTTGCTCAAGTCCTTGAAATTTTTTTTGTTCGATCGAAAAGCAAAGTTAAATTACACAATTTCATTGCGTCGCTTATTGTAATAAATAATTCGTGAAATTCCTAAGCGGTCAAAAGTATCGCATATAAGTATTCCACTTCCTTAGTGGTGATACTTAACGTTTTAGTGTTGTCCGACGCTTCGACAAGCTGAACCATCAAATCACGAACACAACTTTCGGTCGTTAAGTTAGGAACTGACTCCAAATGAACTACACTTATAACGGCGCAGGCGATTAGCATGATATACGCTTTTATTCGCTAGCCTGCTTCATACACATACAGCGGCCCCGCAAAATATATTCCAATTAGTTGAAATGGATTTGAAGCGGTCAGCCTCCTCTAAGGTCCTTTACATTTTAAGGATTTGTCCAATATAGATTTCATCTTCTTTCTTCCTCGAATTATCCAATATTTCTCTCTAGTTTAAGCTAATGTTGCGTTTACGCCTATGTGCATTACTTCTTCAGGAATTTTCTATATTATTTTTTCCGTTAATTCAGAGTTTTTCTGTAGTATTATTGGATAAATACTTTCATATGCTAATGAGGATTCTTCTAGCCTGCTGCCACGTCTCATTATTCCAGAGGTGTCCAAAAATATATTTAAAAGTGAAATAAAAAAGGTATGGTTTATTGATCGATTATTTTGTAAGCTTTGGATTTGGATTATTAGGTCGTTTAACATAAGCTGTTATACGAAGAATTTTCTCCAATCTTTCATAATAATTGTTCAATAGGAATATTCGTTTACCTTTTGGTTCTGGTAGCTTGCAGTTGGTTATAAGCAGATTGATGACTTCTAACGTTGTTGCGTCGTAGGTCGTAGCTTTCATCTTCTGGCCAATTCGTCGAGTCTTCTCTAACCCAGGAGGGCCTGTATAACCACAAACTAGATTCAATCAAAAACTTTGCTGAGACTCCCCTCGTTAGCAAATCCAGGGCAGTATCTCCAAACACCTTTGCTTAGCTTTTGCATTTCTTCCACTCTGTTGCGCATAGCATACATCGCTACAGACAGAAAACTAGCAGGCCAATGACAGCTAGGGAGACCACCTAGGAGATGGAAAGATAGCTGGAACTCCACCTCACAGGATAACCAACCGATTTGAGCCTTATAAGAAGAAGAAGGTTGCGCACATACGGTTTCCATTTCTGATATTTATCACGGGTCCTATGCAAGGCTATTTTGGAATCCTACCATAAAATAACTCTTTTGATTTACAGTTTGGAATTTTCTAAAATATATGCCTGTAGTCTAGCGACACATAATGCTGCAGTAAGCTCTAACTTGGGTAAGTAACTCAATTCTTTGTTACCATTTTGGTTAAGAGGTGCTACACGATTTCGTCTACGCCACTGTACCATAAACTTGGAGGCTTGCATCAGCAAACACGTGAAGTTCGATTTCGTTGGTTTTGTTTGAAGTTTTACTTCCGGGGCACACATAGCAGGTAGTTCCGAACACCATATAAACCAGCAGATACATATCGGGTCAACTAGTGTCCCTTTCTAATTTTTGTTTCCAAACTTCTTGCAACAAAATTTTCATTCCAATAGTAAATTGTTATCGGCTACGGGTATTAAATCAACTGCAAGTTCATCGGTAGCTGTGTGCCATAGAATACCCATTTTTTCTTTGTTCTTGTTGGGACTTTTTATGACCGTTTTCTCAACCTCGTTGTTGTAAGAGAGCCATTTTTCTAAATTCATGTTAGCCCCTTATTGGATTCTTCATAAATTTCGTTGGCTTTTTCAAAGAAACTAGCAGTAATTATCAGGTCACCTACTTAAAATGATTCTAATAGAATATTGGCGATATTCGTGAGCTTTTCTGGCAGTGATAAAAAGTGATTGCGTAGATTGGCTGACAGCAAAAATGGGCTTGATTTATTAAATATATTGCAAAAATTTTTAATCGGATCTATCGGGCTAATCGCCAACATCGAAAAAGCTTTTTTGCAAATATCATTTGAGGAAAAGGATTGTGATTCCCATCGCTTTTTATGGTTCGAAAACCCACTTAACAGAACAAATAACACAAATTAGTCACAACTTGCATGTAACGTGTAACATTTGGTGTTACATCAAGCCCATTTTTGCTATTAGCTACTCGGCGCAAACACTTTTTATCACTGCCAGAAGAGCTTACGAATACCGCCAATATTCTATTAGAATCATTTTATGCAGATGACCTGATAACAACTGCTAGTTTCTTTGGAGAAGCCAACGAAATTTATGAGCAATTCATTGATATTCTTCAAGGGGCTTACATGAATTTGACACTGAAGTTATGAAAACGAAAACGAAAGAAAGAGAAAAATGCATTGGATATTTTATTGCATACAGCTATGGATGAAGTTGCAGTTGATTTGAAATACGTAGCTTGAGCAGTGTCACTTTGACGTTTCATGAAAGTACGCAATTTCGAATATCTTGAAATATCATTCATGAGTTGACTCTCCGACCTGGTAACTAACGAGTGTTTATTTTGGTTTTTGTGAATTTAAATTGACAGTCCGGTAAGTGTGTAAACTTTATTCATCTAGCGAATATTGGTATATTCGCCGTACTTTATTCCTCCCTGCCCTCATATCTGCGATTTTGGTAACCAGAATCGCAGTATAGCCCCTCTACCGTCTCACTTCCTTAACACCACCACCGTTAATGAAATTCAAAGTACATCTCAAGCCATAAACACAACTCATCGATCATATGCTGCTACCCTTAGTGAAGCGTGCCCGCCCCCAACACCCTCTAATGATCAACAAGCTATTGTGACGCAATCTATTCGTAACTTCGACATCATCGACTACATTAAAGCAATTGGCAGCATTGTTTCTCCCAAAAATTTTAATTTTGCATCTCGCATTACTTATGGCCATATTTACATATATTTATTGTACTAAACACAAATATGGCAAGGGAATTTAGGGACACCCTATGTATATAAAAAAAATTTTAAATGAAATATAAGTTGAATCAATTATAAAAAGTCTAAAAGAAAAGCGACCTAGTTTCGTTATCAGAGGCAGTAAAACTTAATAAAACAATTATAAAAAATCAACAAATTACCACAAGGTCGTCACGCATATAAGTCGAACACAAAAAACATCGTTGTTTTGAATATCATGAAAATAAAGACGAATTATGCAACTTAGTATAGAGAAATTTAATTGAAGTTAACCTTCAACTACGAAAATAAAAACATAGGGGCGAGGACAAGTAAATGACGCACAAAAACACAGCTACGTTTGCTGTTTTGGATAACTAACTAGTCCCAGAATACTCGAAATAAATAGAGGGAACGAGGACGACGAGGCAGAGTCGGACAGCGACAGTGCAGTCTGGTACTTCTGGCTTGTCGACTTACGACAGCCCGCGTTTTGACAGTGAGTTTTAATGATTGCCGCGAAGTGCTGAAAGCGGAGATAGCCTATCAGAGCTCATCTCTTTTGTGTGTGACGTTCGACCAAGATTTTCTAAACCGTAAGTTTTTGAACCTGACAACCTTTTTTTCTCTATTGTTTTTTTAGGAAAATCATATTGGTATTGATTTTTTTGTTTTGAGTGTATGACTATCCATCCTGCCATATAAGTGTTATACTGAAGCTTGAGCCGTATACTACCGTAATTAGAGAGTATTATACTTCGAAAATTTTTCTTTCTCTTATGACTATACAATTTTATTCAGGGAGTTTTGCGAGGTTTACATCCCCCATAAACAGGAGCCGGGTAGATTACTCCAATCACACTCTCAAAAGTTTAGTATCAGTTATTGCATTATAAAGTTTTATTCCCGAGATATTTATTTATGTTAATCGATTGTTTACACTGTAATCAAGGAGAAATATTTTCAGTCCATGAAAGACGCCAATGACCATATATTAACTGTAACATAAATTATATTCGCTTAAACAATAAGATTTTATTATTTAGTTGAACTTTGTCGGGCAACGAAGTTACCCCTCGATCAGCAGAAAGGTCGGCTTACGAAATTAGCTGTTTTTGCACTCCGTGATTTCAAAGTTATGGAAGCCACTGAAGTAACCGTTAGCTAGCTCAATGCGTTATATTTTAGTAAGGAGACGCTAGATAGTTTTTTTTTTGCTTAAGAAAACCCTGGCCACTTTTTCTCTGACGAATGATCTTCGTTGTCCTTACCGAACGATAACTGGAAGAGAGGGCGAATATATTTAGGAACTCTAGCTAGTTTTATTTAAGCGCCGGACAAATAACATTATTATTATAATATATCATATACCGTGGGCATTCTAAAGTGCACCCCAGAGTTGTCATTGTTTTTTTTGCAACTTTAGATTTATTTGTTCGTAATATAGGCCTATTCATATGTTATCTACCCAGACTATTTCCTCCACCCTCAACAAATCCCTCTAACCGACACAGGTGCATTGGACCCTGGGGACGTACAGGCAGCTAGACGACACGACGAACCTTCGAACTCAGACTTGGCACATCGTATAAGGGGGCCCACGTATACCCTCCCGCTCGAGCCAGGAAAACACCCTCCACCGAGGTTCTTCAACAAGAGATTTCCAGCTCTATTGTGCCCTACGGAACTGGTGACAGCAACGTTGCAGTAAAAAAGGGAACAAATAACAACCAAACAATTAGGAGTTATTACATTATCCTCTACCGAACTAATTGAAAATCTCCTAAAAACCACTCCCAACATAACAATCAACTCTCAAATTATACCAACAATCAACTCTCAAATTCTACCAACAATCAACTCTCAACTTATACTAACAATCAACTCTCAAATTATATCTATTCGTAAACTTATTTCTCCATCTAAAAGAATTTTTACCTCCAATGTTAGCCTCTTGATTCCTCACTCTCTGATTGAAAAAGCTCTCCTCCACCTCGGATTAAAAAACATTACGCCCATCACTCATGTTAGATGCGGCGCACCCGACGATGCGTATGCTCATGTTATGAGCTTCCGAAGGCTGACTTATATAATCCTAGATCGCGATGATTTTTCCCTCCAAACACCAATACTTATCACCCATGAAAACACCCCTCACCGAATTTTTATTGCGACTGATAAATTATAATGCTTTCTCATTAAGTAACCAAATCACACCACTGAATCTTGCACCAATTTCACTACATCCTCCCCTTCCCAATTAAATGTTGCATCTAATGAACCCTTACATGATCTTCCCCTCTCTACTGCTGACTACATTGTAAATGATACCTACCCAAATCTCCACTTATGACCTCCTTGATCCTTCTGACCCATCCTACGTACCATCACCAAAACTTGGTGCGAAAAGACCGCACCCTAATGATAGCAGCCTAGCTTCCCCAACTCTTTTACCACCCGAAACCAGCAATTTTCTCCGCCCAAATCCAATCTCCCCCGCTGCACCCAATTTATCGCAAACTTTTGAAAACCCTTCTATAAAGAAAACCAAAAAATCAAAATCTGATGTATCTGAGAAACATGTTTAGGCTCTACAACTCGTTCCACTATTCATAAAATATGCTCTGATTTGCCTAGTCCTCTCTCGCTTACCGACACCCAACTGACTGCTTTTCTTGAAAATACTATTAGGATGTCAGATCCACTTACTGAAGCCAATAAATTCACTTCTGATATTCCCTCCTTACTGCAAGATATGAAAACCCTCTACACTGCCTCTAGTGAACGCTCCTTAAAAAATCGTTAACACGTCAAATAGAAAATAGGGAAGTGGTAGTTAAAGAAGCATTTCTTGGATTTTCTCCTTTGCAAGTCAATAAAGCTGTTGATCTAAGCGATGAAATTCTTGACAAGCTTAAGACAGACGATTTAGATATTATGATGTGTCGTTCCCAAGGCTATGACAATGCTGCTGTTATGAGTGGTGTGCACGGAGAAGTACAGTCCATTATTAAAACAATAAAGCATTTTTTATTGGTTGTATTGATTACTGGTTTAATTTGTGTGGTCAACATTCATTTGCCCAAAATGTATCATGTGTTACATTTTTTGGAACGGTAGAGACGATTTTTTTCGGCCTCCGCTAGCCGTTGGGAAGTGCTTATGAAACACAGCAAACTATCTGTTAAAATACTCTCAATAACGCGTTGGAGTGCTTATTACCGTGCAGTAAAAGCACTACCAGAGAATTTTGAAGGACTTGTAGACGCAATTGAGGAGTTGTGTGATGGTCGAGAAAATGTAGACACCAGAGGTGCTGCACAAAACCTCATGCCTGCTGTGTGCAATTATACTTTTTTATGTTATCTTTTCTTCTGGTAAGATGTTCTTCGGGAAACAAATGCTGCACAGATTGCATTGCAGAGTAAAGGCTTGACTGTTGACGAAACTGCTACAAAAATAGAGGCATTTCGTTTTTATATCGAAGAAAAACGGGATCACATTGTGGAAGAGGCAATAGACATTGCAACAAAAAAATCAGAAGACTACGATATTCCAACAGAAAAACGACTTCGGCGTAAAAAACGGATGGTTGGTGAGATGGCCAGCGATGCAGGATACACACTGAAAGAGGAACTTCAAAAAGATATGTTGGAATGTCTCGACCGAATCAGAGTTAAACTCCAAACAAGATCGAAGTCTCTTCAAGATGTAGCTTCATTGTTCGAGATCGTACAAACTAATGCTTTGCTTTTGGCGAATACTTAAGAACTGAAATTAGATACATCTAAATTTACTGATTTTTATGATGAGGCCTCAGAAACCGAATTACTTTTGGAGATACCAAGACTGCGAAGTCACTTAAGCCGCTAATGTTACGGTTACTGATTGGGTGTCTCTAGAAGTTTATTCTAGAATGCGATTTCACAGAATCTCTTCTAAATCTTATGATTGCACTGAAATTGTTCATGACGGTTTGCGTGTGTCCGTAGCTTAATGTGAGAGGAGTCTCAGTAAATTAAAATTAATAAAAAACTATTTGCGGGCAACAATGACCCAATCGCGGCTCAGCCATCGAACACGAAGCAATATAAAATATAAATTTCGATGAAGTTATTGCTGAGTTTGCAGCTGTTAAAGCTAGAATTTATACACACACAACAACCTAAAATACTGACGGACACATACAATAGCTGTTTGACGGAAGGGAAGTTTCCCGATATGTGGAATAGGGCAGATATGGTTTGGCTACCGAAAAAAGACGGAGGCAAGAGACCTATCTGCCTTCTCCCAGCTATGGGGAAGGTTCTTGACAAAATGACAGCTAAAAGACTGATACACTACTTGGAAACCAGAAACAACATGAACGACAAACAATACGGCTTTAGACAAGGACACTCGACAATTGACGCAATTACACAAATTACAGACAGGGTAATACAGAACAAAACAAACAAACAATACACACTACTCATAACACTAGATTTGAAGAACGCCTTCAATTCGGCTTGGGTCCCTCCGATTATCCAGAAACTTATCGACACACATACACCACACAACATAAAACAATTATGCCAAGACTTTTTGACAAACAGACAAATTACTACAGAGGACATGACGAACATTACACAAAGAAGCTACCCGCAAGGCTCCAGCCTCGGTCCGACACTGTGGAACCTGCTTATGGAGGATTGGTTTACAGCCATACACGCGACAGGATATACGACTGACGATGACGTAGTACACACTTTTGCAGATGACCAGATTTCAGCCATTACAGGTCAAAGTTTAAAAATTATACAAACCAAGTGGACTCGGATCTGAGCAGCATGCGAGGCCTGGGCTAAACGCAACAAATTGACTTACAACAACGACAAGACGGGGTCAATGTTTGTCCCGTACAGGCCGACTAGGTAACCAAGAATCAAAATACACGAT